>VXBH01004532.1:0-64365 GCA_013400035.1 Rynchops niger | reverse complement strand
AAAAAAAAAAAAAAGGAATCGAGAGACAACCATTTGCTAGAAAAGTATTTTTGGTTGTAATTGTAGGGTGGGATTTTATAGAGCTCTCACTGCCTGCCTAACTTTGCTCCCACTGGCTAAGAAGAGACATTTGCTATGGTCTACAGCAGAAGCAGAACTAGGCCAGCAAGAAAGACTTTGAAAAGTTGTAACTGGTTCTTTTTTGAAGATCCCAATGTACAAACTGGAGCCCACACAAAGGAAAAAAAAAAAAGGGGGGGGGTAACTGTGCTTTATTGTGAAGCCTTGCTACAGAGAAAAAAAGCAGTGAATTCGGCTTTATTGCAAAGCCTTGCTAAACAGTTCCCATATGTCCCAAAAGTTACTTCAGAGAGTCCTACCACCCCACAAATCGTAGTAGTACCGCTGAGCAGCGGGGTAACAAGGAGACCCATCAGTATGGCAGAGGGAGGTAGGCATGGCCCTTACTAAGCAGTTCCCAGATGTTCCAAAAGTTACTTTTGAGAGTCTTACCACCCCATAGATTGTAGTAGTACCCACTGAGCGGCAGGATAATCAGGAGCTACATCGGTACAGCAGAGGGAAGACAGGCACAGAGCTTGTTCAGGGCGTCCCCTGTATCTTCAAAGTGCGCTCATGTTTCTCTCTCTCTCCGGCCCGAGACAGCCCCCCTTATATCCTGCACTGGATTGAGTGGAAAAGTGCAGGCTAGAGTCGCTGCACGCATGGCCAGTGCATGCAGCGAGCCTTACCAGACTCATGATGCAGCTTTGCTAACAGTGGCTGACTACACTGACTACACTGTTGTACTCCCCTCTTCTTTGAAGGTCAGGTTCCCATCGATACACACATAGTTTTTGCAGCAACAGTACTGAGCTCCTTTTTCTTGGTGTGTATACTAGATTTGGTTCAACTAGTAATTTTCCGTCATGCCTGTCTCGGACCATCCTCTATTATCGCTAACACAAAAGTCAACCTCACAGTCACAATTACAGGTTTTGTAATGGACGCAAGAAATAGCAAGCTGCCCTAGTTGTAGTATCTATAGTTAATCAGCATTCAGTATCCCCCAGCAACTAGTCAGCATCACTGATCATACAGATTCTTATATAGGTTCTTTGCTGGTTCCATTTGTAGGTGACAAAAAACCCCAAAACCATACAGAGTATTAAGTAGGTATGGCAGGGTATAATTAGCAAATAAATTTGCTCAAATGTAAAATGTGGTAATCCACAGAACTGTAGGGGGTGTGTGGGTGTGTGTAGCCACAGAAATGCTCTAAGGGCTGAAGTGTCAGTTTTAACACGTAAGGCCTCCAGAGCCCAATCTGTTCAGCAAGAGCAAACTGTTGGTACTTAGACAGGGAAAAGATATAGTGGAAGAGAATTGCTCAGTTTCAATGATGTATGTGTGTTAGGATATGATAGCTGAAAGCAGAAATAAAAAGACGTGATGTTGTGGCAGTGAAAATAAACCATTTTTTAAGTTTATAGCTTCATCTCCTCCCTGTTCACATGATATTTAGGATTGGGAAGGAATGTTACCTCAGACCATGCTGACTGAGAACTGTTTAGCCAAGGCGTGCAGCGCAGACCTGCAGCAAGTACCACCTTCTGCCACTGGCCATGCCTGAGCCTTCTCTGTCTGCCTGTAGTATGCAGTGTTTTGGGGCAAAACTGTTTGAGCAAATCTCTCGGGCTCAGTACAACACTGGTCAATAAAATTTAATAGCCAGTCTGAACCCTGCGTGACTTCATTCTCCCCTTTCTGGTCTCAGACACTGTGAAATAAGGATGAGTCTACGGTCAGTCCCCATGCAATATGCAGCCCTGTGCTTCCTGTCCTAATAGGATTAGTGTTCTGGTTCTACTCCTTACACAACTAGCCTTGCTTTTTTACGCCTCCTTTCAGCTGCAGTTTTACTCATTTCTAAATACAGAGAAGAACTTTTTGCCTGTGGCTTCCTGCCAAGTGCTCTTTCTTTCACATTCTTGCACCCTGGCTTTATTAGCCTTGTCTATCAGTATGCCCAGAAGATGCTCTCACCAACGCACCTGACAGGCTGTTCCTAACACTTCCTAAAGTACCATCAGCAATGAATCGTGTTGCTTCTTACTCTGAAAGAACTGTAAGTTTCTCCTCTCTCCTTTAGCCTGGCAGTGTGAAGCATTCCCTCCCTGGCATTAAGCATTCTGCCAATTGATCCAGTGCAATAAGAAGAATTACAAATGTTAGGAAACTGAGTTACTTAAAAGTTCAGTAATCTTAGATTATAAAAATTCACCTGCAGTATCTCTTTCAAATTTTCTCTAAAGATGCTAATGCCATCTGTAGCTGCTGTTTTTATTAAGATTATAATTAATATATTTGTATTTTGGTGCAGATTTGTATAGAGGTCCCTTGTACAGGAAGGGTGGTACACTGCCCAGTTTGCTGTGCCCCAATTTGATCTTTTTGCCTCAACAAGAGGATTTTTTTTTTTTTTTCACACATGAAACTTCAGTATGTTGGCTCATGTTCTGCCTACAATTTTTAATCTAAGAGGAAATGCCCACCAAATACCCCACCATGCAATGCTCTTCATGCCGCCTGAAGTGACATACGGCTTCTACTGACATCTCTGACACAACTAAATCCTAGCACTCTTATTTGCTTGCTTCCTAATTCTTCATTTCTGTACATTGGCTTTTATCTAACATGACAAGAATTTCTATAACCATTCAGATAAGCACTCACAATTCTTTTAAGAGGTGCTCTCCCTCTGTGTTGGATATGATGTTGTATAGCAGATCTGAGGTCAGTTTAATCCAAGCTTCCTTTTTTTTTTTTTTTTTCCCTCCTTTATCAGGTACCTGAATACATCTGAAAAAAGAAGCTTAAGATAAAGACATTAGAATATCCATATACACCTGCCTCCTCTTGTAATAAAGAGAGCTGGTGTGCATCCCATGCATACAGCAAAGATCCTGCCCTGGTCCCTCTCTCTGTTTTTTAATCAAGTTTTTAGATTTCACTCCCTTCCAATTTCTTTCATAACCAGTCAGTAACAATTTATGGTACCTGTCTTCTCCTTAAAGCTTTTATTCCTTTCCCCATCCAGGAGCTCGGGTGGTTCAACACATGTGTCATGGGACGGACACATGGCAGATGCATGGGGTGCTGCTCCCACAGATACAGAGGGGCATCGGTGATGGGCACGGCCACCTCATGAAAATCAGCACCAAAGGGATTAGCCTTTTGGCTCTCAGAAGGAATAACAGATCTTTGGTTTTTATTGTCAGCTCTACCAGTAGTCAGGTTTTACCACGGAAACTGCTGACCCAATTACCAAACTGAATTAACTGAATCCTAGTCATATGCGTATTTGTTGAAGAGGAAAAAAATTGTCTTTCAAGCTACAAAGTCCATTTGGTCATATCATTGTTGTGGTAGAAATTCATATCTTTGCCTGATTTATTACTGAGTAACCTCTTGAATGTCCAAGGATATCACTCACTCACCTCCTACTATAAGCCTTGAAGCCTGCTGAAATCCCTATTGATCCACCGCTAACTCCCCTGAACTCGTAAGTCAACAGTAGCAGCGGAAACTATAGCTTGCAGGCCTTACTGCAGAAACCCATCTGTCAAAAGCCTGGTAGCACACACAACTGTTTTCTCAAAGAATTGTTAATCTGCCTCCCTGCCATCTGTGACACTTCAAAGAGTCAAAAGCCAACGTTGCTCATCTCAATACCCAAATCTCTATTGCCGCTGCTCCTCACAAAGGTTCACTGCCTAGATCTGCACATTCTGCAGATCTGAATTTCCCTGGATAACATGTCTTTTAGTATTTACATTTTTATTAGCAATACTGTAACACAGCAGTTCTGCCCACCCCAGAAGACTTAAAAGTCACATACAGTGCCAACGAAAAGCTCCAGCTTCTTCAACAGAGTGACAGCTGACAGCTAAAGAACGTGCCTAACAATTACAGGCTTCATCGGATTACAACCTTAATGACAGAAAAAGAGTCCACCTCTAGTAAAAGAGCCGTGGAATCTAAATATCCTCATCAAGCACGTAGCACTCTGGTAATTCACCTTCAGTGGAAAATACCTATGTGTTAAATTGAATGACTGACAATTAACTTGCTTCAGAAAGGAGATGATAATCACACCTGCTGCCAAATCTGATGTGTACCACACTGAAGTGGTCTACTGCTTATGTATTTCAGAAAGCATGTACTGGTATACAACTGGGGAAGATGCTCAAGTTCTGCAAATATATCACAGTATATTTCAATACCTCTTAAGTGTTAATACTATTAACATATAACATTTATGAAGAATCTCCTTTCTTCCTTAATCGCATTGAGATTTTCATTAAAGGTTAATTCTAAAGGAAGTTAGTGCCTTCAATCATGCCTTATTGACCACAGTTTCTTATTAGAACTGCCACATTTCTCAGGCAACATACCACTATGCTCTATTAAAACAACGCCCACTGCAAATTCTTACCTAGCTCAAAATGACCCGCAAGTGGTCTGGATCTACAAATACAGAGCTACCCTTTATCAGGAGACCACCTGCTTATTTAACATCTCGATTTGATTAACAGAAGACACAAAACCGTTATTGTCCTCTATTTGCCATGTCTGCAGGAAAACCTGCTTAATATCATGGTGGTCTTGAAAAAGGGACAGATTGTACTTCAATAGAACCCTTCTTTGGTAAACATTCAGCAAACATTTTATGCCCTTGTAATCAATAGGAAATGGCCACGGACAATGAAGACTATTTTAAATGGCGTCACATCCTCTTGCTACGTATTTTCTATTAAGTTTTTAAAAACAAACAAAAAAACCCAATCAAATTACTGTTAGTAGGAGTGAAAAGTCACTTCAGGAGAGATGAAACTCAGGTCTAATCTGCTGTGTGTGTACATAATTGATTTTCTCCTCCCCCCCCAGGTAATTATTCCTGAAGGTCAACCGTGCACACATAACTGAGAAAGAACATAGCTTTTCCAAAGACAAAAGACCTGGACTGTAGGAAGATCAGCTATTAACAAACTGAAAATGAGAATAGGTATCCCCAGTTCACTTTCTTCATCTCCAGGCATGCTACAGTCTTGCTGAATAAGGGGACACTTCTCGCTTTACTACCTTTTCTGTACTGCCACACCCTCATTACAACTACTTGCAGTCTGTATCAGTTACCCAGATTTCGCAGTCATTTTACTGCTTTGGGAGATGTTCAACAAGTCTCTCGGTGCAAGGAAAAGTACCAATAGCAACAGACACCCAAACATATTTTAGAGTGTTAATAATAACGGCAATTTATACTAGAACACATGAAAAACTGAGCAACCAACAGCATCGATCTATCATTTCAAGACAGTTCATGATGCACAGTAGAAATATATATAGAAATTAGGAACTTCAAAAAAGGTAAGAAGGACGACCCAGGGAACTACAGACCGGTTAGTCTCACCGCTGTCCCTGGGAAGGTAATGGAGCGACTCATTCTGGATGTCATCTCCAAACACGTTGAGGAACAGGAAGTTATTGGAAGTGGTCAGCATGGATTTACCAAGGGTAAATCATGCTTGACCAATCTGATAGCTTTCTATGATGGTATAAAGGGTTGGCTGGATGAGGGGAGAGCCGTAGATGTCATCTACCTTGACTTTAGCAAGGCTTTTGACACTGTCTCCCATAACATCCTCATTAGGAAGCTGAGGAAGTATGGGCTAGATGAGGTGACAGTGAGGTGGATTGAGAGCTGGCTGTGTGACAGAACTCAGAGGGTTGTGATCAGCGGCACAGAGTCTAGTTGGAGGCCTGTAACCAGTGGTGTTCCCCAGGGGCCAATACTTGGTCTAATTTTGTTCAGTATATTCATTAACGACCTGGATGATGGGACAGAATGTATCCTCATCAAGTTCACTGATGATACCAAATTGGGAGGGGTGGCTGGCAATCCAGAGGGCCGTGCTGCCATCCAGCGTGACCTGGACAGGCTGGAGAGCTGGGCAGAGAAGAACCTAATGAGGTTCAACAAAAGCAAGTGCAAGGTCCTGCACCTGGGGAGGAAGAATGCTAAGCACCAGTATAGGTTAGGGGTGGACCTGCTGGGAAGTAGTTCTGAGGAGAAGGATCTGGGGGTCCTGGTAGACAGTAAATTATCCATGAGCCAACAATGTGCCCTTGTTGCAAAAAAGGCCAATGGAATCCTGGGCTGCATAGGGAAGAGCGTGGCGAGTAGGTCAAAGGAGGTCATTCTCCCCCTCTACTCTGCACTGGTGAGGCCACAACTGGAATACTGTGTCTAGTTTTGGGCTCCCCAGTTCAAGAGGGACGGGGAACTGCTGGAGCGAGTCCAGCGAAGGGCAACTAAAATGATTAAGGGACTGGAGCATCTCCCTTATGAGGAAAGGCTGAAGGAGCTGGGACTCCTTAGCCTGGAGAAGGCTGAGGGGAGACCTTATCATGGCATTCAAGTATCTAAAGGGTGGGTTGAAGGAGGATGGTGCCAGACTCTTTTCAATGGTTCCCAGTGATAGGACGAGGGGCAATGGGCACAAGTTGGAACATAGGAAGTTCCGTGACAGAGCACTGGAACAGGCTGCCCAGGGAGGTCGTGGAGTCCCCTTCTCTGGAGATTTTCAAGACTCACCTGGATGCACTCCTGAGTGACGTGCTCTAGGCATTCCTGCTTTAGCAGGGGAGTTAGACTAGATGATCTCTAGAGGTCCCTTCCAACTCTGAAGATTCTGTGATTCTCATTAATAGTTTTCATTTGTCAGACATCGAATAAACTCTGCAAGCAAAATTCTCCTTTGGTAGTATTGATTTAGAAATACAAACTTAACACAGGATTAGATGGTTAAGGTTTTAACAGCGAACGCACAGACAAAGAAGTAGTCAATAATGACAATGAAAGGCCAATTTCTTCTTAGCGGTTATTTTTAAAAAACCACCTCTAAGTGAAGATATCCTATGTCTCTAGACAAAGGCGGTCACCCTCGCACTTCAACAATATATTGGTCACCTCCATATTCGATGATATATTTCAACTACCTCTCACTCCAATTCTCTGATGTGTCATGTTGAGACGCCATTGGTTTTTCATTAATTTTGACAATTGAAATGTACTAAACACTTAGCTTCTTGGACTACTACTAATGAAGGAAGCAAGTCCCTCATTAATATGAATGTTCATATCACTTCTGGATCCGGACTACTAGGTACAAGATTACAGAACTACAGTAGCAATAGTTGGTTTTTTCCTTTTTACAAATCACTGAATCAAATAATTATGGGGAAAATGCCATTCTTACAAAATACTAAATCATATAGAGTTTAAGAATTTATCCTTTTCCGAAATCATGAGGAATTAGAGGTGCGGTTTAACAAGCAACTTTTCCTTTTTCCTATTCATCTTTTCTCTAACATTTTGCAAGCTACTTCTCTGTACAACACACTTGATCAGATCAGAGCACCAAGTCCTTGCAGTGATTACAAATAAAGGACAGAGGAGTATCAATAACCATGTTTAAAAACTACAAAGTTAAGTGACCCATAAATACTGGACTGTTATATGCCACCCCTGAACCTGAGGACAACACACAGCACACAGATTTTAATCTAATAAACAGTATAGCAGGAAACAAGATGAGCAACGCTCATTACTGTGACTATAAAACCAAATACAGGAGCAAGCTGGGAGCACCGGACACACTACTGCTGTGGACAGTACAGCCCAATAGACAAGACATCAAACCAGCACCAGGATACCCAAGTTGCATTTTCTACCTCCACAACCCAGATCCTTTCTGACTTCAGGGATATCACCTCAGCCTCAGCTTCAAAAAATAAACACCGTAACATTGAGAAAGGGTAGGGGTGGGTGTGCATGGGGGCGGGTGTGTGTGTGTGAGAATCTCTAAAACGGTTCAATTAGTGTTTGATAGAACATTTGGGGGTTTTGTTTTAAATGAAGGGACAGCTGAACCCGTGAGTCAGTGTCTGAAGTCAGTGAGGGCATAGGAGAGTGACAAACATTAACTACTTTGAGTAGTGCTTGCCTTGCACTTAAAGCAGGGAAGGTAAGTGCCACCAAGGTCAGGTCTGCTTTCCCCTAATATCCATGAAGGTAGAAGCTGTCAGATTTTCATCACAGGTACATATGTATTTAAATGACTTTACAGTGAGAATGGCTGAAACATCAGTCCCGGTTCCTGTCCATTTAAGTAACTGTTTGCTAACTGAAAGCTTAAAAATCCAATGACCTTTTATAGTTGTAGCAACAGCTCTATTATCCTGCCAATATCTACTCTCTCATGAACACTATGCTCATTAGTTGACATTAAGCTTGATTGCTGTAAAGGTGATGTAGCTGAGCTTTAAATGGTACCTGCATTGTCCTATGGATATTTATTCTACAGCTATTCTGTAATTAAAGGCTTTATCAAGCCCTTGGAGAAATTCACTTACAAATAGAGTTAAAGAAATGTGAGTTGTTCTAAATTACTGTATTTTCACCCAGCAATTCAGCCGACTGCCAGAAAACGCAGCCAAAAACCTCAAACACTTTTTAGACCAGGAAATGAGATTAGCAACAATCAGATCACAATACTACTATGTTATTTTGAGAGACCTTTCAAGGTACTGACCTAAACATCCATTATCCTTCTGCCTCACATGCATACAAGTAAGTGTCTTGAATCCCACAATTTGGAACACAGCTGGTGGTTGTGATGGTTGAACAATACTTTATGTTCAAGAAAAACCTCCAGAATGCACTTCCTCGCAGCAAAACAGAATAAAGTCTACATTTCCCACTCAACCAAACTATTGCCACACCAAGAGCTAAGAGACAGAGCTACGGTCAGTCAATAAGTCTTTCATATGCTATCTGAATAACAGTAAAGCCCACTTCCTACCCTTTCATAGCTAACTCTTGCCATTTTAAGTGTGGTTAAAATAAATCCACAGCAAGTTAACCCAATATAAACATAAGATATCACATAAAGACAGATCACCTGAAGCCTACAAAGCTCTCATCTACAAATCAACTCATTGTTCCAGCCCTTGATTTTAGAAGCAGTGACAGACAGGCTAAATGCGAGTGCTGAAGGATGCAGACACAGCACATTATATCTCCATTTTAACCTTTCTTAAAGGTAGCCTTAGAAAGGGCAGTAAACTCTGTTATTTCAGTGAATTATGCAATACAGATTTAAAAGATTTATTTCTTTCTACATCCACCAACATTCATTTTTAGTGTAATTAAACTGCTCTCATGGATCGATGAGCACAGATAACAACTGAAAGTAGAGCGAGAGCATCCACCAGCAATCTTTTTCATTAAGTACATAACCAAATATTATTTGTTAGGCTGAAACATAAAATGCATCTAAAGGATCTCATTCTGTCTGAAACCTGAGGGACAGCCAGAGCATGTGACCTTCTGAGAGATGAGGACATACAACTGAAGCTTTCAGGAGCAAACAAGTCAATCCTTATTACTTCTATAAGGTTTAAATCTAATTTCTACAGGTGAGGCTCTAACAAAAATATAAATTAAATAAAAATGGTAGCTGTTAGAATTAGGCACTTAGCAATAACATAATCACCAAATAAAATAAACCCAAAAGCTTTAACAAAAAAGAATCTAAATATTTTGGATGTCTATAAGCAAATCCAATTTCCAAGTTTTCTCAAGTTGACAGTTCTTTAAAATCATCATATAATCAGGAAATTAAATAGGAAGTATCATTTAGGAAGCAGGGGAAGAGTAATGAGAGACAGTAGCAAGTAAGTAATGTTTGGCTTTTTTAATCCAGCCCCTTGTTATTTTTTTCTGTGTGTTGTTTAAAATATTATCAACACTAGTTGGAATATAAATATCTCCTTCCATAATAACCACCACCATCCCCAAAACAACAACAAAAATTGCTTCAAAATACATAGGACACAATTTTTTCTGAGGGAAATGACATCTAAGGATGTCTAAGTTAGTTCGCCTACCAAACGTTTCAGTCTTCGGAGAACCTGAATTTGGACTTTGGTGTTCTCCTTCTGGCTCTGTCCCAGTACTAAACCAATTCTTGCATAGAGCTATCTTATAAATGTCTAGGTATTAAAAAAAACCTCCTTCACACTGTGTACGGATCCTGCATGAATAGTCTTTCTATCTGGGATAGTGACAGTGGAATCGACAGCAAAAGCACAAAGCATCACAGCTACACAGTACATAGACCAGTGAGTGATTATGTCCATTTAGTAAAGCTTGTGATGGCTCTTTTTTCCACCCCCCATAAAAAACAAAAGCCATTTCAGTGAATTCTAGAACAGCAATATTTCATTTTTCAGACAATCCTGGCCAAAAAGATACATATTTTATATGCGTTTGCATATTTTGACATTTGAGTACTAGCAGAATTTAAAAGCGTTACCATCATTGGTATTAATAGACTTTGCATGCTTAAATCTCACAAAGAGAACTGAGAGTATTTCCCTTAGCTTTCATTATTCAATGCTTTAACTGCTAAAAACGTCCTTGTTCCAGTGCTCCTGCATGAGTAACGGTACTAGGCAAGAGAACATTTGAGTTTTAGAAATCTCAAGAGGCAGCATCCTCCTCAGCTACATCACCTATTAATATTCATACTTTGCCTGCCTGAATGAATGACATGGAGGCCAAGACAAGGTTAGGGCAATGATCTACCATCAACTCATTAATGGCCCTGCACCACATCTGCAAGCCTGTTCTCAACATGCGGTGGCGGAAACGGTTATTCAATTTTTCAGGATGATCGGAAGCTTCATATGCCAGGTGTAAAAACAGACTCCCAGTCCTCAGTATCTTGCATTTCTAATTACCATAAAAATACTCTTCTGTGCTTTTCTGAAAAGGAGAACTACAGCTGACAAGGTAATCCCGAAGAGCAATACAATTACTTGTGTTGGTTTTCTCTTCCTTAACAGTTGCTCATTAAGAGCCTTGATGCTGGTGAAAATTGTGTCAACATTTTCCCTTAATACAAAGCAGTAGCTTTCCAGTTGCTGACTATTTTGACATTTCTAGCTGAAAGAAAAAACATTTCAAAGTCTGTACTGTCTGTAAGGGATACAAAGAGCCTGAAATCTGTTTATTCTTGCACATTTGCTTTCAAGGTTTATCACTTGGTCCATGTACGAAGGGGAAAAAAAGCAAAACATGGAAAGAAATCACAAAGAGAATACAAAAGAGGAGCTTATCTGCTTACGCATGCTGTCAGCAAACTGCACAACTGGAGCAAAGGGGGATGCAGAGAATACGGGGCATTGACCCTCATTGCCTTCCTCACATTCAAAGCAGGAGCCAATCTGGAAGAAAATTGCCACTACCAGGTGGCCTGAAGATTTGGCACTGCTCCCTTTGTTTATTGTATACAGATTACAGACAACATCTCCCACAAGGTAACATGCATCGGCAGTGTCCACAACACCCCTGCGAAGGTAACTTACAGGACCCATTTTGTGACTCTATACTGACCAATGTCCTGCAATCAAAGAATACATGCACCCCAAAGGCAAAGATGCTGTGGGTCCCACCATGAGGCTGCCACACTAAGCGACAAAAGAAAGATAGGAAGATAGAAGAAAGCCTCACGCAGGCTGGGTTCTGCATCTGCCTTGCATTGCTGGACAGCCCCAGATGAGTCTCTTAACTGGTCTGGGTTACAGTTTCACTATAAATGCTTGGAAATGGTACTGAAATGCCACAGACAAGCCAACAGCAGCAGTCAGCAACAAGTACACATGCATCAGGTTTCCTACCACAGGACTTCACATGCTAGCTTACCCCACAGATGTGGGGATTTATGGTCAAGGCAGCAAGACTATCCCAAGNTTCCCATCTTCTTCAGCTTTCTGTCTCCTACTCTTGCCCTGGACAGTTTCTTTGCGCTGCCTTCGATGCTTTCACTGACTTAGTCAAGGAAATATTAGTCAAACATATAAAGCTGTTTTCTGTCACTATTACTGATACTAAACAATACCATATAACTTACAATTATTCTTCTATGGCCTAATTCAGTAAGAATGAAGGAAATAAAACCCAATACACAGAATTTAGTAGAGCATTTTCTTTCAAAACAGTTTTCAAGCTTATCTAAACAATTTTATATAAGGAATAGAATTTATCTAATACAATTACTCCACAGAGAGACACCAAAGGGTAAAGAAAAGCAAGGAAGTAAACAGGAATAACCCTGTCAGGATACGTTTAGCTCCCACTCTGCAACTCCTCCTACACATAAAAAACACAACCCCAGAATTCAACATACATTATACAATATTTATTACCAGCTTATTGATACAAATATGAAATTATTCATTTCTAGAAAGGATCCATCTGTAATTTTTGCTTTTATGACCAGTTAACATCTAACTGAACTTAATACAAAAATCAATTATTTTAGAGGGTTACAGTCTGGCAGTGACTGTTGTGTTTATTATTAGATTTCCTAATCTTACTTTCCTAACCATGACGTTTCTCACAGATTAGTCAGCAGTGGATGTCAGCTACTCCACATCTTTGAGTTCACCGAAGTCCCAATAAGGCAGCTAACCCATTTGAGACAAATTCTCAAATGTGGCAAGTCACCACAGCTCCAATGACTCCATCAACGCCACCAAAGAGGGGTCTGGTTTTCCAGATGTACACGGATGTATTTGACATAACTCTGGTACAACGGTGGCTTTATCAAGCTCTCCAGCATGCTTCCCGATCCTCACCTGCTCTTCTCAGATGCAGCTCTCATTGCCACTGCTCTCCTCTGAACCTCCTCAAGTAACCAAATCACTCGGAGACAGCCCTATTTTATTTTGCTGCACAGTAGTGCAGACATGGGTGCCATCTGTACATCATCTGCTGACAGCTCAGAGATGCACCCCACCCCCTCCTCCTTTCTAATTAACTTAGTCCAAACACTAGGCTATTTCTGAAAAAAGATTCAGTGTGGGAATGACTACTAACATGTAACAAGGAACTGAATATCTGTACGCATATTCTTAAAATTAGTCTCACTTTTAACAATCAGTTTCTACTTGAAACACTGAGCATCCATTCTTAAAGAAGAAAAGAAGCAGCTCCAACTATGACAATGCAGCTATTGTGCCTATTCACCAGTTAATGTGCTGCAAAGACTTACACACAGATATTTTATCTTCTTTAGCAAAACAACTAGCTGCTCCATCTATTCATTCGATCTCCAGTTTAGCATCATTGCCTCTCTAACATTTCTAGCACTGAATTATCCGGCCTCTTTAGTCTTCACAAATGCATTAGTAAAGCTTCCCATCAAAATATCACTCAAAGTACTATTATTAGCTTAGCTTTAATATAGCACAGAAATTAAGAATGGCTGCAGCTAGAAAAAGCCTACGTAGATGTTACTTGTCTGACAGCTTCAGGCTTATTCTCAACACATTAAATAACTCAAAAATGACTCAGCCAGCTATTCACTGACATCAACCCCTGCACAGCTGAGTAAGTAATGTTAAGGGCCTGTAAATGGAAGGAAATCCTATTATGAATGCCAGGAGGGGCATCAGTCTTTTCTTCCAAGCCACTGCTCCCTATGAATGAGGGGAACAGCACTAAGAACCAAATACAAAGCCGTATCTCCAGCAGCTACAGTAAAGCCATACATCCTTCCGAGGTGGGGACACCCAGGGGAAAAAGCTCCAAGAGACTCATGAGCTGCTGAAATACACAAGTTTTTCAGAGGCAAATCTTAAACGTTAAAATGTCTACAGCAACAGAAGCTTCACAGAAACTATACTGTGTTAACACCACCTGGCTGTTCAAGCTTCTTGCAGTTTTTGGCTTTTTAATCTGCTTTTGCCATTTTCTTCCTTTAGGTCCCAACAACCCCAATGCCGTTGGCCAGCCCACAGCCGGGCAGGCAGGGAGGACCTGGGCTCTACCGCCCTTCGTCTGCAGCTGAGCCATCTGCACTGAGAGTTAGCTTTTATAAAGAAAAGTATATTGTATTCCTGGGATTTCTCTGCCATCTATGCCACCTTCTGCTGGATAGAACACACCTGGAAACCCAGCAGATGCCTTACATCTTTCCAAATAGACCCAAAAAAGGGAGTAAATGGATACAAAAAGAGAAACTTGTAGTCACCACAAAACATCCTGCCAAAGAACATTTGGCAAATACTGTTATCGAGGTGCTTATAAGCGTATGAAATCATTTCTGTCATTCCAGTGACTTCAGGAGAAGGAGGAAAAAGGGGATGAAGAATGTCTTACAGAAGGGAATATCCTTGCAGAAACGGCAGCTACTCCGGGCTGACCAGAAAACACGAGCTCAACCTCAACACCAAAGCCTAACTCACCATTCAAAGCAAAGGAATCAGAGTCCATTCTGGTTTTACCTTGGCACAGATCCTTTGGTTCTACCTTTGAATTACACCTTTTTGTGTGATTAGGACTCAAGGCCATCATTTCTGTCCTTTAAAAAAAGGACTGAACTAAGCTGAGAGTAACTTTATTTGGTATCAATACAGGTCGGGCAATGGGTAAGTTTTAACTCAGATATATTTATTCAAGAAAATTGAAGTAATATAAAAACATCTGATAATACAAAAATTAGTAGGAATAAATGCCTTGCTTCTCACACTGATTGCTTCTGGAATTAATGAAGGACCTTTCTCCTCTCAATTGTGCTGAAAGGTTTGCGTTTTCCTCCCTTCTTTCAAACCCTCTAAGGTATTGCTATAATGAGCATTTGTCCTGGAGACTGCTAGACAGATTTAGCATGTTTTGGCTATGATTTCCACGTGACAACTACTAAATTTCATTAGGAGAGCTCACATGAGCACCACTGCAACACTTGCTGGACCGGACCACAGTTCAGTGATGTGTTAAAAATGGGAATGTTGCAGCTTGCCCCTCTGTGGCTTCTGCCATCTCAGGAGGGCAGAGATCAGCCCTGTAACACAACACTTAACCTGCAGGCCACCAAACTGGCTTTTATATTATTTTCCTCATTAATTGTAAAAAGAATGAGCTGCCATATAGCCCAGGGAGAGCCATATCTCTCTATAGATTCACTTGGAAAAGAAAAAAAACCCAAAACATATTGTCAGAGGATTACATGTTTTATACCAACATTTATTTCTCTGTCATAAGCAGCCTGACAGAGACTTTTCCTCTTTACAGAAATTATAAAATACTCTCTCTACAGAAATTATAAAATACTGACTACATGGTCTCTTAAAATAACTCTGCCCTTAGCTCTCATTACAAGAATTTAATTCTTCCAGTGCTCGCACACAGCTTGAATTTTATTTACGCCAGTAAAAATGAAGAGTATTCCATTTCAAGATTATCTGAATCATACTGAAAATAATTCATGTAACTGAAACTAAATCACAGCCATGGTCTCACTCATACTTAAAATTTGGGTGTAACTCACGTGAAGTAACATCAGAAGGCACCATATCTGAGCAAGAGATACTCAGACTCTCAGATTACTCCCCATTTACCACTAGAGGCCAGCAGTTCACCTGCTGCTGCTACACCGAGGAGTACCTGACCACCTACAGGTAATTCTGCTCCTTTTTCCACCTGCTAAACAATATCAAAATAGGCTAGAAACATATACACTCTTATCTTACACACAAGGAATAGCTCCCCTTGGTCATAAGGGATGCTACATATTGCCAGAGAGAAGTAACTTAGGCAATCGTATATTTAATGGAGGTACCACACGGACAGAACCTATAAACAAAAATACAGAAGTTTTTCAATGGGGAGAGGAAAAAAAAATCTTGGGTTTTCTTGGGTGGTTTTTTGTTTGGGTGCTGGGTTGGGGTTTTGTTTTTTGTTTTCACTGAAAGCTATCAGTCCAAGGAAGGGTACTATTTTTTTTCTGAATTTTAATACTGTATCTGAAACTAGTATCTATGGCCTGAGACACGTCATTTAACATTTGGCTGCCCTTCCCTCTAGCTGTAATAAGCTGCCTAAGAAGCAAAGACAAAATGGATTTGATATCTCCTTCCAGCACATCCACTTGTAGACAATCCCTCCTTTAGAAAATGGCAAGCAGTAATCATCTGAAAAAATGACTCAGTTTAGACATCCAAAAAAGTAAAGATGTTCAAAACATCTTTAGTGTATATTTATTTACCTTTTATTTCTACATATAGGAGTAAGCAAGAGCTACTAAATAGCACCTCTATCATAGAGCTCTTGCTTCATGGTGCAAAAATAACAGGGGAAAAACCTCAACTTATCACAGACATTGCGCTATTGTAGACAGATAATAAAAAATGCAGTTTTGGACAACAGCAGCCTAGCATTTTTTTTCAAGTCTCTTTGGACTTAGATAGTACCCATCTCCTAGGAATTTTGTAATTTAAGAGAACTACAAGAAAATTACTTAAAGAGATTAAGTTATTCATTAAAACCTTTATCTGATACTGAAAAAACCACAACCAATTGATTTCCAGAGGAGACAAATCTGTCCAAAGGAGAAAGCTTTAGTTATAGTTTTCCTAAGGAGCAGGCAACCTGGAAAAGATGAGCCCACTGATTTATTCCCCTTCCACCTACCTGCAAACCAGCAGCTAAAACCACAGTGCAGATACTGCTCACGTGTAAATATTTTCAACGTGTCACAATACAGCTTCTCCTTGAAAATGAGACCTCCTTTTAAGTGCTTTTACACTATGCAGTGAAATAACGTATTGCATACATTTATACCTACCTCAGGGAGGTTCCACATCTGCGACCAGCTAGTGCGCTTCCAGCCAGGCAAACAGTTGTCATACTCAGCTCTTCAAGAGCTGGGAAGCATTAGAAGCATCAAAAGGGCAAATTCAGAAGACTCTTCAAAATCCAAGAGAGGAATCTCTAAGACTAAAAGCAGATATTTGCACCACCTCACGGTAAGCAAAACTGCACAGCACATGGAGAAAACAGCAGCCACGTGCTGCACATCAGCCTCAGAAAAGCCCCACGCACCAGACCCTCAGGTTCATATAATGAGCAGAGCTCTCCTGAACACAATGTAATTGCATCAATTTATACCAGCTGTGAATCTAGCACAGGGTTTTTTCTAACTCACTATTAACAGCTGGGTATAATTCTGTTAAAACTGTGTCTTAGCCCAGTTCAGCTGCAGGTCAGTCTATTTCAAAGAAAGCAAAGATGATAACTATGGTGAAATGGTTGCCTGAAATGCAATAAAATACTCATTAGGAAACTCAGGCTGTTTCTGCCCCTGAGAACATTTATTAATCCTTGTATTAGGATCCTCAAATTATTTCTTTTTGCTGTGTAAAACCAGCCCTGTTTCTCTGCCACCTCCATTTTGTGTTGTCACAGAGCTGATGGAGTACTTGTGAGCTTGAAGCTTCTCCTCACAGTTTGAGAAGTCGCTAAGCAGGTTTCAGGACAGCGAAGAATCAAGCCCCAAGAGTATCAAAATTATTTAGAAAAAAAAGACATAATCTCTAAGAGAAGGCAATTCCAGCCACTCAGTGTCATTGAATCTTTCCCTTCTTTTTCCATGGATTTTTCCAGGCATATCAGGTTTGCACACCCAGCAAGAGGGATGGTCAACCTATTACATTTACCAAAACAAATTATGCAAGCTGATGAGAAGTGTTTCTTGCAGCAGTAATGACCGAAGTGCAGGAGAGGGTATAGCAAAAAGAATGCTCAAAATTGAGTGATGTTATCAGTGAAACTTTGTCTATTTGTCTCAACAGAGAATCTCTGCTCCAGAAGAAAGGAAATAGGGAGGGAATGGCTGTAATTCCCTAAGAGGCAGCCAAATTAAAGAAGGACATACCTCTAACAGAGCTATTTAGAAAGTACTTCAGTAAGTACGCCTTAGCCCAGTAATTGCAGCATTCTTAGAGCAGTAAATAGATTACTAAAAAGCAACAGCAATTCTGGGGAAAATGTGATTATTGGAATGGAAGTTCTCATCTAACTGTTTTGTGTTATTTAGCACGTATTTTCCAAGTTGTACATGACCTGCATTTTCAGAGAGAAGAATAACTGTTTTACCAAACCCAGGGGAGAAAAAGCACTTTGAGACACTTGCCCACTAACATGTAGCATAGTGGTCTGCAGATATCCAGATCAGCTTGATTAAGTGAATTAATTACCCTTAGCTCCAAGACTTTAACCATCAGTTTTTCTTGACTGGCATTTAGTTTGCACAAGAGGCCCAACATTTACACTGAGCCCGGAGTTTTCAGGTGTACTCCTGAAACTTAATACTGACATATCTGCCCATGTACAAGAAAAGAGCAGGTATACAGCTGTAGAGGTAACAACACATAGTCCATCTCACTGTTCCTAGCATAGTCTTGGAAACAACAAAAAATATATTTCTCTTCAGAAATAAAATTAAAATCAGTGACAGTGTAGCTCAGTTGGACACACTACGATAACCTCATTTGTTATTACTAATTTGTAAGATTAGTATACTATTTGAGACAACCTATGTCTTTTTTAAGGTAGCACACTCAGCCGTCACCATCTACCCTTTTAAAATCTCAAAACATCTGTTTCATGTTATGGTCACTGCTCTGAAGACTGCAGTGACAGGCTCAGATAGTAAAACACACATTTCTGCTTTTCTGCTGAAGAAAGTCCACCAGCTCACCACAGTGTGGGAGAAACAAAGAGATCTGAAGCGACCTGAATCCTGTCCTGTGACACATGCAAACTGACTGGTGTGGTTGGATATAGCTGCTGGAAAACATAGTACACTGAGCAATTACAGACTTGCTGTTTGTCTCGGGAAAAGAGAATTGTGTAATCAGTAAATCTAACTGAGTTTTATTGATCGAGCCAGCAATGTTGCCTCTTCAGAAACCTGATGAAAATGCCAACACAAAGTCCATTGACAGGTGCTCTACTGTTTATGGGGAGAGCTGAAAGGGGTCACCAAATGTGCTGTACAGAACGTACTTTGCCTATAGGTACACTGCAGATTCTCACAGCTTGCCTGCTTTAAAAAGACTTCTGGAGAAAACAAAAAGAAAAACAAAAAAGTCCTATACAAGTCTACCTTCAATACCCTGTATGAACAGCCAAAGACCCAGCAGTTCATGCACTACCAACACCTAAGAAAATAAAGGTTGAGAGCATGGTCTGTTAATTGGCATGCAATCGGCACTCTGCAAGCAATCCTTGATGCTGCCACACATGGGGTGTGACCCACCCCGACGGGCTCTACCTTTCTCTGGCTCTTTTTCCATGAAAAACTGCATTCCAACACCTCACGCTCAGTTTTGCCATGGCTTAGACAAATTTGTAGCATGCGTTGATGTCTTTGAATGAACAAACTGAAGTGAAAAGTATTAACCATTTTACCCAGATAGCCATATTTTAAACAAAATTAGATGGAAGAGGTGAAAATATCCATCAACAAGGGGAAAAGTATGTAATGCATAGAAAAAGATCTGCAGAAGAGTGGGCTGCTCTGGAAAGGGGTGAATACTCCATGTGCACAGTACGTCTTTCTCTTTTACCCATGAACTTGGTACAAAAGCGCTTGCAAACCTTTTGCTTAAAGGGAAACCATAACTAATGGCATCTGCCACAGGAACTGATCAGCATTCACTGAATTGCAAACCACAGCTTCAGACACCCTTAACTCCCACATAATAGATCACCAGTGCCTCTTGGGTTCAACTGGCCTCCAGCGTGCCACTAGACTTCAAAACAGGAAGGTTGTTAAGTGACAAGTCAGCCAAATGACAAAAGAACCAATATCTATAAACATAATGGAACAAAACCAAGTGAACTTTGGTCATCTTGCTTACAACAGCATGGCTTTCCATCCCTAGAGAATTCGGGACACTCTCAGCCTAACAAGGCACTGATTCTTGTCTCACTCGGGCTCCGGCGGGCATGACAGGAGCAACCTTTTGTTCCATCAGGGGAATGGGAGGGAAGAAATGCTGCAATCCTGAAAAGTCTAGTTCAGATACTTACAAAAGGGAAAGGATATCACAGAAATGAGAAATAAATGTTTAAAATGGGGTCTGTGGCCAACTGGAGGATTGAACCAAGACATTTTTGTACAGTGAGCGGTGAGAAACTGGTGACTTCGAGACTCAGAGGATCTATTTCAAGGATTTATACTGCATGCTTCATAGCATTTTCCTTTCTCATGGTGTCCTTAACTCTGCAATATATAACCAGATTGCATACATAAATGGCCCAATTCAAACTGCTCGTCTTACCCAGAAAAGAATCTTAAGCAGTTTTGAATTTAAGTTAAACAACTGGACGTGTACAGTAAAAACACATTAAGTAAATCATAACCTTTGACTGGAAGAACCACGAAACCGAATTCTGAATGTGTGTGGCGCTCAGTAACCCCAGAAGCCCACAGACCTCAGGAGGTCTCCGGTCCAGCCTCCTGCTCAAGCAGAACAGCCTAGGGGTTGGCTGATGGGATTAGCAGAACAGCTAACTCAGGTTGAAAATATTTGTGAGAATTTTGGGGTGGGAGGGAGGAAGAGGCTCCCAGAAGTCCTGTGGGGAGGCCACAGCTGGGGCTGAACCCCTTGACCATGGCCTCATCACCGTGGATGTGCCTGGCATTCACTGTCCCTGCCCCACGAGCCACAGAATCGCCCTCAGCTCCCTGTCCCACAGGGAGCAACCGCCCTGCGCTGCATCCTGACACTGAGCACTGAACCTGGAATAAATTGCATAGACTTCCTTAAGCCAAGGCTGCCACTCTGTATGGTGTAAATAAGAACTAAGTAGCACTCTGTAGAATTGAAGTATTAATACGATGCTTAAAAAGATGACAATAAGTAAGATTACAATAAGTAATCAAGTGGCTTCCCCAAACCTGCGTGCAAGGGCGATAACAAGGGCTATTGTTTAAGACCCAAGAAAAGTTTCAAAGTGAAGGTTCATAGAAGGTATTTTAAATAATGTAAAGAACTTAAAGCAACTTGAGTCTGGTTCATCAACATTAGAGAATACAGGCTGTGGGGCAGAACTGATTCACCTTAGTAATTTGCCCAGTCAACAAAATAAACCTTCATTCTGCAGGTTGATGACATTACCAGACCAGTAAAAACCAGGTAGATGTGTTCCACGCTTTCTGGGACAAGGTGTTTAGTCTACTTATAAATGGGATTTATGAATTACATAACCAAAAAAGAAAACTGACAGTATATTTCTTTTTAAGAAAAGTATTTCAATTATTGAACAAATATCAGGTTCATAGAAAAACAGTTGCACTTCTACAACAGGCAGCTTTAATGAGCCTATTTCCATAAAATGCTTGATTTTCAGCTTCAAACCACCCCAGTGCCCTCCCTCAACTCCCTTGTTAGGCATCTTATGAAAAAGAAGTATTAAGAAAAATATTCACTATCTTATTCATTTGAGTCTTATTCCAGGACTATTCCCTAAAATTAGTCTTACCTGTTTCCCAGGAAATACTCTAGGGCATACATTGCTGATGAACAGACACATATACCTCTGCCTCCACCCTCATTTCAAAGAATATGGATTGATTTATGGATTGCGAAATAGTCTAATATTGCTTACAAAATCTGCTACCTTCTATTGCAATAAAAGTAAATGGAGAGTCACCTTCACAATCGAGACTATTATTTGCCACTTCCACAAGAGATGGAGGTTTCATTTCTCTGCTCCCTGACTTCCAATTTAGCCATTCACAGCCATGCAAAGTTAAATACACAGCACCCTACCCTCCCACCAAAAACTGCTGGATCCCTACTGAGCTCCTACAGCATGAGCAGAGCAGCAAGCCTCATCCACACCATCCCAGGCGACGGGCACCACCACCTCTCTTGTGGGAAGGCTGCTGCATCAGGCTTTATTTTAAAGCTAAACGGAAGAAAAGTCAGGACACACTCCATTTAACATCCCTTGGGTCTGCCACTTTGCCCTTCAGTCATTTGGCGGATATATCTTTCTCTTTTTGAGAAGAGCTCCTTTGAGCCCAACCCGTGGCTCCCCATTTTTAGAGAGAACATCCTTTTTCTGGAGCTCTGTGCTGGCCTAAAACCGTATTTAAACTCACTGACAAGAAAACCAGGCCCTGGGATGGATCCCCAGCATATATGTGTCCCTTCATTACAGAGCAGCTGTGGTACTGCTGCATGGTCCAAACCTGGTCATCTTCCCTTCTTCGGTGCATAAAAGTAGTTTAAAGCCATCCCTTACTATGGGCAGCATTTCAAACCCCTTCATATTAGATTTGCCTGAGTTTAAACAGCACTGAGCCTTGCACTGAAGATACAGCCCAAAAATCAAGCTTTTCCAGAAGAGCCCCCAATGAACAGTTGACCAGGAATGTAACGACATTACGATACTCTTTAAATTCCACAGGGAAAAAATAAGACGATGCTTTTTCTCCATCATTACTATGGTCATTACTTATACTACTGTATTTTAAGATTTAGCATTGCCTGATTCACAAGCAACACAGGAGGGACAGACAAAAGCAAGAGCTGTGCCAGGTCTGCTCTGGTCTGGTTTGGGTTCTTTTCTGGAGTGTGCAGCTGCTTTCAGCGCGATGAACTGCCCCATCGCTGCTGAAGATCAAGGTTCAGGAAAATCCACAGGAAAATCCAAAGTTTTAGTCCTTTTATCTCAGCAGAGGTCACCCTGAAAGCTGCATTGAAGAAACCAAACAAAAGCACATCTGATGTAATAAGCCTGTCTACTGAGAAGGAAAAGCCCCACAAGCTTGAAACAAAGCCTCCAGCAAAAGATTTTTGTGCGTATCCTGTGGCACACGCAGCCATCAGCAATTTATGAATTTTGAAAAAGAGCTAAGGGAAGGTTCCAGATAAACTGCATTTTGCTATAGAACAATTACTTCATTTGCTACTCTTCTCATTTATAAATTAACATATGGAGAGATTACTGTCCCACTTCTCTGGTAAAGCGTAATTTTTGTGCATTCCATTTTATTCCCCAGTTCCCAAATGCAATTGTGCAAATGCTTAACCTTATGCACTGAACTGAAGTCAATGGCATCATCCATGCGCTTAATGCCAAACATGAACAGTTTAAACTTCGGCCGAAGCAGAACACAGAAACCAACCTGAAATTCAAGTCTCCATTCTTCAGTTTTGATGAAACTCTGACTGATGCTGGATGCTGCAGGACGAGGGGACTGTTAAGGAGACTGTCCTTAATATCCATCTTGGAGGCACAAAATGACACAGCAGCAGAACAGAGAAAGGAGCCCAGGATTTGTAGCTCCTCTTAATTTCAGACCAAGTCTTTAATTTCTCAGACCTATATGCTAATGAAGTAGTTTGTTAAGCTGTTTCAGTACTGATCCAGACATGTGAATGCGTATCTTACTCCAGACCTTTGCTGAAGCTGCTTGAATTAAGCTCAATGTAAGTGACATAAGAAGCAGCGAGTAAAAAAAAATGTATCACAGGTTCCTTAAGCCAAATTCTTACTGATTTTACAGGACAGTTGAAAAGCTGAAAGCCTAATCAAGAACAGACAAACATGGATGCTATATATACAGCGTACGTTTAATAACTGAACTCTCTTTAAAATTTGTATTAGCCCAATTTTACAATTTGAATGTATGAAAATACATACTGCAGTCTGTGCGTACACGCTGTATAAATGTATCTGACACACAAGTACAACTTTCTGAGGCAATGAACAGCAATCATTTCCAGAGAAGCTGATGGGAAGAGATGCTGCCCAGCACCTGTGAGAGATGAGGCTCACGATCTACGGGATCATCTCCCTGGAGCTCCAAGACCCTCACACCCCTTTTTCCATGGCTTTCTAACTCAAGCCTAGAGTAAGGATTTGTCTTTTCTAAATAGTGAAGCTTGGTTTGAGAAGGCAATGTGTAAGGGGTGCTAGGCAGGACCCTTTCATTAGCAGTGGTTATAAGACAGAACACTGTTACACAATGCAATGATGTATCACAGCAGCAGTGTACAAGCAGGCTTGAAATATCCAAATATAAAGCAAGTTTACACTACAGATGAACTTAATATTCCTAAGCAAGCAAAGATTTTGAAAATTAATGTTTCAAAATATTGTTTTCCAATAGATAGGCCAAAACTTTCAGCCTGAGCACAAGGAAAAAATTGCTGCATCTTAGTACAAATACTTGTTCATAACTAACCAAATACCAGCAGCTCTTCTCCTCTTCTTTTACTGAAAAATCAATTGTTTGCTGAGGAAAAACATGTGCAAGGAAAACATTTGAATCCCTATTAAGAAAAGTGCAGAGCATTCCACTTTCATAGAAAAATGTGGACAAATGGGACTATTCCTTGTAAAGATTTACAAATCAGTTAAAGATTGTTGTCACACCAGGCCTAAAACAATTTTACTACACTTAGAGGCTCAGGAATGCTTTTGTTTGAGCACAGAACTTTTCTAAACTCACTGCAGTTCTGCTAACAGCCACCAGCCCTCAAGTCGAAGCCCTTGGAGAGGTATTACCCTGAAAGCCATTTATCTTTTACTTCAATTTGCAAGCAAACGCCAACACAGCCATTAGAGAACAAGTGCTCTCTGGATGCTGAAAATCAATGGAGGAAAATTAAAAATCAACAAAGCTCTCACATACAGCCTCCTAAATGAAATGGCCTATGATCCAGTCAATCCTTGTTAAGAGGAGAGTAAAATAAATTCTTAATCAAGGATGAGCTCTAGTGACAATTCTTTCTTACCATATTTATATTGCATATCATACATCTCTAGGTATATTCTGTGTCATACAGACATAATCTGATAATAAAGATACTCATAGTGAATAGAACAATTAAGAAACTATTTGCAACACACAAGTTCTGGTGGCAGGCAAAAGATTTAGGCTCTGAGAAGAGTAATGATGAGTGAATAAAGTGACACAAGTAAACACAGCAGCAGAAGTTTTGTACAATATTTTGATAAATGCTCCTTTGCTTACTTCTTGAAGAGTAAATCCACCTAATTTACGTCTTTTTTTTTTTTTTTTTTCTCCCAACAGTATTCAGCTAGTTACCAATCTCTTTAGGTCAGCTCATAAAGCAGCACTGGGAGCAATACAATGCCTGTGATGCTCTTCCATGTTGCTCACAGCCACGGAAAAGTTAAAAAAGAAAAAATATTAAAAATATTTGTCTGTGCTGTCTTACCTACTAATTGCTGTTGCTCATGAACCAGTTGAACCACTACCCCTGAGAATGTGACCAAGTAGTGCTATAAAGATGTCAACAGAATGCAACGTTGCATGTACAAACCACTCATTTACCTTGATAATTGCAATAAACATGCAACAGCATGAGGTACGCTAAAGAAATAGGATATCGTCCATTGAGGCAATTATTAGCCTTCCTAATGTAACAATTTCCCCATGATGTAATAGCCATGACAGAATTAAGCAGTTTTAGCCAATATATATTGAAATAATCTATATTGATTGATTTAATTTTCCATGTTTTTTTCTGAATGAAGAAAAGGTCACTCCTTCCACTTTGGGTGATAATTTCTCAACGTGGAAAGAAGAGAAAAGAGAGAAAAGATTAAAGGGTTTCCTTAAATCCTTCATAATTTCTATTATAAACATGACTTCTGTGAGCAAAAAGGAATTCTGAGGTGAAAATCATCAGAAATGAGAAGCCTCCCATCTAAGGGAGCTAAGGAGCCTTCTTGTCCTTCAGGCTGAACAACCCCAACTCTCTCAGCCTGTCCTCATAGGAGAGGGCTCCAGCCCTCTGATTATCTTCGTGGCCCTCCTCTTGACCCGCTCCGACAGTTCCATGTCCTTCCTGTGCTGAGGGCTCCAGAGCTGGATACAGTACTCCAGCTGGGGTCTCACGAGAGCGGAGTAGAGGGGGAGAATCATATCCCTTGACCTGCTGGCCATGCTTCTTTTGATGCAGTCCCTTTTTGACCAGGCTGTTTTCATCACCAGCAAATGAAGTCCCTCATTCTTGCCAAGTGCAGTGATGAAATTTCTTGACCTTCTAGAAAACATACGGTCTTTGAAAAACATTTCACACACATTTCAGCTTTATCTTGTACAAGGACTGACTATTTTCCACAACGTTTGCAAGCTGCTGGGTATAAAAAGTCTCTAATGATTACCATCTTTTCTTCTTTACCAGAATGAGGGTGTTAAAACTGTGGGCATCACTGATATCTTCTACCACAAAATACAAACTCTAAACTACCCAAAGGGTTACGTCTAATAAGCTTCCTACAACCATGAAGACAGATGGCATGGCATATCTGAACACGAACATGACAAATTTAGGACTATGTACTTTTGCAGAATTGACTCTTCAGGATATTTGTTGGGCAGTAAAAGTGTCCTTCAAAATGATAAAAATAAAAATTGACAATTCTTTTTTCCAGAGTAAAGACAGGTTCCATAGGTCTCTCCTCTGGTGACTAACTCAGTCATTTTTAATAGGTAAGGGAACAGAAACAAAAATACAAACTGCATTTTAACTTTTTATTTTATTTTCACTTCTAAGGTTAAAATTTCAAAATGGTTGGGTGAGAGATAGAGAATAGCTCAGGGCATCTTTATTTTAAAGCTCAAGAAAACTTGTGAGAAATCGCAGCAGATTTTATCTGATTTAAAAAGGCAAAGGTAAAATGGCAGTTGACAAAATTTTGAATATGGTGCTTGCTCTTCCCTAGCAAGGCTCATTTTATTGCAACTTGACTCATCAGATGCTGTTTTAACACCTCTTGAGATGCACGAAGTTGATGTCTATGCTCCCCTGAAGACAAGAACACATTTTTCAAGGCTCTAGGCTGCCAGCCACACTGCAGTGAAACATATGCTGTCCTGTTACTTCAGGTAACAAACAGCTTCTCTTTTCTTCAGTCATTCAGCCACACAAATAATTATTTTGTCTCCTGAGACTTTTGAAACGACTGAGGTCTCTTCAAATAGGCATCAATTGCGTTGTGTTTACTGGGTAATATACTTCTAACGCAGGGCTAGATTATTCCAACCAAGGTATGGTAACTGAGCTGGCTTTTCTAAGTAGCAGCTGAGGCAATTGGTTGTGACTCCACTATTCCCAATGGTAATCCTTATGGGAAAGTCTATAAATATTGCATACCTGCCATTATATGGGATTAACAAATATTAACAATATACGGTATTCTGAAATAGTTGGTAAGAAACCTCCTTCACATGAGAGAACCCCATTTACAAAGAGTCTTTTAGATCAAGTAAACATATCCAGGATTACAAAGACAATTGGTGACATAGCTTTAGAAACCTGGAGTACTGACATCAGTCACCAACTCAACCCCATGAGACATCACTACTCCCCGTATTGTCATTCCTTTGGCATGAAGAGTATTTAGTGTGGATCATAGCTTCTTCCCATAGAACTAGTCTCGTATAAAGAGGATCATGAGGGGATTAAGAACACCACAGCAACCATTATCACACTTATTCTCTTTGTATTTGGAAGCCATCCATCACCGCGGTACCCCAGTGTGAACAGGATTGATACCCTAGAGCTTTAGAAAGGGAAGAAGTTAATTTACATAGAGATTTGAACAAGATAATGCCAGCACATTTCTTTGTCCGAAGGAAAGAAACAATACATTATGAGAGCTGAGCACCATTTTGAGGTGCTCAAACCATCTGATATGCAGTTTTGCATCTGACACGCAACTCCCTCAGCTTCCAATGCCGCAGCCATTAGCAGTGCCTGTGCAGGCTGCCCAGCAATACAGGCTGGGGTGAATGTGGCTGCTTCTGGGGTGAGGGTGCCAGGAAAAGCCCCCTCCAGGCCAATCTGCAACTGGAAGGGTGGGAGGATAAAAAGAGAAGTGGAATGGAAATAAGTTGGAATGGAAAGCTGGAGGGAGGGCCAGTTACACCGGGGAAACATTTTTTCAGGGCTTTCACACAAGCAAAGTTGGTGAGAGACATGCCGTTTCCAGCAGCCCACCGCTCCCGGGAACTGACTGCTTTGCCTAGAGCCATAAGGAAGGAAAGCAAACGAGTTCACAGTGATGCCAGACCTCCCCATGTTATTATTGCAGTTCTCCCTATCTGGAAAATCAATACTCAAATCACATGAAAGCCCAGATTGCAGCACTGTAGGCTGTTAAACAACAGCCCTAGATGAAAGGTCATCAAGCTGGAGTACCCCGATTACCTTATAATATACTATAACAGAACTGGGCAAGCCAAAATTGGAGGTTTCCTCCTGATTTTTGTAGTTCCTTAAGAAATCACAGTAAGCTGGAAACTCAAATCCTTTAGGGAAAAAGCACAATAACATCTTACTGTGCAGCCATTGACATATATTTACTGGATTAAAAAGCGTACTGAAAATTTATTGTGCATTCTCATATTATTCTTCAACTTTCTAAGATCTACTAAAAATGGCTACAGCCTTGAGAATAGACCTTTTTTTTTGAGATTTCTGGTAAAAGCCTGTAGCTCCTACCACAGTAGATGTCACTGCAAGTTTACAACCTCAGTGTTCTCTGGGGATAATTTCGTTAGCTGAAATTTATAAACTGACCTGCAGAAAAGGCAGAAAGGGGGACTCTTGGGTTCTGCCACCGCAGCACTTGGTGATTTTTAAATAAACTTATTTGTTAGAATCAATATTTGGAGATTTAGCCCTTCTCTGGTTTTCACCTGGGTGATATTTAGCTTATGTTTGTGAACACAGATTAAATGCAGTGGCAGGTGGCACAGTAGTATTAAGGAACAGCAAAGTGTCCAGCCTCAGCCACCCCCAAGCTCCAGTAATTTTTCCAGTCAAAGAGAACAGACAAGAGAGAGGGTAAAAAAACACACCGCAAACAAAACCCAGTGTCCTATCAAAATGTTCAAAAAAGATAAATAACTGGCAATTACCTAAATCATGGACCACTGAATACAGGAAAAAAGAAAAACACTGCAGTGTCACCTGCAGACTGTGAGCATCAGCCTAATGAATTTGCCTCTTAACATCTTAGTTTAAAAAAAAAGGGGAAGAGGATAATCCCCTTATTAATGAATCAAAGAATCCCACAGAGAGAAAAATATATAAGTAAAGCAGAATGCATTATAGCCTTGAGATAAACTCTGAATTATAAATGATGCTGTAAGTCAAAAATTTACCAGCTATCACAGAAAAAAATATATAAGATTCTGGCACTTTACTGGCTATTAAAATGCCAGGGCACTTTCAGAAAAAATAAATGTTGGTCAGAAAATGCTGAAGTGGCACAGGCAATGTTTTCCAATGCACATTTTGACAATTTCTCAATTTGAATATTCATTTTAATTAGGAGTATTTATTAATTTTACAAGTAAACCTTGACATACTTTTAAAAAACTACATTTAAGAGGGTCACAATTTAAACAAAATATTTCACTTAATCTCATCTTTTTTTCCTTATCTTGGCTCCATCAACTCTTTCCCAAGTCCTTTATTTCCATCGGTAAGCCGGGATATAATTTTTTCAGAAATTTTCAGAGTTTTGATAAGCATTTCTGACCTTATCCTAACCCAGCCATGTTTTACATAGTAACTGGTTTTCAGTAGATAAGTGTTAATAAAAAGTGAATTTTATGAATTGTGCAGAAATACAGAGCCGTTGTTTTCCTACAGAGTATCTAAAATTTAGGTTCTAAATGTAAATTCAGCTCCCTTCTTTGTTTCCAAGTATAACTTTTTAAAGATGTAGTTCAACTTGCCTCCAACACTTTAGAAAAGCTTTAAAATTTTGTTATTAACACAGATTAGCTTTCTATAAAGTTATTAAGAAATTTGGCTCATAAGTCACATCTTTAGTCTTAGAAGAGGCATTGCAGAATATTTTATCAAATTCTGTGTTCGTCTATTTAATCTTCCAAAATCATAACACAAAAAAGTGTAAAAATCTACTTGGTCCTTGCTCAAAGCTAATAATGATCTTACCATTGAAAATACTTCCCAAGTTTCAGTCATTCATTCTGGAAATATTAACCATTCTGATTTTTTTTTTTTTTTCAAAAACAAGCTTTTACGTATTTGACTATTGATAATATTTATGGTATTGATAGACCTTTCACAAGCCCATACTCTCCCCTGAACTGTTAAAAATGCATTTGATTTAATTAATCTATTATTTTGTTGAGGGGCAAAATGGTAGATTTGTGCTTCAAGCTGAGAGTCTGGCTTAGACGTGTGGTATATTATTAAATTTCTCTCATTTCTTTCCCAGGCAAGTCACTTACATCTTTCTATTTCCACATCTGTAAAAGGGAAATCCTATAACCTCTTCAGAATTCCCAAAGCTATTAACGGGAGACACCAAATTATCTACGCACATGTAAAATTTAGAGATCTTATGGCAGAGTACAACTCACAAGTGGTTTTAATATGGTCTAACAATATACCACGCAATATTAGAATGGAACATTATTTCCTCATGAACAGCATTTTATTTCAGAAAGGACAGTTTTATAGAATTTGTCTGCTTAAGTCAAGTGAAAAGTTACGGCTGGACCTTGCAACAAATATACAGCAGGGGAGAGTTTCAGAGGAGCCTTTGGGCTTTGCCATCCCAAAGTGCAGCAGAAACCCTGTATCCCCGAGCTCTACGTAGCAAAGATGTAAAACCTGAAGGCCCGGATCTCCTGCTCCTGTGTTACAGCACCTTGCAGAGCAGAAAAGCATTTCTTGACCCTTCAGCTGCAGCAAGTAAGAGAACCACTGCCTTTGCTAGAGCCCACAGAAAGAATGAAGTGCGAGACACTATTATTCTTCCATTCAGACTCGAACCTTTAGCCAAAGCCCTGCTAATTTATCCCTGCCTGCACTGCATCACAAACGAACTGTAAAAGCACGTAAACACAGAAAATCCTACAAAGTGACAAAATGTGGAAAAAAATTAGTTTACAGGTATGGCTGAGTGAAACAAACAGGACATATATTAGCATTAAAGAAGAACACCACCAGTGCATTTAATATCTTAAATTGACAGGAGATGTTTGCTTATTCCCAGTGATCCTGGTCTGATTCCTGTAGTCATAGTTACACTGAAAGCACAGCTTTTTATGCAACTAGCAGTCGTCCATTTCTGGCACCAAGCTTTGCAAGATAAACACTCCACGATCCCTCAGTGCTACCTCAGGCACTTCCCTCACCAGACCTTTCCACAAGATATCCTTGCGTAGACACAGTGTCTTCTGGAAAAGGAGGAGAGCATTTCAAAGTCAAATCTGAATGCCATTTCAACGTCCAGATAGGTAATACTGTTTAAAGGACTGAGAATAGGATTGTAAACCTGTAAATTGTAGATCCAGCAATGCACCAGAAATTAATCCTGTTCCATTTGGAGCAAGTAGTTTAATTTCCTCATTTATGTTACCATCATACTCAAATTACTACCTTTGTCCTGAACCAGCCATGCCTGATAAATGCTAAACAATCTTGAAAAACATAGGAACGTATTTATAACAATTATTTTCAGCATGCTGCAAATCTTAAAATGCTGTTCAGTACTGCAGGGATGTGACACAAAAAAATACCTTATAAATATGCATTCGCCTTGAAATGGGATCATAAAAATACTCGCATTTATTTAGGGATCACAGGTGCTCTGTAGACTTCAGCATTATTGTCTTAAGTTTATAAATAAGGAAACTAAACCAGAATATAATTCTGTACTTTTTGCAAAACCCTGTAATCTGACCTCAAGGTACACTGTCAAATCACATCACATCACACTGTTTTTGCACAAGGCAAATGACAATACAAGGTGGGAGGCAATGGGAAGTCAGTCTTCAGGGAGGCTCAGGCTTGCTCAAGGTCATAGAAACTAAAGTCAGGTCTCCTGGCTAACAGTTCCCTGATCGAATCATCCTACTAGCACCGTTGAAGAGATTCATTGTATGAATTATAGTTAGGGATGTGTCAGCAGTTTTCTTATTATCCCAAGAAAATGATGATTTTTGAATAGAAACATAGACCATTAACTACATTCTTCTATTTTATTTTTTTTTAGTAATTGTAACTGTGAAAGAAAAAGGTTTAATTTGGTGCAGAAATTACTTGCGAGGTTTAAAAAGGAGTAATGCTGAGAAATGGAAGAAAGAAAAGCTGGAAAACAAGAAAGTGCTGGAAAGAGATTAAGAGATGGAAAGAAAGAAGTGATGGAAAGGTTGCAAAAAAATCATTTTGAAAAAAAAAAATGGGGGGAGAGAAATACCAGTTATACACAAAACAAGGCTGCAGAAGATTCCTCCTCAAAACCAAATCAGGAATTAGGAAGAATTCGCCATTCATCTGATAGCAATCTTCTCCTATGAACGGATGTCAGCATTAGTTACTCCCACAGATGGAAAAAATCTGTTTCTAGCACAAGCTTGAAAGAGGCCACTGTCAAGAAGGCTTCAGAGGTAGCTCAGTTAAACATAAGAGGCTTCAGTTTCCAGAAGTGAGATTCTTTCTCTGCCTGACAGAAACACATNAAAAAAAAAATCTGTTTTATGTTTGCATGAGTTTTTGAAGACAATATTCAAATAAATGTGTTCAGGCTGCATGAGAATGACATGATTAAAACGTATTTGTCACACAGGTCCTGTCTTTTCAGTAGAAGTTTGCTGCTGCAGGGTGCTGGGGCCACTGGGAATCAGGGCTCATTTCAGAATTAGAAACAGGTAAGCACTTATGTTCATCCATTCTAGTAAATGCCACAAAGAGAGTGGAATAAACAAAATCACTGGCGTACTTAACAGTGAGATTCATGGTAGTTTAGGAGTCCTGTACAAATATTTGTGCTGTGACAGCAAGATTGCAGCAGTTGACTGGTTTAAGCAGCAGTTTTGCTCCCAGCAGTGTAGGGGTGTAGAAGCCACGGGATTCTCAGTGGGCTGAGATGCTGCCAGCCCTGCAAAATGGCTGTGGTAGCAATTTAAACCCTGCTCATTTCTACCGTGCTTCCATGCCGACCCCAGGGAAAAAAAATGCTGCTGCATCTCTGCTCCTGAGAGAGCCAGAGGAGTTTGTGTGGTCAGCAATGAGTGGAGGGAAGTCAAACAGCTGCAGTGAAGAGAAGCAGAATGTGACACATCAGTAGATTGGAAAATGCTAGCAGAGCATGAAGCGTGGAAGCTGGGACTCGTGCTGCTGTTCCATCATTGGGGAAATGAAGAGGAAATGCACAGGTCTCCAGGAGATGCAGAAGGTCCATCAACAAGCATGATGGATGGATTTCAAACACTCTATACCATTATTTTTGGGCTGTCTGGGGAATACGCCTACTGTAGGTTGTCCTTGCAGACCTCCTGAACAGTATTACTCATCTTTCTTCAAATACGGTTTAGAAGTTTTCATATAACCTCCTTAACATTGTCCTATTGGTTAGTTGTTGCTGCAGTTAGACTCTGAGTTAAGATGAAAGAGTTCCCAATTTCCTCCCTTCTGTAACATGGGAACCTCGATTGATGCCTCTAGGCATGTTGTGATGTTCAGTAAATAATTAGACAAAAGTAATCTAAACACACAGGATAACTGCAATAGATATAAATAATCTAAATTAATCACAGGAAAACCTCATCTTGTGTATGCCACTTTAGCAGAAACCTCACTCTGTTTTGTAGACTTATCTGTACCCATTTCATCCTGGCATAGTGGTCAACGAATTAAATACTTATTAAGTACCGTAAGTTGCTTGTTACTAATCCTTTACCATTTGCTCATTACAATTAGTTTCTCCCTCTTTTCTCCTCTTTCCTTTTGCAAAGATTCAGCACTGCTGATATAACCACCTCTTCCTTTCTGGTTTTATCTGTCACAGATTTCATGCAACCCTGAATTGGTAACTGTCCACTCTTCATATGGACACCTTCTCCTTTGGACACTATCCCATATATTATAATTTGCCTCCTTGTTATATTTAATTCTGCAAGCTCCATATTGTATCAGAAAATCTTCCAGAATAATATTCTCATGGGAATGTATAGCCTTCAAAAAAGATGGGCATGATCCTCGTAGCTACTGATTAGAAGACAGCTGTAGCTCTAGGTAGGACACAAGTCTCTGCCATGCCAGACAAAAGCCTAGGTCTCACTCATGTCTAGAGACCTACCGCAGACAATTTTGGTTGATCAGTTGATTTTCATTTTCTCCCTAGTTGTTATCTCAAGCAGAGGAGGAATCAAGAAGTACTTTCAGGTCGATGAGCCCATAGGCAGGCTGGACAAGAAAAACACATGACCTGCCTACTGTCCTGCACCGCAAATCTACCACCACGCCCCTAGATTTTTCTCTGGCGTATGGCTAGGATTCAGATTTGGGCCTAAGTATAAGAATCTACATTTTAAAATAAAGAGCTTTGAAATGACAGGCTGGCCTAAATTTTGCAAAATTGCCCTTCTTTGCAGACAAACCAAATCAAAATCCCAGATCTTATACCCCCCCTCTGGTGTGGAACATTATGCTTTCCTGCTTATGGCTCCTCTCCGACCAGCCACCTGCTCAGCAGCACACATCACTGCAGGTAGCGAGGGTAGCTTCAGACCTGCTTTCTACTCGGTGCTCTTGATTGACTATTCCTATTTCTTCAAGCAATGACCCCTGCTCATCATAATAGGAAATAAAACCTTGCTGAAAATACGATGCTTGGATTCCTTCTCTTCCCAGAATTACCAGGAGGGAAATGGATGTCTCTCAAGTGCAGAATCATATGCACAATGGTCTCTTAACACTTGCTCAGAGGTCTTTTCCATTATCACATAAATCTTTTTTATGTTGTACTCCCACCAACTAGTCTTTTTATTTTTGGCTTCACTACAGTAAACTTAATTTAACATTACAGCTTTTTGGTAGTTGTTGGTCTGCTTTTATGATTAATGAGTTTTAGACAGGAAATTCATAAAAACAGAACAAAAGAATCTATAATAAGCATAAAGACAGGACTGTTTTTCCTTAGAATAATTGTATGCCTGAGCACAAAAGAATGCAAAAGTTGTACATTAGGCTGCAAAATCACAGCGGAAGGTCAATCTCAAAAACTTCAATTGAGAACTCTACATTAAGCATCAAATAAATTATAGGATAGAACAATAACACAGAATGTCTGTTCAAGTGTGCACCCATTTAGCCCACACACCCTCTACCTTGATGGGTAATTATCCCACATACTATGTTAAAACTTCACACTAGTCTTGGCAGTCTACTGTTCGCTTGTACTGTTAGCCAGGTTTGTCGATTTGGGGTTTTTTTGAGGGTTGTCATTTTTCTTTTTTTAAATAAGGCGCACCCTTTGACCCAAGTCTACTCCAGATGCTGGACTATAAAAAAATTTATAGGTCAAAGGGAGCAGAACTGAAACAAAGAGATTTAGAGGCAGAGGTAGACATGCATGCAAAAAAATATTCAAAGACAAAAATGCACCTAATCAAGAAGAGCTGGGGATCATTTCTAGCTCCATACACAGAAGACCAGGACAAGGAAAGGCACAGAAAGCATCAGCAAAATTTTTGTGGAAATAAAACCAAACCTTTCTCTGTTACGCTACACAGAAAAATGCATTCATAGTCTACTGTTTAAGAAAGGAGGTGTTACACAGAGTATGAAAATTACATAAGAGTTACACATTCTTGATGCAGCCCTGTTAACATGCAGCGTATGAAAAAGCCCTGATTTCTCAAACAAAGCAGGAATCAGTCAGACAGGGAAAGCTGAAGGTCCTTGCCTCCATTTAGCCAGTAAATAGCTCAAATACTTTTCTAATACCCAGATTCCTAGTGATCGCTCCATATATATGTTTAATTTTCAACTGTTTCTCTGTTTCTCAAAGATTTATCATATTTTTTCCACATATATGTACTCACACCCCATCAAATAGCATCCATCAAACCTTCGCTCTGTATGGCTTGGGTTTGGTAATCTGTGCTGTAGGTGGTGACTGCTAACCAACAGCTCAGTGAAAGCTCTGACTGTTTTAATCTATTGAGCTCCACTTGCATTTAATAGCTTCCTGGCTGTCAACTAAGCAACTGCTCATCAGCTATATGTGTATGAATAAAATCTGGGATTTCTGCATAGGACTGCCTCTCACAGCAATCCACTTCCTAGCAAACTATAGGTGGAAAAAAAATTCGATTACTGGGCATACTTCTGGAAGCCTTTGGAAAATCTGAAGATGAACTGAACAGTGCCAGCCAGAAGTCTTAAGCAAAATGATGCAGTCAGGTTACATCAGTGCTCTGGTGGTGAATCACTAGAATAAAACTGAATGGTGACACTGCTTATAAGGAAAGAATGCATCATGGTAGAGAGGTGATGCATCACAACATACTCATATTCTGCAATTTCACAGTGAAATCTTCCTAAACTAACTACTCAGGTTATTGAAAGGAATATTCCATAGTTGACAACTTCTACTACTATAAGTGTAGGATAACTCTGCTCTCTATGTTCATGGATGTTCTGGTATGGTCTCTAAGGAAATGGATACTTGAGTAGAATTATGCCTTACAAATAAATGTAGTCATACGGCATTTTGCAAACTTCCACTACCAATTGTTTTCCTTTGAAAGACAAATGTCAAAATGCTGTAGGACTGCATTTACCTGTAAGTGCTTACAAACATTGCTCAAGCCAGTTGCATCTTGGGAATGCTTTTATAGCTGTGGCAAATACCCTTTTGCGATCACGTGTAATTTATACTATTTTAAACTATCAGGATTTAAAATATTGTACAGAATAGTGTATACCCTTATTACTATCTTAAGTGTTCTGCATGATTTGTCAAGCAAGAATACAGGTTTGTCATCTTGCCTTTTAGTTCTGAAAAACATGCAGCTGTTGGTTATTGTGACAGCTGGGAAATATACGTGTTCAACCCATTTAACTAATAAGTCAGTGTATGCACTATCAAAATGTATTTTCTCTTAATATGAAAAGCCTGAATATACACTGCTTAGCTGCCTCTTTTCCAGAAGCACATAAACAGAGGGATGGATCCATCAGTTGCATTAGCACCAATGAAAATTAAAATATGCGCTGAATGTGGGAAAAGACCAGTGTTCATTCAACTCCTCCCCCTCAATATTATACAAACAGAATTAAAGCAAATGTGTAATTTCTACACCCAACAGCACATATGCCCTATAAATATGTTAAATTCTTAGATGAATTCTGCTAACTTTTGTCTTCTGTAGAAAGAATTGACTTTGTTCAGCTGACTCCAGATTGACACTAGGGAAAGCATAATGCCATACTCCATGAAACATGTGCATCACTTCCAAATCACAATTATAATGCTATTTAGAAAAAACGAGGATTCAAATCAAATTATTTCCCCCACATGGTACATTATGGGATGCCTGCACTATTTGATACTATTGGCATAGAGTAATTACAGAAAATGATATAATTATGTAAATTCTGCTGTGTAAAGTGCAGGAACATCCCTTATCAATGCACAGGACTCCAAGGCCTGCATACAGTAAGGCTATTTTATGTCACAAATCAATGAAAAAGTGCTTCAAATGGAGAAGTTAGCATCAGAGAGCTTACATAGGAGAACTCACCTTCATTACTCTACAACTTTCCAAAACCATGTCAGAATAACAGTTTCAGTGTCTTTGGTTGCAGGCTTATACTACACTAAAAACAGCCAGAATGCAAAGCAAATATTAATGTACCTTTAGGAAGTGTGAACTCTTAATTACAGGGTTACCTTGCCTATTACTCCATTGCATAGCATTTAGGGGGAGCCTACATGTTCTTTTGCAGGTAGGTGCCAATGTCTTCTACTTGTGCTACCAGGTGACTGCAATTCAGCTCTAAATCCCAAACAATACAGCCACAGTTCACACCTCCATCCCATGATTTCATCAGAAAGGCCCATTCAGAATGATACACAAAGCCCTTTAAAGCTCTACCACTCAGAGGTTTGTCATCTTTTCTTGTCAAAACTGAGTTTCATAGCTTGAGTCCTGCAGTAACCAGAGCAACTCAAGTTCTGCATCAGAGTGCTGCTGCATTCAGTCAGAAAAAGACCCAGACTACAAAAGACTGTGTAGAGATGACCTTGCTACAATTCCTTCCTCATTCATCTCTTAGGCCCATGAACAGCAGTCATCACAACTTGTTCATCAAAGAGTGAGAGAAAAGGAATCTGCCACTTTGCCTAGATTTAGTAGGGTTTATAAATTGCTTCTACCAGCTAGTTAAATTCCCCCAGCATTCCTGTAGTTTACCTTACAATTTTGTTCCTTTTTTATACAATCTCTTTTCCATGGAGCACTATGTGAAAAGGATGTTGTTGTACCTTCTGCATCTGCTAATGCACTTCTTCACAAACAGCATTACAATTCTGTGGAATTTTAACTTCTTAAACTACAGGGTAGGGAAGATAAGATGTATAAACCGTTGTTTTTCTTTTCAATCTATGTTAAGGAAATGTAAACTAAAGCAATTGATAGGCACTGAAAATTTTCCATATAACTTCACATTTGCTGTACAAAGCCCCCTTATAAGTCCATTGGTCTGAATGGTATAACTGCAGCTCACAGAGTGGAGGCACATTGAGTGGAAGTCGCTCCAGGAGCTGGTATACTGGCAGAGATAAACTGAAGAAATAATGTCAGTCCAGGAACTAGACTGGAACTTCATAGCAAATATTTTATCTAATTGCATTCCAAAACAATAGTCTTCCGTCTCTTTGTATGTCTTTGTAGGAAGCTGCAGTGAGACTCTGGTCAGACCCACAATAGTCTCAACATCATGTATAAGAACCTCCACAAGATCATCCAAGTCTTACTCTGACAAATACAAACAACTACGACTTTAATAGGATGAACTGCCTGCAGGTACACGCGTTTCTCCATGGACTGCAGAGGGAGAGGGCTTGACTAGGCACCTAAATTGCACTGAGCTAAAACCAGGTGAGGTTAATGCTCTTATAACATTGAGGTGGAAATTATAAGCATTAAATTTGCAGTACCAGTTCTTCCATAGATGAGGTTTACAATGGGTACACGGAATGAAAGCATAGAATAATGCTTAATATGCAAAGTATTCAAAAAATACCTATCAATGTCTTTGATCTCTGCTTTCATGCATATTCCCAGTCCCTAAATGCTAACTGGTAGCATGGGACTACTTACGCTTTAAATTCAAAGTGCATGCTCAGTTCCAGAATGCACAGTCAGCACTCCAGCACAGTTTCCGTTTTCAGCGCATTTCAAAAGATGTGAACTGGTTGACAAAAACCCATACCATAATGATCTGAAGTCTAGTAATACCAGGAATGAGTGAAACCCTGAGACTTTGCTCAGCTCAGAAAAGGGAGTCAAGAGCTCTAAAGGTTCTATCCCACCTTATTGCAAATGGGCTGAAATGGATGGATAGGGAGACATTTTCTTCCATCCTTCTAAATAACTTTTATGAAATCAGCTGGTAGCCTTAGTCAGTGTCCAACACCAGAAAAGTTGACATTATGACTGACAAAGTTCTTATGTCATGGAGACTTCTCCCTTACTTGCCATGTGTGACTGCAACACCTCAAAGACCAGTTGCTGTTGGCAATTTAACTCCAATGCTTTCACCATTTTGGTACCATGAATGTGTGTGTGTATGTGTATTTGCATACAGAAACATGTCTCCCTCTGGCATTGTTTAAAGGCCCTAAATCCTAAAGTCCTTTCTGCTCTGCTGGTTTTGTTGTTTGTATGCTATTGAATAACATCTTCATAGAAGAAAATCTCTGCATAAAACCAGTGTATTTAATAACTACCCAAAGAGACTTTGTATAACAAATGGATTCCAATATGGTAATAGTTTACTAAACAGGCTTTGTATCTCTAAGAACTTCAAATTTTCTTGAGCAGAATACAGATTTTTCTGAGATAGGGTTAACATGAGATTTTTTTGTGAACGTTGGTGTGTCCTTCAGGCTTGAAATTCAGCCCTCTTTACCCCCCTTTATTTTTCAAGACAACTGGCACAACCACATTGTCACTAGCCCCCCTGTGCTTATGCAGGCTTTTATATTAGAGCTGGGCGAGCTGGGAAAAAATCCTCCACAGAGCTCTCATCTGTCTCTTACTTTTAGCTTTTATTCCCAAAGCTGAAATGGGTGAAGATTTTTTTTTTTATTCTTTTGGACTTGAAATCACCAGTAGGTCTTATCTCTGAGACACAGAGCCTTTGTGCTTGGTGGTAGTTCCACTTCAAGAAACAAAAAAATAATTTCTGACTTTGCAGCAAATTGAAAATATATTACTGAGCTCAGGCATAAGCATAGCTTGGGTGCAAAAACTCCAGTGACAATTGCAAGAGAAATAAAATATCTACTTAACCATCCAGGCAGCCTCGCTGAGTTACACTGATTTTTGATTAAGCAGAACAGACGGATAAACACAACTAACATTGTCCTTCCAATCAGTGGCCTCTGCATGAAATCAATGCTTTTGTATTACCCTGGGGTTAAAGGGCCCTTACCAAGAGAAAATTCGTATTTCATGAAAGACCTACTGTGCTTCTGTTATTCACAATGTACTTCACAATCTTTGCTGTTTAAAACACAGGCATTTTACAGACATAGAAGGGTTGTTACTGGTTTTTTTCCTCATAATCGTTCTTCCTGTTGCTTCTAATATAACATCCATTGTAAATACACTCAATGGGTCGATTTCGCTCTCACTTATAAAGTCCACTTAATCTTCCTAGGCTCCATGAAAAGCTTTTTGGCTCAGTAATGATGCAGGAGCAGTTTTTAAGAAAGAGTTTTAAGGAGAGGGGTTTTTTTAATTTTTAATTAAGGTTTTACACAGGATAAACTTCATTCTCAATGACAGCCTGCCCAATCCCTATGCTTTATATTAAGGAACATGCAAAGGACTTTGAAATTGTGCATAAAGGATGAGGAGGTTGAACACTATTTCAAAAATTTTAGGTGGATGTGTGGAAACTTAGAGGAGTTGCTTTTCCATTTCTGTGGAAAGCTCCATGGAACCTCCATTTCCAGGAGTCAATGGCCTCAAAAGTTTTCATACTCCATCAAGGCATTTCTTCCTTCCTATATTATTCAGCAAGAATAAATATCCCACTTCCTTATGCCACAAATCTAAGGTGACCTGCAACTTTGTGAAAACCACTTCCCTGTATTTTGAAAACCTGCAAAACACACTTCATGTAGTTGCGGCATTGCACAGTTGAGTCTCAGCTGCCCTATAAAAGGTAATTTTTTTGCCACATACCTTTTTTTTGTTGGTGGGACAAATGTAGAAATTGTCAATAACAGTGGAAATCCCAGGCTGTAGATTCAACTTCGTATATAATGTCCCAAAATCTGAGGACCTGAAAGAAATCAAACATCTGTAANCCCCCACTTTGTCACAGTAACTATCCCTTTTCAATGCTTCTCCACCATTCTTTTGTTCTTTTCAGTGCTCCTTAGCTAAAAGAAACTAAAAGGAACCTGCCCCTATTAAGAGTATTTTTCTAGGTTTGAAAAAACCATGGCTAGTTCTGTCTGTATTTAGCAGTTCTGTGCAGTGCTAGTTTTCATCCTGACACTGCTCTGTGCAGTCACGGAAGCACAACATGGATACCTGTCCATCACCACCCACAAGGTGGGAAAAAAAACCTAAGCAGAGGAAAGGCTCGTTGGCAAGTACTAACAGCACCTCTTTGGCTACGCAGAAAAAGAAGAGCTAACTTCAGAGCTTGGTGCTGCATAACAGAACCATTTGGCCTGAGATCTGGAAGACTTGCAATGGACCTTTACCAGAATTCATACTTGATAAAGGTATCCATCCAATCCTCCAGCTCTTTTTCAAAGGATCACTAAATTCTGAATGAATAAAACCAAAGTCAGAACTTGGCCATCACTACGTCATACACACAAATCTATGAATATTTCAAATGTGGGCACTCCGCAGAAATTGTTTCATATTCCTGAAAAAACTACAGTGAAAAATGGCGTCCTTGCTGTGCACCTGTATCGTCAATGTCTAGTGTAAAAAGAACGCACAAGTAAAATGTTAATATAGGAAAGCCTTAGTTAGTGAAACTGAAAACAAGTCACATCCAAAATTGAATCACTTTGTATGAAGCCTTGTTTGTTCTATATAGGATCAACTGGCACCATATGGTCTCTCCTTATTTACAGTTTTTCCTTTCGCATTTGTCAGGGGACTCAGACACATCTAAGGCACCTCTCCCTTCTTCACCAAGAAGCCCTCCCTAAGACAGGTGGTTGGTGGGAGGATTTTCACTCTATACTCCCTTTTTTTCACTGGAATAACAATCTCCTTTAACAAACAGGGCTGAAGGTACCCTGTTCGTACCTCTGCATTATTCAAACTGAGGACTGCCTATGCAGTGATTTTTGCCCTATAGCCCCATTCTACCATGTTCACTGTTCTCCAGTGGGCTCTGTTGACTCAAACTCCTCACCCAGGGGAGTCACTGCTGAAATTCGTAGGAACATGACTGAGTACAGCAAGAGAGAAAAGTGAGAAAACAAATCCCTGGCTAAGTGTGTACACCTTGACAGGCGGCCCACAGCCTGAGGTCCCCTCCAAGCCACCTGAGGCAGAACAGTCCCTGAGGGGCTGGTGCCTGCAGGAGGCTACCATGAACACTGTGTGCCCACCCTGCACCCACCCATGTCCCAGTCCCGTTGAGGATGTCACCTAAGTCAGCACCCTGTGTGAAGCCAGAGGTGCCTACTTTGCTTTCACACACCCAGCTTTCCACGTGAGAACTTTCAGCTATGATCATGGAGCAGCTTTCTGTATCTTTGGCATTACCAAGCATACTGGGCACAGAACGATGTGCCCGGATCACGTCCTAAGTTACGCCAAGTAAAGAAAGGTTTGTATTTACCTTGCTTTTCTTCCCTCTCTACCAGTCAAGAAATGACTGGGCATAAGCCTACAACACACAAACCACACTCACAGCCTAAAGTTGAGACTTTATTTTATAGTGACATCTGAATGGATTTGATCCAGTTTTTTTTTTTTTTCCCCTGTAATGTTGCTTCACCTGCAGATATACAGCAATGCATTACAAAAGATAATGGAATCATAGCAATTCAGTTTTGACAAATAGTTATGTGGAAATCAAATACTTATAATTGCACCGCACTGGGTATTCAGCACCAAGCTAATTAAAATTCTAAGGGGAATAGGATGGACAGTGCTAAACCTAATTTGCCGGAGGTGTTTGACAGAAAAGAAATTAATGCATAAACTAAAATACTGACTTCAGACAGATGTACTGAAATCAGGCAGAACAGGTAAGTATGATGGAAACAGAACCTAGTCTATTCTCTTGGAGGATGGAATATCATCAGGTCAGTGGCTTGCCCAGTAATAACATCCTAAAATAATTCTCTGAATCTTAAAGATGATCCAATTTACTTTAAAGAGGCAGTTCCAGGACTACTACAATGAGACCACTGGAGAGTTACACTGCAGGAGGGATGGTGGCGGCAACTGCATCAAGCTATGAAAAGAGTACAGGCAGGAAGCCCAAAGTGGATAAGCCATTTCAAAGATAAAAAGTTTCAGTCTAAAATTTCCTCTTCTAATTCTCATGGCTTATAAAAAGTACTACAAGAAAAGAATAAAGTTGTAACAAAAAGAGTACGCTATGGCAACAAAGGTATTTTCAGACAAAGGTAGAAAAAGTATACAGTCAAACATCTTTTATTTTCTGGTACAAATTAGCTATCTCAACGTGGAAAAAAATGAATCCAGTTCCAATCTGAGACAACAGGCTAATGCACATCCATACAAGTACACCACACCTAAGCAGGAGTACCTGGATCGGCAGAAGATCTGTGGATCTATGGATAAATTTATTCAGACTCCCAAATCTTTTTTATTAGAACCCAGCCTTGAGGGAGTGCAAGAATGTCAGCTACTCTTTGAGAAATTTACATACAAGAGGACATAGTTCAAGGACGTTATTCAATGGGAGCACTGTCCAAAATAATTGGTTTTCCAATTCTGCTACAATCCAGAGAAAAAAAGTCAGTACAACTTTTTTACTTGAGATATAAATTCCATGTTCCTGACTCTGCATATATAAAGGATTAACATTTTGTAGCACACAGCTAGAACAGAATTCCCTGTAATTGCACTACTGGGCTACAGACAGGGCTGGGAAGGATGAATTCTGGGATCTCCTAGCATGCCTATTTCAAGAATATATTATAAAGAAGCAGCACAAAATGTGCTTTATACCTAATTCAGTAGAGGAGAAGCCCTTTATACTCTTCCAGTCACAAAGAGAATTTTTTTTGTGTGTTAAGAACCAAACTTGTGCTGTGTAAAAAGTGTTAAAGAGAGGGTGAAGAAAAACCCCTCACAAATGAACCATCTGTGTTTATCAGGATAAATACATTGCCTTTCCTCCCTAACAATTCATGAAAAGGTATTTCTAATGGAAAGAGGATACCCACGTACCTGATAAGAGTAAAACATCCATCTATAGCATGATTTATTTGCAGTGGTAGCACAACAGCAGAACTCCGTAAGCCAGAGCAAGAAGCATAAAGTCCGATTTCTTAAAATGGGCCTGACCTGCAGTTCTGAGTGATCTGCATGCAGTTAGTGAGCATTTGGCTTTCTGTGAGACATTCCAGGGGACACAGCAAGCTATCCACAGGCTGCTTCCCGCTGCTGCTTATCCAGCTGTGCACTACAGGCTACAGGTTGTACCGATGTTTCTTAGTAGAGAAAAACTCAGTGGAGGACTTGCAGGAAACACGTCTTCCAGTATTCAGGTAACGGGCCATTCAAGAGTAGTAAGACCACTGGATGCTGGAACAACAGGATTATTCAGGTACTGATGCAGATATAACACAATCTGTGTCTGCCAGGGCTTGTGTGTGAGTAATAGCTTCTTTAAAAGTGTATACATCTGCTGAAATATGTGCCATTCTTTTTTTTTTTTTAAGGAAAAATCACTTGTTACTATAACAATGGCATATTGAAATAATCATCAAAATCAAACAATGATGTTAGAGCACAGGCCGAATTATGTCTTTTTAGCTTGTTTTAATACTGTGAGCTCAAACAATAGTTTATATCCTGATGAACGTACACCGATGAAACAAAACTTCCAAAACACCTAAACTCTGAGGAAATTTGGGTCTCATCCTTAAAAATGCAACTTTTTTATATTTGAGTTAAAAAAAATTTATGCCTAACATACTTTGGAAGTGTACTTAGACGCTGAGTCTGGACATCTTCCAATAGAAATATCGAGAAAGAAGAAGAAATTTAACAGCTACCAACAGAGACATGAACCAAATGTTTGCCTGTCTGAACTTCACTATCATTATACAGCTCTCCACCGATGACTCACACCTATGATTCAGTATTGCTCATTGTTAGTTTTTTTTTCCAGATTATATTTACAAGTATATATTAAAAAATATATAACAAACATTAAAATATATAACAAACATTAAAATGTATATCGGAAGATGTTAATGAAAATTTTTAAACAGATGAAAAGTGCATTGCCAAGTCAGATGTAATACTCAAAGGAAAAGTCAACTGCAAATGCTTCCTTTCCTGTTTTCTGTTATTTTTAATGAATTGAAGAGATGCACTGGAAAGAGAATGGTTGGAACACTTAACACACACGTTCAATCAGATTTCCTCTACCTTTCGTTCTTGAAGATTAACTCAAGCTCCATTCTAGCCAAATGAGCCATCCTGTACAAGCCCTATTAACTGAAAATCCTAAAAGATAACAATGAAGAGACTTCAAATGATGACTCATGGATTGCTCAACTAGTGAAACAAAAAGAAAGCCTTTGGAAGAAACCCCACGCAAGATCTGCTCGTTTAGATTATTGATAAATTGTTGTAAAAAAAGATTCAATTGAGACACATATTACAGAGTCAAGGAAGAGCATATCTGTGCATAACACTCACTGGACTTCTTCCCACTTAATTTTCTCCAGACAGTTGTCCAGGAAGACAATGTTGTCTTCCTGCCTTCCCCTCCTTTTGGTCAGAAGAAAGATCCAGCATTTACACCATGAACTTTGAAGTGCAAGAGAAATTAATTCAGGTTTTTTCTCTATCACAGACTTATGTCTAACACCAGGATTTCCTTTATGTTCTGGTTCCTCACCCGAAAAATCGAGACAACGCTATGTGCTATACCTCAAATATCTGCAAGGAAAATAGGTATCTATAGAACTGTACAGTAATGAAGAACCAGATGATGGAGTATCTAAAACAGATACATCAGAAGTTCCAACAACAAATGCCAGGACAAACCTACTGAAAGGGAAGTAACCAGAGCAACATCACTAAAGAAGTGGTACACTACTATATCTTCTTTACTTAAACAGCACAGAAGACTTCAAGGGTTCTTACATGTACGATGTGGAAATTGCAGAGACTTTGGTTGGTTAGCCTCATAAAATCTTCTTAAACAGCAACAAAAAACCTCCAAACCCCCAAAGCCTTTCTTCAGAGTAGAAACACATTGTAACATTGGGTTCCAGTACCCAACCCATCTGTTGAGGAATTCATGCCGATGAAAGTTTCTTCAAAGGCTGTGGAAGAGTATGACTCCTAGCAATCCAATTAACAGATTACTCATCAGCTATCAGCTCTACTGGAGTACTTTCTGAAAATACCCCTCTCTTTGGTTTCCAGAAAAGTTGAGCCTTTTTGAAGTTAAATATTTTTCCTCTCAAAACTAGAAATATAGAAATGTTTCTTCCTTAATCCATTTTTACACTAAAGAATCAATGGCATAGGCAAGAGCTAACAGAAAAACAGTTTAGCAACTTCACATTTAGGCAATACAGAGTGTACTGTTTTTTCCAAAAGTACTGCAGAGATGAATGTATCCTGTTTCTACTTACCGATCCATCACTGATAACTTATATTGATTATATATGCTGATAATATAGGTATTTTTAAGAAATGTGGATTACCACAACAGCCTTTTTAGCTAAAGCGACCTGCTCTGTAACGTGCTGATAAGTATAGATGGTGCAACATGGTGCAACTCTGCCTTTATACAGTTATAGAGATTCCTTCACATTTTTACAGGTATTATGTGCACAGGCAGCCATCCATTGTGGCTTTTTAGTGACCTGTAAATATACTGATTGTAAAATAATGACCTAAAAAAAATCTACAGAAAAAATCCAAATGAAACCAAAACACTGAACAGCCACATTCATTCGAGTGAGAACTCAAGGAGGAGAAATGAATTCTAGAACTGGACTTTTATTCGGTGCATTAAATACACACAATTCAACTGGCTGCACTGAGAGGGAAAACCAGTTCTCTGTAGCCAATAATAAAAATGAGGATTACTTTGCTAGGTGACTTCAGGGAGTCAGATCCTTCCTCAGGAGCTACAGTTACTAACGTCACAGTGAGGCATAGGACACGGCCTAATTTTGCAACATACTTAAAAATCACAGGAGACAAGTACTGAACAATGCTGCATGTTGGCTTCTCCTCTGAGGGTTTGACATTGGGCTCCCCTGCCGCTGCAGGGTACCTGGGCTGACGGTGCCCCGTACTGGCATGCCGGGCTACAACTTTCTGTCCTAATGTCGCAACTACCTGTGCAGAAAGTGTTTCAAAGCCAATGTTTTCCAGGAATTAGCCTGTCTCAGAGCTGTCCAGACACAAAGCTTCACACAGTACAGGAATCGTTCACGTGGGAGGGAACGAATGAGGGAACCTGGAAGGTGATAAACAGCTGTGTATACGGATGGGGGTGTTACTTGACGCAAAAAATTCAAGCTATATAATACATATTTATGTACAGTATCATGTTTTCCCTTACTGGTATCTTCTGTCATGCACTTATTGTGTACTGGTTTTGGTTAATTACTTAATCTGTACAATATAGACACACACACTTAAACTCTAATAGTTAGCAGCGCTGTGTCTTTAGTTTATACTGCATACAGTTATCTTCTGCAGCCCTTCATTAGTCCTTCAATATACCACAAACATCCTGCTCATTAGCCTATAATCGCACTGCTTATCAGTTTCATTTTCAAGCTCCTCATTACTTTGCTGCACAGCTCCAATAATTATATTTTGCAGGCCCGCACAACATCGCATCAGCTTCTACTAGCTGCAGCTATCACCTTTTTCCCCAGAAGCTGTTAGTTTAGGCAGGACACCTATTCTGAAACTACTGTCTTGGTGCATTAATTCCATCACCAACACACAGCACTCGCTGACGGCGCAGCTTGGAAGGTACAGCCTGTAGCCGTGCTTACAGTACACAGATATTTGTGATGAATCCCTTCAACCATGAAACAAGCAGTGTCACAGTGACAAAGCAGACAAGACACTGCCAGGAAGACAGGGTTATGTCTTACTTTTGTAAAAAGTAAAAGCTCTGTGTTATTTCTTCCTTCTTAGCTTTGCAACGCAGGCGGGGCTGGGGCAGGTGCTGGACACAGCTGGGCCTGGGAGCACCTTAAAAATTCCCCACCATTGTTCAGGCATTTGCTCTTGTTAAAAAATACCCAACAACTGAAATGATCCACGTTCAAATTAATGGTTTTGAAGACTTGCTTTTAATCTGGATCATTTCAGTAATCCTGTTTACAACTCAGCCCCACAACCAGTTGTAGTGACCTAAATAAGGGAGTAGAAAATGAGAAGTAAATTGTGGGAAATAGGGAAAGATCAAATTCTTACCACGCTTTCTTCATTGAATTCAACACGTCATGTAACTTTCTTCATTGATTCAACATGTCCTGTAACTAGCCGTTCGTGGGCAAGCATTTATCCTAAGAAATGGTCCTGTGTAGATTTAGTTTCAGCAGCTGAAAATCCAGCATTGCATTAGTAGGTTTCAGCAAGGAATGGAGTATATCATGGAGCGTTTGAAGGGTTTGCTACTGAGAGTCAGCTCTGGCCTATTAGAAACATAAATAAAATACCAGAACTGATAACTCACACAGTGTTACAAAAATGATTAATATTAATTTGGGGGGTTTTGTTCTGTAAAAATGCTAGCTGGATTAGAGTACAGGAAGAATTTTACTGTTAGGTGTACGTTTTTTAATAAAAAGGCTTTCCTTCACAAGCTGACTTTATTATTTCTGAAAGTTCTGCATTAGGAAAAAAAACCAGTGTTTTCACTTAACTATTTAATTACTACCTACAAAAAAAAAATACTTCACTACCTACAGAGTGTTAACTTCCTTCCACCAATTTGAATAAACAACAGCATTTGAAAAAGTGTGCTTGTTGAAAATTGGGTCGGGGGGGGGAGAGGAGAAAAAGAAAGAGAAGCCTTTGGTGCTAAAATGCCATTTTCCAAAATTATGCTTACTAACTATATTTCCAAAAGTGGAAATATCATTATATCACTTCCAGTACTATTCTTTTTTTGTCAGTGCTCTGATTGGAAATGAGTAATTACAAAAAAAATTTCTCATCTCACATACTTGGGGAAAGGGGACGGTTTAAGAACATTTTCTTGAGGTTTGCAAGGAACATTAAAATTCTCCACCATGAAAAAATGCTAGGTATTTCCCACAGCCCAGGCTTTTTATTTAAACCACTACACACAGCTGAAATACTTCTGAAACAAATTTATTCTTGGTCAGGCAGCTGACTTGCCTCAGGAAGGCAAGAAGGATGTTGGGATGCACGAGAAGAGAGTGCTTGGCCTTGTACTTTCTGACCAGAACAGCAAGTTTTCTTGTAATTGCTGGATAGATCTGGCTGCAAGAACGTTTACTAAATTAAAAAAGAACTGACAATAATTTCATAAATTGTATGTTCACATTCGCATGCAATTATGTATTTCTCTAGTAATGGGCTCTGCCAACTATAATACTCAGCAACATTACTCTCCAGTAAGTGGAACTCTTCTTTATCTCCATTTGTATAAGTTTTTGCTTTTGCTGCCGAAGTGGTGACCTCACCTTTATGATTGCTCTGGGAGAGGTGGGAGGGGGAGTGAATGATATGGCCAGGTTGTAGCACTTTATAAAAAGGTACATGAAGTCAATGTTTTGTCAGTAATTTGACCGTGATACTCTGCACCTGAAGCCAAATGCTTGGCAGAACTAAGGGAGTAACTGGACATTTTTATGAACGAAACTGTCCTAAATAGTAAGTAAATACAGATAAATAGACTCTGGAAGGTATCAAGCCTTATACTGAGTGTATTAGAAATGCATCAACTGCCTCACAGTCATCTGTTGTGGGTTTTCCGGCACGCTTCTCCGAAACTGCTAGTACACATCATGGATGGAGGCTGGGCAGTGCTCGGATGCAGTGCAAGTTCATCCAGGATATCAGTTACCTTGTCCCCAGTGTCAAAGGAGTGATTATTCTAAATTATTTCAATTGCATCAGGAATAAAACCTTTACAAGGAATTTTAAGGCATCATTTTTAATTCCTCTCCTGCAACATAAGTTCATTGTCGGTGTTCAAAATACCTTCTGCCTCACATCTGCCCGTGAACAAGGTTGCCACGATATGTCTTAAGTCACGAAAACATTTAGACAGTTAAACAAGTAGAGGCTTTCTTAACAGCCTTTAAAATCAGCGTATGTCTGTGCCACCTGAACTGGCAGTTTGCAGAACACGGCGGGAAAGCCTGCAGACAAGGATGGGACGAGGCACACCTGAGGGTGCTGCAGTAACCAGGGTGACTGGGGGAACTCAGATGCTCACAACCACTTCTGCACGATTTGTTTCTGTTACTTGCTAATGACCCCAGTCATAATCTCCTAATAGCCTTCCTACAATTGCTGATGCTTTTTTAAAAATTTATTTTGTTTAGAGCAGCCAAATTTCCCTTGCAGTTGTTCTCCTGTAACGGCAGTGACACCTGGGGAGGGCCGGGCCCATCAGCTGTAGTTTGGCCTGCTGTTGAACTTGGCAAGCTGGCAGCACATAAAGCCCCAGCAGATGTTTCTGCTTTTATAGCAGCTCTTCCAAACCCTTGGCCAGACATAAATCCAAAATAGATCCAGAAAAGAGACAAACAGTGCCACCATCATGGCTCTTAAAATTAGGAGGCAGAACCAGCCTTTTCTGCAGGACTCTGAGAGACCATTAGCAGCAGAAGGTGCCATGAAGTGTTCCCATAAATTATGCAGACAGATTACGAGGGCCAGCCACAGCAAATGCAGCACATTTTGCACTGCGTCGCAGTTTGCTAGGAAACAGAATCTTAAGACGAATACACACATTTACATAGGGGTTTCCAAACTGAGATCACACTTCATAGCAACAAGTACAGGAAGCAGGCGTTTTTATGGCCATTAACACTTTCACATGGATCTACAGTGCTTCCACGCCATTAATGAATGTTCTAAAAATAAAACAGTAAGGAGATGATCCTTGGCAGAAGTAGTCTTCTGAATACATGCCATGCTGGATCTATTTTGAAAAAAGAAAGCCGCACTGAGAGTGTGTTCAGAGCTGACTCTCTGCTTTATAGGAGAGAGGGTTGATATATACCAGGGTGACATGCTAATACATTCGTTCACTTGATGATGACTAACTGCTCTTAACCGAAGCTTGGTCCACAATAAATTGTTGCCATGTAATTTCAAATGCAAGTGAAAACAACCCCCACAGAATAAGAATAGTTCTCTACATTCTCTACATTCAAAATAACACAAAGCACTCAAGGAGTCGAATACTTCAATCACATTCTTGTCTGGCATTAAGGGAGACTAGGAAGACAAAAAAGTGACTCAGCATCTTAAAAGGAGTTCTTTTTGTAGGAGTGAAGGTTATTTACGTGTTCTGCTTGCCCTAACATCTACCATTCAAGCCCACATGGAGCTGCTAACAGCGGATGCAGCTCTGCAGGTCTGGGTATGATGGGGTGTCTGGGGTCTCTCACTGAGGCTTGGGACAGCAGGAGCCTTGTGGTGGTGGAAGATCTGTGTCACCAAGTGAAGAGGTGCAGACTCCACAGCTGCTGAGATGACAGGAAAGAGATCCATGGGATGACAGCAAGTTTGTAGATGATACAAAACTGAGGAGTGGCTGATACATCAGCGATACACCTTGTGAAGATATGGGCAAACAGAAATGTCACAACACTCAACAAAGGGAAGTCTCGCACCTGGAAGGAATAACCCCACACACCAGTATACACTGGAGGCCAGCAGGCTGGAAAGCAGCTTTGCAGAAAAGGCCCTGGGGGTCCTGGTGGACATCAAGTTGAATGTAAGCCAGCAACGTGCCCTTGCTGCAAAGAAGTCCAACAGTCTCTCAAGGCTGCAGGAGGAAGAGTACCAGATAAGCAACATACCTACAACATAGGGCCTGCACAGTCTTTGGATATGAAGTCTGAAATTATAGTTGTATCCCATACTCTAAATTTGTAGTTTGAAAGGTGGCACAGAAGCATTTTATCTACTTTTTTTTTTTTTTTTGCAGTCACATAACTAAGTCTTATTCAACTGCCCAAAGCAGTCAAGCTTACATGAAAAAAACCATGTGGTTTTGCCCAATGAAAGCATTTTTTTCTTTTCTGCTGTTGTTGATTCCACTCAAAACCACCACTTTGGGGAATTTAACCTATGGAAGCTTTGGCAAACATTTTGGTATTTGCAGTCAAGCCTCAGGTTCATAGTGAAACCTCAGCACAACACCACTACTCCACAAATAAATGTACAGATCCCAAATGCTCGCCACTAGTCCCAGCAGGCATATTTTATTAAGTACCTTTTATACGTAGCTCGGAAACCAGCTTGATCTTACACCAATAAAATGAAAACCAACATGCCAGTGTTTGGGGAGAGAGACTAAGATACATTTGCTGTTCTTACTTCCAAATCATATCCATTCCAAGCAGTCTTTTTCCACAGAAATCAAGACTCCAGCTATCACTGGAGAAAGCATAAGGAGGGTGGTTAGGAGGAGTCAGTCCATGCAATGCCTATTGCTCCACATTTGTGGGTAATCCCAGTGAACCCAGCAGAGTGCAGTCTGCCCTCCTTCTCTCAGCTTCATACAGTAAAGTAAATTTACATGTAAATGTATCTTGTGTTCAGACTGGATCAGACTGAGACAAACTCTCATTGTCATCATGAGATAATGACCAAGTGAAAAAGACCCACAATGTATCTTAAAGACACATGTAAAATCTTGACTGTTGAATGCATCTGACGTCCTTTCACATGTAGGCATTTTATATTTTCTCTAATTTTTAATATCCTGTGCTAATAAAAATGAGATCTGAGTCATAATTTTATTGTTCCTATACGTTTAATTAGTAGATAAAGGGAATTCATTCTTCCAGAGCCATCTGACTGACTTTAGACCATGTCCTACTATTAAACTGGTAGACTGGCTGTATTTAACATTACCACTGATTAACCTGTCTGTAAAATCTAACCCTGCAGAATAAATGCCACAGAAGATTTAAGGAAATGAAACAGTGGCACCACAGAGCAAGCTAAAAAGTTCCAAAAAGTTAGACAATGACCTAGCTTCAGAGCTGTGTATTTGCTGAATCCATGGACAGTGAAGCTTGCACACTCATGCAAAAGAATACTTAATAACTGAAATAAAATTGTTTTTAAGGGCTGTAAATGACCATCCTTGAGTTATCAATACTAAAACGTGCTAATTCTTAAATGAAATGTAATCATCTTAGTTATTTTAGTTACTTTAATATATCTTGTTCAGAAAGTTTTGGCATAATAGATTTTTTCAATTTCTGAATTTCAGAAGTTTTAAACTGAAGAAGAGGTTCTCCTCCAGGAGACTACCATATTTTCAGACCATAAGAGTTGTTCGTTGTTAACTACTAGTCCAAGGATACCAAAATGGACACTATGCACATACATTTTCCAAGATTGTATTTTGCCATGTTCTGATCTCTTTTCTTTATTAAGAAGTTGCTAGTAAAACTGATTGATGGGTAGTCTTATTGTACCAGGAGGACTTGTCGTTCAACTCTTTGACCTTGTCTTCACACTAACAGTCAAGTGTCTTTGAAATCTGTTTACTTCAGAATTTACAAGACTATTAATGACAGGATGTCAGTGCTTCTTAGGTTTGAAAAGATCTAATAATAGTAAATGACTTTGGACAGTAGGGTCATCTATAATGCACTTTAAGAAAGAAAGACAAATTTCATTATTCCACCTTACAATTAAAGACAAGTAAAACAATTCTTAAGGTACTTTTTATTCTTCGGTGGTTTTTTACTGAAGAACATTATTTTTTTTTAAGCCAACATAGATCACAGTACATGAGAACAAGAAAAAAAGCTATACTATCAAATAAAGGACTTGACAGGTGCAACACCCTTTCCAGAAACAGCTACAGAACCTTTTCCGGTGGTAATACTTTCCTTCCTTCATTAGCAACATTATATAAAAATTACTTGTGGCAATAATTTTCTCTTGTGTTTGCTAAAGACCCTTTGCTTTGCTGCACAACTGTCTCAGAAGGAAAAGTGATCTTTTGTTCCAACTCCTTCCAATATAGTTCCACTCTCCTTATTTACCTGCTTACAAATTCATCTATTCTACTGCATGAGATTAGTAAGAATAATACAAAATATGATAATCAGATGACCCATCAAATCCCAGAGAAATTGTCCTCCAACATTAGTGCTGTGTCTTCAGGAACTGACTAATCTCGCAGAACAACGAACAGTCACGTCACACCTGTATTTGCATTGGCCACATATGGCCTATTCAGCAGCTATGTGTGGACAGCATTTTGATTAGCGCTTAAAGTTTCTAATTTTTTCCTTTGATTATAGCTTTTGGATTTGTCTCAAATTCTCCTAACATTTCACATATTTTACCCAGGTGAATAAATGTGCATTCAACTCAGCTGAGCTTCAGATTCCTCAAATTTCCTCAAATATTACAAGAGGTCAGAGAAACTTCTGGTTTTGCCTCAACAAAGCATAAAAATAGGACAAAGTTGATACCTGTTGCCTCTAAGACACTGAAGGATGTAAAAGTGAAGGATATTACCATATGATCAAAGGAAGCTGTAAATTATTATAAAAAGAAGTAAAATAAGAAGCAGCTTTGAGTCACTTATTCTGTTAAGAATGCAAATTATAAGTAAGGGATATTAGCTGATGGATTGATAAGAAATTTCAAGTTATTCCAAACTATTAAGTTACTCACAGTGATATTCAAAATGTGATTACTTTTAAACCACACGATAGAGTGGGATTAACGGAACAAATACTTTATGAGCAACCCACAAGTCATGCCTACTTATTATTATGAGGTTTTGGTTACTTATCATTTCAGGTCTGTGGCTTTACTAAATAACAGCAACAACAATAATAATAAATAACACCACATTCAGACTCTCACATCTTTACGCACATACCACCAAGTGTAAGAGGAAAGAAAAGAAGAACATTCATGTCATCTTTTCAACTGAATATCTTCATGAAAATATAGTTTGGGTTATGCATACTGTAGGTAGATTTTCAGGCTTCAATTTTATACTTTGCAGTTGTCTCTTTAAATATTTAGGTATAGATTTGGGGAAAAAATAAGTTGTCTTTGTTAGTAAATGTGTCAAATAGCATAGAAGAATGTGGGAGGAAATTAGTTCTGCTGGTACCCCATCCCTCAAGAAGCAGATCTGCAAAATCAGAGGTATAATGGAACAGAAACAGAGCAGGGTCATTCATGTCTTCAAGCTGTGGCGAATGAGCAATACTGTCAGGCATATAATAACTAGAGATGTACACGATTTCACCATTAGAAGATCTAAGGTCCTAAGGAGGAAAAGACGATCTGCTATCCTCTGCTGCCCACCCCATCCCTACTTGTTACTTCCTGTAAGCCTCTCCCCGCCAGCTTACAAGTCCATGAGCAGCAGAGCACAATTTGCCTTTGGAGATGGCTGACCTTTAGTAACTGCATTTCAAATTATTATCACAGCACCAATTGCACATCCGATCTTTCTTTTATATCTATCTTTTCTTTGCCTTCCCCATCAGAACAGCATTGTTTTTTTGTTACTTTTTCTTCCCATTTCATTCTTATCTTTTGGCAGTGATTACAAAAGACTCTGTGTGTAGCATAAGCAAGGAAAGAGAAATGCATTATTCCTTATTCTGAAAGCTGGACATGCTGGGAACAGATTTCATCTAAATTGCAGGTAGACCATCACTAACAGTACTGATAGCAACGTCAGGCATCCTTGGCACACAGAGGAGAAGGCCTATTTGTATTTGCTTTGGAATTTTCTATTATGTTCTCTTTTAGCATATCAGTGCTGCGTGTCAATTTACTGCCCCATCTCAGAGACGAGAAAACAAATGCCTTAAATATCAGGTATGCTGTCTGCAGGCAATTGGTTCCAAAAATTTTGGATAAGTGGACCTCTGTCAGAATATTTCAAATATCACTATACTTTACAGTTCCAGTTGAAAACAACATGCCTGCAATGTAGTTCCACAGCTCAGCTGTGAAGCATTGGCCCACGAACTTGCAGATCACGAGTGGTCCATACCACTATTTGTGAACCACTATACAGGGGGCTTACAGATACCTCTAACAGCCGTCACTAACTAGTCCACAGTTTTGATACTCTGCTGTCAATTCTGGAGAGAAAAATAGGACAGATGGCTGGAAAATTGTTCATCTAAACCTACAGTAGTCTGCTTATTTAACTGCATCATCTCCATGTACTTACTCTGGACTTAGCCTATCCTTTCTGAATTCACTTGCCACCCTCTCACCACCCTAGTTTCCATTATAACAGAGACAAGGTGAAGTTCTGAGAAAGGTGAGACAAATTGCATTTCCTGAAAACAGTAAATATTCTGGGAAGATGTATACAGGAAAGGAAGAGATGATGAAGGGCAGAGAACAGTCCATCCTAAGTTCCCAGTAAAAAGGCACCTAAGTAAATCACCTGGAATCAAGCCCTGTGCTTTCTATGTATATGAGCACTAAATTCACCTCAATACACAAGAATACCACAGAACATTGCATTGCATTATTTATTCAGACAAATTACTCTTTTTGGAAATTATCTGAAAAATCAACAATAGTTCTCTCAGATTATTTGTAAAATAATTCTTGACCTGTAGCTTCTTAGCTATAAAATACCTGAGCTCTGACAGGGCACAAGGTAACGTATTGAGTTTGGTTTTTCGCCTGATCAACTTGCAACTCAGAATCAGTCTTCTGTCCTAAGCATTTGTGATTATAAATTCCAATTGTCATCCTTAAGTATTCTGTAATGTATAGTTAAAATGTATTGATTTGGCAAATCCTGCCATTTGCTGAAGTCTATTTGTAGAAAATGAACACAGGACAGGTCTAGACAAGATCGAAATAAATTAATTCTCAACTATGAGCTAACATTCACAGAAAACTTGCAATACTCTCTTGCTTGACTCAAGCAGAACAAGAAGCTCAATTACTTGGTCTGTGTCCCAGCAAAGTCTCCGCTCCCCAGCCCACTGCCATATACTTCCAATACGAAATTAAACTCAATCACAACCTCAAACACACTCAAATATAGGGAAGACATGCAAGGGAAAATCAATGGCCATAGGCATTCCTTTGGGTTTCACCCTCGCTGATTCCACAATGGTATCTTTTGGCTTGTGAATTAATCCTTGATGTGAGAAGAATGCTACCATTCTTGCCGTTAGTTTTGCTAATAGGGAATATTGTCCATCAAATCACACAATCCACAGAACAGAATGATGCCAGGACCTAACTTCAGAATAAGCACCTGCAGGCGATGCAGAGTACCAATGCTTGGTCCAGTCTGCTCCTAGAAAACACTCAGTTTTGAAAAACAGTGATATGAAAAATGGAATTGGCTCTACATGCCATAAAGTATGGGGTAACAACAACTATAAGAGCTGATTCTGTTTGAATGCCCCACTGTGAATTTAACTATACATAGTTGCTTGGCAGAACTTGCAGGAGACAAGATCTACTGACAGCAACCCTTGGTCACAGAGGTTTATCACAGGAGCCAGAACCCCTGGTCACTTTGTGCTCCAGAGGAAAGCCACTTGCTCGTCCAGAGCCAAGTAAATATTCCAGCGTTATCCTTCCATTTCTCTACCAGCTACCACCATCCCTGCTGATAAGGAACAATACTTTTTAACTCGACAATTAATTCTTTAAAGACTGCTTCAAAACATAAACATTATTTTCCAATCACATTCAATATATAGAGACATTTATAAATATAGGATTTCCTCCTGAAATCTGATAATCCAAGTGGTTAAGAATAACTTCCATTGAGAACATATTCCCATTCAAACAATGTTATTTCAGTAACCAAAAAACATTGTCTCTTCTCCCCAACAACTTGAGTCCAACTCAACAAAAGCGTGCAGGGGAGCAGTTCAAAAGGTTTCCTAATCCGCCTGCCGAACCACTTGCAACAGAGCTTTCTATCCTTTAATGAGGCCTCTCAATTAATCCTCATGCACTGCATATGCACTAAATAATGCATGCTTTTTTGCCTAAGGACTCCCCAAACACATTGCTATTCTCTCTGAGACTAATAGTGACCAAACAGAACTATAAGGCATCATATGACTGAAGAGAACTATAAGACACACAACTGATGTGTGCTGCATTTATCAGAGATGCAAAACTGTCACCGTACCTGTCCCAACAAACCTAACCACAGAATGAGTGCTGCTTCTTCATCTGGTCTACACTTGTGCCTTTTTGGCAATGTTTGCCACTTCGAAACATCCACAATTCAATCTTAACCTTGGAATTACTTGTTCTAATGTATTTTGGAACACTACAACTTTCATAAAAATTTGATTTCACTACAGAAAATTACAAATGTCATCAGTCAGTAACACAAACAATTCTTGGCTCCTCTTCTTCACATACATTTGGAGAGCGTTCATATTTGTCTGAAAATGTTTTCAAGCGGTAATAGTTATACAACGCAACAGTCATACAAACCAAGCTCCAACTCTGGTCCTGCAAGTATTGCCATGCACGATGCTCGCAACTTCCAGCAACTGCAGTGGGCTACTCTTAATGCTGCTAAAGCCCCTGATAGCTTTTCTTTTCTTAAAATGATAGTGAATGTTAAGTTCAGCGATAAGCTCAGGGATCTGAATTCAGTGTTCTACCTTTATAATGGAGCTGACATCTGTGTACAATATCAAATTCATTTACAACTTTGCATGGTGATCCAGGAGAGCTAACAGAGATAACTGTTTACTATATTTGATGGGATAAAACCATGAGGCAATGCTGCAACTCAGAACAAACGAGCCTGGTGGAAACTGTCTGTTCTTCCAAATCTAAAAGATGTAGGATATTTAAGATAACAAAAGGAATTGAAAATGCACTAGGCCAGAAATGTGAATGTATGCAAAGCATGAAAAATCTAAAAGAAGCTTCTTGATTTGAGCATAAATCACAATTAGCAGTCAGGATTCCAATTTCCTGTCACAGTGCCTATAAGTATTTAACTGTTGTTGTATACAACTACTGTAAAAATAACTTCTCAGAGAAAGCCCTCGATTCTTCCATTACTGAACTGTGGATCTAAACACACATTCCAGCATACCTGTTATCTACAATGAAGGAAGCACCTCACAGGATCAAAAATTTGCTTTCTGTATGAAAAATGAAAGGTCCTGAGGCAGGCAGAACAGCTGCCGACTGTTGGATTACTGGTGAACTTCTCACCTCTACAGAGGATTAATTCAGGTGTCCCATCTACCTCAAACACCTCAAGGCGACCTGCCTGCTCTGTCATGTCCATCTCCACCACGGGTAAGGCAGTTACAGGGACAAAAGCAACCAGATACTTTGCCTCTCCCCAGTCCCCATCAGATCCTGCTGTAGGTTATTCCTCTCTGTGATAAAGATGCCACATTACTTTCCAATCCGAGTTTATACTGCTTTACACAGAAGTATCATGCCAGAGAGAACAGCACATCAATACGAATGAGACCAAGGGCACAGAGACAAATCCTGCTTTATTGTACAAACTTCTACTGAACTTTGAAATAAACTCTAATGCCACATAGGCTAATGTGCCTGTGGAGCCTATTAACATTCCTACTGTGTTTTTCAAATTACCACTTTCAGGAGGTCACAACAGTAATCAGAATAAATCTGACACTTAACAAAGAGCCATAACACTAACTATATTTTATTTACCATCAAGATGTCAGAGCAGATAGAAGTGCTTATTTTAGGCACGGTCATAAAAGGAAGTCCTCCAGAAGGAAGATACAGTTTACCACGTACCAAAGGGATAATAACATCTGATTTTAATCTATTGCAGATATATTAAATAATTATCGATCAGCATACCAGTATTCATCTGCCTAATTTAAGATACCTTCTTATCACTTAAATATAAGCAAAATTACCAGGTGGTGTGAAATTTTTCAAGCTTTAGGTACATAAAGCAATCAGTAAGTCCTAAACCCCAAAATTTATTTTCTGATAATATCAATTTGCCATTAGAATCACAACAAACAAACAAAACCACACAGAAATCCAGAAAACAGGGCTGCAAGTTTCTTCAAAAGAAGCCTACTCCCCTTCTACCACTGCCAAGGCAGGTGAATTTTAACTCTGTCATCCCTAACAGATATTCGTTTATATATTTGTTAACCTGCAGTAATGAAGATTTCATAACCTCCTTAGGCAAATAATCCAAATGGCATATCATTTTATAAAGTTTTCCCTAATTTCTAACTTGCGTTTTCTTTGCTAACATATAAGCCTGCTATTCATCATCTAACACTATGCATTTGGAGACTGCATCCTCTTTGCTGACATTTTTGAATATATTTGAAAACCGTTAACGTATCACCCATTGACTGCTCTTCTCTAAAATAAACAACTCACATTATTCTGGTCTTTGCTGTAGGCCACATGTTAAACCCTCCTTCATCCCTGATGCTCTTCTCTAGGCTCACCCTCATCTGATGCCCTACAAAGTTGAATTGACTAGAAAGACTAATTTGTACCTTTTGCATATAAACTCAGATATACATATATTCCAGTGTGAGGTTTGGTTTTTCTGCATCACCAAGACAGGACTGAAGTTCAGTCTGTGATTCACTTTAATAGTCCAATTTTATTTCTGTAAAAATTTCCACTTAATCAGTAGCTCTGCGGCTGTCAGTTCCTGTTGAAGCACAATAGTTTACATTTACACCTACTAACTAATCTCCTCTCCCTTTCCAATAATTTCCTCAGTTTGCCAAGATAATTTTGAATTCAAATTTTGTCTTCCAAGATGCTTACAAGCCCTTTAGACTCCATGACATCTACAAATTTAATATATACACTGCCTACACCATCAAACAGATCACTAATAAAAATTGATTGACCCTGAACACACAGACATCTACAGAATCTCATTCATTTCAATTTTCTGTTTTTCCAGTGAAGCAGTAATGACTCTTTCTGAGAAAGTCTTCTGACCAGCTCTCCACCTCGTCTCTAGCCTCTTCAATTGATTAACAACCCCTAGATTTTGGGGTATTTTCAGGAGGCCATCAAAATCTTTGGACAAAAATAAAGATGCTCCAAAATCACCTCATGGAAAATGACACAGTAAAGCAATAAAACATGCATGCCTTTTACTGAACTCGTACTGATAATCCCATCATCCTACATGCCAAGTTTCCATTGACTTCAGCACTCAGCATTGGAATATTAACAATTCACATTATAATTCTGGCATTGTACTCACAAGAGAGATGTGGTACACAAGAGCAAAGGAGATGATTTACTGTAGTCCTTTGCACACTAACCACAGAAAGAGAAATTAAAAACTGCAACAACTCTGGCAAAAATATGTTTTCTAGACACTAACTCAAGTAGGCCTCGTGATGAGAACTATTTTTGGTGGAGAAATCTGATACTGGATTATAGAGCTGTCATTTCTAACAAGTATAATCCCTTGTAGTGCAAGCTCAGGAGTTTTCAGATTTGGATCTGCAGAGCAATCCAGCTCCATATGCATGAGAGCCTTGTGCCCCTGGCCAAAAGAGCTGTAGTCGTGGATATTCAGAAACCAATTTTGATTACGATCAGTCTCCATTAGAGTATCTACATGAGCTAAACTTCCACAGTTCACATTTAAAATTCATCACTTTATTTGTACTGGCTTTATTCAAAAGAATTACTCACATTAATTTGTCTGTATCAGTGCTTGTAGGATGTGTAACAGAAGAAATAGCAAGACATTTGGGGGGAAAAAAAAAAGAAAGCAGAGGTAGTTCATCCAAAAACTAAACAGAACAACCTAATATGAAGACAGGCCTGAAGAGCTGAGTCCACATAGCTTGGGAAACAATGAGTTGCACAGGATTTTGACAGAACAAATACAATGCCAGCCAGTATAGTGTGCCAACTATTTAACAAAAGCAAACAGCCTCCAATGTTGACATATTTAGGCCTCATTAAATCCAAAATACCAAAGCCTCTCCATATTTAAAGCAGAGGCGCTTTATTCAGCATTGAAAAGGCATCTTCTCTCACAGGGAGAAAGTTTCCCAGGTTTCCACAGTGTCACCAGCATATGCTCAAACTTAGAAAGCTTAAACAATTCTAAATACTTCCTCAACTTCCTTACATCTTTCTGTACATCTGGGGGGTGGGGTAATTTGTCTCACAACTAAAGGGCAAAGAAGGAGTTTTTCATATGACATGATGGAAATTTAAAGGTGATTTCTAAGGAGATGTTTCATGATGCAAATTCAGGAGAAGGCAATGTTGTTCTTTTTCCTTTCTGTCTAATTCTTTAAGGGGGCATCTGTGACGATGCAAACATAAAACTTGTCTGAACAACTCAATCGTGTTATACTTGATAACATTCCACCATACCCAGAAATCCAAACTAATAGAAAGCATTAATAGAAATCAAATTTAATAAGTGAGAGAACACTGCAAAGAAATAACTCTGTATCGCATCTCATGCTTACCTTCTCATTTGACAGAACAATGCACAGTGCAACATTTTTTGTCAAATAAAAAATCATATATATATATACATATACAAAAGTATATCAAAATATATATAAATGCATATAATTATGTCATCTCTGGCTATAACCTGAGAGGAAACAGTTGGAAACAGATAACTACCTAGAACACGTGAACAAATGACCGAATAAATGACAACTGCACTTCTGAAATAATACAAAANAGGCCTCGTGATGAGAACTATTTTTGGTGGAGAAATCTGATACTGGATTATAGAGCTGTCATTTCTAACAAGTATAATCCCTTGTAGTGCAAGCTCAGGAGTTTTCAGATTTGGATCTGCAGAGCAATCCAGCTCCATATGCATGAGAGCCTTGTGCCCCTGGCCAAAAGAGCTGTAGTCGTGGATATTCAGAAACCAATTTTGATTACGATCAGTCTCCATTAGAGTATCTACATGAGCTAAACTTCCACAGTTCACATTTAAAATTCATCACTTTATTTGTACTGGCTTTATTCAAAAGAATTACTCACATTAATTTGTCTGTATCAGTGCTTGTAGGATGTGTAACAGAAGAAATAGCAAGACATTTGGGGGGAAAAAAAAAAGAAAGCAGAGGTAGTTCATCCAAAAACTAAACAGAACAACCTAATATGAAGACAGGCCTGAAGAGCTGAGTCCACATAGCTTGGGAAACAATGAGTTGCACAGGATTTTGACAGAACAAATACAATGCCAGCCAGTATAGTATGCCAACTATTTAACAAAAGCAAACAGCCTCCAATGTTGACATATTTAGGCCTCATTAAATCCAAAATACCAAAGCCTCTCCATATTTAAAGCAGAGGCGCTTTATTCAGCATTGAAAAGGCATCTTCTCTCACAGGGAGAAAGTTTCCCAGGTTTCCACAGTGTCACCAGCATATGCTCAAACTTAGAAAGCTTAAACAATTCTAAATACTTCCTCAACTTCCTTACATCTTTCTGTACATCTGGGGGGTGGGGTAATTTGTCTCACAACTAAAGGGCAAAGAAGGAGTTTTTCATATGACATGATGGAAATTTAAAGGTGATTTCTAAGGAGATGTTTCATGATGCAAATTCAGGAGAAGGCAATGTTGTTCTTTTTCCTTTCTGTCTAATTCTTTAAGGGGGCATCTGTGACGATGCAAACATAAAACTTGTCTGAACAACTCAATCGTGTTATACTTGATAACATTCCACCATACCCAGAAATCCAAACTAATAGAAAGCATTAATAGAAATCAAATTTAATAAGTGAGAGAACACTGCAAAGAAATAACTCTGTATCGCATCTCATGCTTACCTTCTCATTTGACAGAACAATGCACAGTGCAACATTTTTTGTCAAATAAAAAATCATATATATANTAGCAAAACCTCCAGCTTGGACTTACGGAGCGTGGACTTTGGCTTGTTCAGGAC
>VXBH01004531.1:0-22116 GCA_013400035.1 Rynchops niger | reverse complement strand
TTTAAAGGTCCCTTCCAACCCAACACATTCTATGATTCTATGATTAAGAAGGAGAAGAAGAAGAGGAAGACGATGACAACAAGGAGTAACATGAGGAAGACAAAGAGGAAGGCGAGGAGGGAGGCAGGGACAGGCAGCACAGGCCTGGGCTCGCTGTGGCTGTGTCCCCCTTCCCTCAGGGAGCATAGGCCGGGCAGAGGCCCGGGCCAGGCCCGGTGCGGGGAGGAGGCCGCCCATTCCTGAAGTGCTATAAAGGATTTATTGAACATCTCGCTGTTAGTGGTGCTGGGTTAGTGTGAGGCACAGGGGTGTTGGCCATTGGGTCGCCATCCCAGGGACTGGCATGATTCAGGAGCTGCCAAGGGTCTCGCCTCGTGTTGTCAGCCTTTGTCTCTAGAAATCCCCGGCCTAGATCTGTGGCATAGCGTAAGGAACTACCATAAATTCAAAGGCATGGGAACAGAGCACCCGACTTCAGTGCAAGTTGCTTCTTTTCGTTTATTTTATTGAGGACTCTTAGCGGAAGTTACCACGGGGGCAGCCAAGGGCTTCGCAGATCTTAAAGGAATAGCAGGACAGGGCTTTTTGGGGTGACAGAGGAATGAGGTGATTCCTCAGGAGTCATACGCAAATACGTCGAGTTGAAGGGACAGCAGTGGAAATTTAGCGACATGGTTTAGCGGTGGTTTTGGCAGTGTTATGTTGATGGTTGGACTCGATGAACTCGATGAAAGGTCCCATCCAACCTAGCCGATTCTGTGATTCTATGTCTGCACACTGCCCATGTCTTTCCTCTTCAACATGTCCAACAAGCCTGGTAACCACAGAGCACCCTCCGCAAGCACCCGCTGTTTGCTACTCATCGAACCCATCAGGAGATCCTCAGATATGCTTTAATTTCAAGAATATTTTTTCCTCTTCCCTGAAAGGCACTAAAACGGTGCCACCTAAATCAGAACTGCCTGACAGTGCCTTATGTTTCTGAGAAAATCCTTTGTTAAAAGGGCCAGGAGGCTTCCTCTTTGGTTAAAGGCTGACCTGTCAAGATCTACAAGAAGTCCTCCAGCAGAACTTAAGAAAGGTTGATTTGGCATATTGGATGTTTCCAACAGGAAAAAAAAGAATAGAAAAAAAAAAAGGAAAGAAATGGTTCAGGATTTCTTAATGCATCATAAAAAAAGAATTAGTAAAGGAAAAGAGTCAGTTTTACCAAGGTTTCTTAATGCAGTGAATCTTATGCAACTGCAGTGTATGTCTATACATATATAAAGTGGATCCTTTACTAATACTTTTGCATCTGTTGACCAATTTCAAAGCATATTAGAGAGGTTCAATTTCTGCGAGTTTGAAAACAGGCAGCTAGGTAAAGGGATGTCCTTTGACATGCCTAGCTCTCTCCTTCCCCTTCCCTTCTCGAGGGAGAGGCATAGCATAAGCTTAACCTTGATTAGACATCAGCAAATTCACACCTTGCAATAGTCATCTGCTGAAAACAGAAAGAAAAATGTTACTTCCCCTGCTATTGACATTTAGGTTTTGCTATTTGACTCCCTGCTACTTTTTCTAGGTGAGAAAATTATCTGTTATTCACATCAACGTTTTTAATGAATTACTCAGAATGTGGCTTCCGGTGGTGGTAGGATCAGTCCGGCAAACTTAGCGAAAGCCCTGGAGGGCAGAAGTCCTCCTGCTATTCCTGGTGATGGTAGGACCAACTGAGAAACCCGCCTGCGAATGCTTTCTTTAAAAGCATAGAATTGAAAACTGAAACAAACAAACAAAAAATCCAGCACAAAGAAAAACAACTTTGCAGCTGCTCAAGTTGGTTGGGTATTTTTGGTCAAATCCTTTCTTGTTAAAACAGCGTGACCCCTTTTCCTTCCATGGGGATTCCCAGGCATGATGGGGAACTGCATTTGGCTCTGAGGGAATATGTTTGTTTTTCTTTGCTGTTTGTGAATCTGGTAGACCCGCCTTCCTTTCAGATTCATCAAATGCCAGTAATCTGTTTTTATTTAGTTGGGAACCTGAGAGCGGTGGTTGGCAAGCTGTTCTTTGCTTACCATTTGAAATGTCACATGGCAAATTCTAGCACCCGAGCACAATCTCAGCTTGACAGCTCTGGCAAAAGAAAAAGGGGCAACAGCATGAGCCTCCACCACATCGCCTCAGAACTGCCATCAAACCCAGCTTGATCCCTCTTGCATGGGTGAGGCCAAAGGCTTGCTGTGCCTGAGAGAGCGTAGCTTCTCAGCCAGTGGTGTAAATTCATACTGAGTTTTGCTGCTGCCTTTTGGTAGGGAAACATTTGTCCATTGTAAGCCGGAGGGAAAATGGAGGCATTTAAAATTGATACGCAACGCAACTGAGGAACACCTTCGGTCTCCTGGCAAGCCTGACTCCATCTTCAGTCAAGAAAAACGGGCAGAGAGAAATGTTTCCACTATCAGGTCACTGCCTTAAGAGGATCAAATAGGCTTCATGTTAGCTGTAATTTCCTGAATTTGAATAGATTTTCAACAAAAATATCGACAATCTCCTGTGCACGTTATCATCCTTGAGCATGTTTTTCACGTGTGGTGCACTGAAAAGCAATGTGGAAGGATTGTAACCTCTGCGCAGATACTAAACCCGGAGGGTTGCATTTGCCTTGGTGGAAAGCCTGGCCACGTTTTAATGTGTGCTTGTCAAAGTGCTTGTATTACAGCTAGGACACTTTCCTGGATTAAGCCCACGCAGGCTCCGTGTTGGCATAAAGGATGGAAATGCAATCCATACACCTGCTTTGTCTGAGTTTCTGTAATCTTTATTTCCATGGTCCTTCCCTACCCCCTTCTGTCATTTCCATTTCAACCAAATGCAGCTTTCTTCAAGCCAGGACACCAGTAACACTGAACTGATGGAAATAATTGCTCTCCTTTTTGCCACCTGCAGACAACATTTCTCAGGGCTGCTGCATTAGAGAGAGAAGCAGCAGCAAAGTGATAATTCAGGGGTGGCAAGGTTGCAGGAGGAACTACTCCTCCAGGGTAGGAAGTGAAACACGTATTCTTGATAGGTCAGTGTTAACGTTTCTGCACCGATGCCTCTTTCCCATCCAGTAACTGAACAAGTCTCAGCCACTGGAACTTGTGTCTCGGCTCTCTACACCAGATATTTCTGCTGCTTTGGTGAAGCAGTTATCACATCCTGTTCCTCTGGAATTTCAATATCTGGATGAGGTTTCCAGTCGCTAGCCTTTACACAGACATCTCATTCACCTGTACTACAAGCAACTGGGGTTTCTCCAGCTTCCAGAGGTCCCAGAAGCTGCTGTGCATTGAGTAGTGGATACTTTTTCTTTCTGGGAGAGATAAGGAAGTGGAAAAAAAAAAAAAAAAGAAAAACCCCTATGCAATGGTTCTGTTTCAGGTTTTATTTTATATTTTTAAGTTAGCTTTTCCCCCAGGAGAGGCTTAAAATGGAGCACTCACCTTTTCAAGAAGAGTCATTTAGTAGCTGGACCAGCACTTGGAATTCACTTGAAGGCACTGACTAATTCAGCACATGAACGAAACTGAAGTTCACTCATATGTGGTAACGCCTTTCCTTTTCCCACACTCATCAAAACCTTGTTTGCCTGCTTCACAGATTCCCCAGGTATTAATAGCCAACGAAGTCTTCAGAACAGAAAGAGCCTGGCCCAGAGACTCAGAGGTTGTATTTGCATGTAAGAGGGATGGGGGAGGCTCTAAAGGGATCACTAAGGAGTGCTGCAGATAGCCTGGCTTCTTGCAGCTGCCCTCCTACGCAGCTGAAGCTCACTCCTGCTTTCTCAGCCACATGGCAGAGTCCAGGGCTTTCGTCTGGGTTGAGAACGTGGTTAAATCCTTGCAGGCACCACAACGTGGAATGGCATTTTAACCACATCAGGGAAGGCAGGATGGGTCTCCTAGGGCAGGGCTTCTTCACATGCGGTCCCTGCACTACTGGTGGTCCCTAGCGTGCCTGAAGGTGGTCTGCAAAATGATTGCAATTAAAAAAACAAAACCATACACATTGCATTCCCACGCCTGCAAGCCAGTAATCAGAAAGGAGATGAAGTAACAGTCATAGATAAACATGTTGAGTTTTCGGTCCCGGCGGCAGTTCTTTCAGTGATGCTGTGGTCCTCAAGTTTTGTCCTTTTTTATGAAAGAAGGTTCACTTGGTTTAAGGAGGTTGGTGGAGGGCGGCTGGTTGCCCCACTTCATCTGGCACTGGAAATCTGGGCTGGTACATGCTGCAAGAACCCTGCTCGCTGCCAGAAGTTACCTGCAGCCAACCCCTCATACCTATTCAAAGAGCCTTCGTTTTCCTCATTAAAGGACATACTTGCATAATCTTCCTTGCATGATAAGGAGCAGTGCCTACTTTCTATCTCACACCCAGGCCTCCAGACTTAGCCAGGCCTAAGGAAAGGACTCTTCTGCGTAACCAGATCTACCTGGGAGTGTAGACACATCCTAAGGACATGATACTATCAGTGTCGGGGGAGAGGGTGTGCCCCAGGCGTCCAGCAAAGACAAGCACTGCAGCTGACGGGCTGGTACGGAGATAGCAATTGGAAAAGGGTGAGAAATACGGAACTCAGGAATGTCTCTGTGCCTCAGACGAGTTTCCTCCTTGGTCCCGTGAGAAAAAAAACACAACAGTGCTTCATTTTTTTTCGGTCAAGGTGGCTTTGCTGTTTACCCTGGGAAGAATTTTTGAAAGGTGCTGCTGAAAATCAACTGAGGGAAGGGAGCTTGCCCACCTTCATCTTAATCTTGGTGATGAAGTGTCTGGATTACCAGCTGAAGCTCAAATAACTTGACCTGGCACCATTCAAAGCCAGCAGAGTGCTGAAGCTGTATGTCATGGGGTACATCTCTGGCCCCAGCTCTGATTTGTTCTCCTATCAGATCCATAGGTTCAGGCATGCATTCATCCCTGTGTGGATGCTCTTAGTATAGACGAAAGCATTTTACTGGGGTTCAGCTTAGACTGCTCCGGTGAAACCTAGAACTTTGGTAAGAAACCAAGCACCTGGAGCAGGATCTGGCCTTTCCAAGGAGGTTTTGGTTGCGTTCAGTGATGGATGTGAAGGAAACTCATGGTTCCTGGGATGGCGGAGGCAGGAAATGAATGAATCAGTTTGCAGTTGGGAGTGTGGGAGGTAACGGGGCTTTTTTTCTCTTGTGCTTCTGGTGGTCCACTACAGGTCTGCACTGTTCTAGGAGACAATAGCGACTGGTCTTTAAGCTTAAACTGGAGACATCTCTACTTTTGGTCTTCATGGGCCCTGGTTTAATACTGATGGTGGCAGCAGCGTGAGCAAGCCTTCTGCTACTTTCCATTTCACGGAAAGCGGAGGCAGGCAAAGGTTAAGTGACTTTTGCAAGGTCACGTAGGAAATCGGTAGGGCAGGAGGCTGGTCATTAGGACATCCTTTCTCCAGAATATAAGAACAGATGGACCAGAGGTACAGAGAAAGAATGGGACTTGCCCAAGGTTGCGGGATCGTCCCACCTCCTGAGGCACTTGTCCTGGCAGCAAGATAATCACATACTTCCCATATCTCCGCTGCAAGAGGTGAATGGGAAGGGGTGTGTGGGGGAAACAAGCTGGTTGCTATTAATTCAGTTGAGCTTGACTGGACATGCACAAGCAATCTGGAGAAGGAAATAGTTCTAGTTCTGTCTGGTTCAGCAGAAACTCCACCCACTGAAGCTTTCCGGCAGGAAATCGAGTTACAAACATTACATGATCTGAGCAAGTTCTCATACACTGATCCTACCCTCGGGACAGGACACTTTTGCGAGCTGCTTATTGAGGCTGTAGTTTTAGATACCTTAACCCTTTCTGGAGTGTCACTCCGAGGGCATCACAGCTTCTTGGCTGGCCAGGCTGTAGAGATCACAAGCGAGAAGAAAATGGATTAACAACTGTTGGGATCATTCCTCATCAATAAAGAAATCCTGAATGCCCTGTCTTTATGTGGAGGAAAGAAGGGGAGGGCTGGGGAGTCTTTCTTCTACTCGCTTTTCCTACTGAAAAATTGAGATCTGTCGACAATATGTTTCCTGGAACACCCTAAAGATGACCAAAAAACGTGTGGTTTCTGGCACCAGCCTGACCGTGCAAGTGAAACCTCTCAATGGAGAAAGGAACCAAATTGTACTTGGACTGTTTCAGACCCATTGTTTTTTATTAGCAGAAATGCCTGAAAAACAATAGGAGAAAAGCTGCCATCGTAAAATCTCAGACATCTACTGCTTCAGCTAAGGGTTAAGATAAATTGTAATCTGCATGTTTAAATTATATAATGAACCTCAAGGAAATAAACCTTGTCGCTTGCTAATAGCCCTGAGGTTTAAAGCGAAAAAGCATAGAGAGGAAGAGAGCTTTTCTTTTTACAGAATAGGAAGCAAAAAGGAGCACAGCTTGTATTTTTCTCTTTATCCAATTAGCAGTAATGTAGACGAATGTCTGACACGGAGAAAAGGGGGAAGGTGGAAGCTGCCTGCAGCGATAGCAAGACTGTTTTTCACATGATGGCTGTTTCTGGGGGCTTGCAGCCCCTCATCACGCTGCTGGAGAGTGGGAAGGTGGGGATGGCCCCTGCTAGCCATGCTTCCTGCCGGAGCACGCGGTGTGCCGTCTCTCAGGTTTCCTTTTTGTTCGTCTGAGAAGCAGAGCATCTCCTGATGAAGGTCACAGCTTTGATCCCCACGGCTTGCTCTTGTGTTTATGGATGGCCATTATTAGTAACAGGGGCTACTGCATGCACTACTCCGTGCCTGCCCTTGTCTGACTGCAAGGGAGCAGGGGCAGGATCATAAAAGAAAGTATAAATAGAGTCATTTAAAAGCCTGTTAAATAGAAATAGACTTTTAGGGAGGAGAGAGAAAGGATGAGGCGTGTTACCATGGTAACTGCCAATGGTTTATTTAAGAAGGGCGAAGAAACAAACACCACAAAAAGGCAAAGTCAAGAGGAGCTGAAGATTGCTGAACGAATCTGTCAGGATACAGACACCGAGGGGCCAGGTAAGAGCAGTGAGCTTCTACTAAAGCTGTGCTGAAAAAATTCGTCCCGCTTTACCTCTTGCAAAGTTGTCTGGTCAATGTTACTATGAAATGTGGATTTCCAGTTGGGGAAACTGTTTTTCCAGTTTTTTTGAGGGGGTGGAGAACGAGTCAATACATGACTCAATCTGCCCAACCTGAACCCACTTAATGCAAAGCCCAACTCATGCTACTAGTCATCTTGATATTAGAGGAATAGCAGAGGACATTTCCCTTGTGTTGACGTTGGAGAAATATTTTTGTTAATAACCAAAGTCAGCCTTGACATGGGTAGATCTGAGAAGCAGGCACTGCTGTGATTTTGATCCTGCTCCTCCATCTGGATCAAATATTTTGAAGACTTTGCTTCTCTAAGTAGCTCTTGCATTTCTGTCTCCAGTTGTTGCAGCAGAAACACACATTCAGGCTTCCTCACTTCTTTCTTCAAGCTCCCACTCCTTAAAGGAAGATCAAAGTAAGCTTTAATCATAGGATCAGGGACATTTTGGGCTGGAAGAGATCATCTGCAGCAGAGATAAGTGGCAAACCCGTGCAGTTTGCAAGGCAATTTTGCAGGGTTCCTGGAAGTTAGATCAATTGGTCAAACAGATCAGGGCTCGTGTCCTCTTTGTGTGTGTGGTAAGTGCAGCGCGAGGAGAAGGGCTGCAAACTCCAGCTCAGAGCGACCTGACCTTGCAGAGGGCCAAGAGCAGAGACGTCTGAGGGCTGCTTGGAGCAGGTCTGACTGGACGCAGTGCTGTGCAAGAATGACTCTACTGCTCTGGCCCCTGGCAGTAAGAGCTGCTCCCCGATCTGGGCAGAGCTTGCCTGCGTCTGAGTCAGCCACATGGCTGGGAAGCTCTGGCTCTGTTTCTGACCTTTCCACAGCACAGTGCTGTGGAACCTTGGGTCACTTCACTCGGCTGGGTCTGCTTTTCCCACCTGTAGAGACAAGGACCATGACGCTGGTTTTGTGCCCTGCTTCAGAGGTGTGGAGTCTGTAAACTTTCTGGGAGTGGGAATATCTTCCTGCTTGCTGGTACAATGCTAATCAAAGGGGGGACCTGATCAAGAGGGGGCTTTCAGGAGCTCCTGCAATGTCAGGTATTACAAATTGGACTTGAATGTCCTTTTCTGTGTGCATCAGGAACATGGGAATCATCTTTATTGTTCCTTCCCCCCCTGCCCCCGAAAGCTGTCATTGGGTCAGGAGCGAATATCAAACACTAGAAATGCTGGCAGCTGTGGTGGACAACTGTGCTGCCTGCCTTCTCTTGTCCCATCTACTATCTTGCTTTATCCTCAAATGTTTTTGCTCAGATTATGTATTTCGTAGGTAAGAAGGCCAATTGTAATGGTTTGCATTCATTCTCCCTGTGCCCAGGAGGCTGCATCCTGTCTGAAGACCGCCTGGTGCTAAATGTTGCACGTTCACAGGACAGAAAGATGCTTTCCGCCCCGAAGAGCTCTTAACACAAGAAAAGAAACAGCAGATAGAAAAGCAGGTGTAATGGTACACAGAAATACCACCACGGGACTGTTCCACTCTCGACCTTAAAGGCTTAAAGACCAGAAGTGACTCGAAAGTCCCTGCGGTTGGGGTGTCTTTTGCTGTTTTGTTTTTAATCTTTTAGTTTCTAAATCAGTGTGAGGATTTCCCAGTTCCTGACTCATAATTTTGAAAACCTCAGGGCTGGTACTCCTGGAAGAGTTCAAACGGCAGCGAAGCTACAAAGAGAGAACAAGTTTCACTATGAGGAGAGCTAAGAATTGCAAAAAACGTTAGTTTCTTCTAAAAACTGCACCAGCAACTTTATCAGGGAAAGGGAAACAATTGCAAAAGTCTCCTGCATCTCTGCAGTGAGAGACAGCATCGACTTTCCCATCCAGTTTGGCTTCATGATACAATGTGAAGCAATGCTGTGTATTCACCCAAAAGAGCAGGAGACTTTCTGTTGGTTTTCTATCAAGATGCTCCTTCCTCTCACCAAGAGGGAGGCAGATCTTTTTAAAAACTTTGGAATATGATCTGAAAGCCCTATTTCTCCTTAGAGTAATCCAAAACACTGTACTCTGTTTCCTTCTCCAACACTCTGCTCAATGAGTGCATTGCAGTAGCAACCAAAGCTCCTCCACTTTACTGATCCCCTGGATGAAATTGGATACACAGCTTGAAAGGCTGATGCCTCTGTGAGCCCATTAACACAGACATGTTTGCCGGGAGATAGAAATGATTTCATCCAGAAAGGGCCCTAGGTTACCTAACTCAGGCCAATTTTTGTGGCATATTTATTTTTAGGTTTTGAGCTAAATTCTCTTCATTATCTCCCCCAGAGCAAGAGGCAAATCAGAACCCGACTGCTCCACTTTTTACATTTCCCTGACCCTATGGAGAGTTATCCCATATGCCCACCCATGCATGAGAAATTCAGGGTGAGCATTTTCAGAAGGTTTCACACAGCCTTTGATGTCTCCTAGCCTGGGAAATTGGTCCCCCTTCTGCTTCCCAGCTCGGAAGGTCTCACTGTGGTATCTGCAAGAGATAACGCTCCCGTTCGCTGGCTACACTCTGGGCCAGCCTGACTGTTTGCCTCTCTGCTGCGGAACGGCAAAAGGGATATTTCCCTCCAGATATTGCAGAAGGGTCCTTTCTGAGAGGCTGGCCCGCCTGCAGAGCTGGGCAGTCTGCGCCGCTCCTCTCCTCTCTTCTCACAGAGATTGAGTTATGCCAGGCTTTGACCTAAGCGAAACTGCTGACGGTCACAGGGATTTGACTAATCTCCTTAGGTCGCTGTGAAATTTGCTATTCCTTTTAGGGAATAGAATTTTTTTTTTTTTTTTTTTTTCCCTTTGGACTAACTTGCAATGTAAAAATAAACTGAAGCCCACGGTGGGAGATTAATTTCCTCATGAACTCAGGAAGGGCAGTCAGTCAACACAAGGTCCTCCTGGCCCATCCCAGGAGGACGCTACTCCTGGATGCATTCCTGCAGGCAGCTGCTGTCCGACCTTGCCGTAAGACTTCCTTCCCCAGTGCTCTCCTCCTGGCCCTGCCGTAGCCCCATGGGGTCTCAGTGCAGCCCGTGGGCACAGCCCAAGACGTTTCCTTCCCTCCTGGCTCTGCTCTGCCTCAGAGCCCTCTGCTAGCAATCCTTCTGGGGGTGGGGAGCTGAAATGATAAAGTCCTAACTTCTAGTCATATTTGACCCATCTCCTAATGAAGGGAGAAACCCTCTCTCCCCAGGTATCTAACCTCCAGGGCCTGATGAGTAATTTTGCTTCCATCTTCATGGCTCAGAGAGGCTCTCTGCAGCCTGGCCATGTAGCCCAGGGTAATCGTGTCCTTTCTGTGCAGAAAACCCCTCTCCTGTGGTTCCCCCCATCACTCATGCTGCCAGCGTGCTCCTGTCCTCTTCAGAACACGGGAGGGTTTGCACCATGCTCATGATACATCTCCTAGTTGACCAGCATTAGCCCACCTTTCCTGGCTCTCCGATCCTTCCTGACTTAAATTGAGCTTAAAGCAGATTCGTTATACCTTATAAACTCCCCGAACACTCTGAAAAGGGCTGCAGTTTGGCATTGTGCTCTTGCACCTGAAACACTGCAGAAACATGAGACCCACCTTCCACGTGTAGTTTTGTACATGGGTCTTTGTGGCAAAGAAAACTCTGCAGACCCCTTGGTGCATAAGGTTGCTGCGCAATGCTAGTATTAGTCAAATAATTAAGAACTGGTTGCTCACACAAATGCCAGAGCCGGGCACATTTTTGCTGTGCTCCAGGGGTTCTCATTTCTAGACATTCCCATGAATTAAGCTGAGCAAGCTGGCAGGGGAGAAACGGTCTCTGAATGTTGGCATGAAAAGCCCCACCGCAAATTCATCTGTCATTGTCCTTTTGCTTTGAAAGTTTTAAGCTCTTGAATTAGGGAGAAATGACAATGCCCAGAGTGGGATTCCTTTGCTCTTATTTTGGCATGTAAAATTGAGATGTCTGACTTCAGATGAACTGGTCACCATCGGCTGCCTTTACTGATGATGCAGAGAAATAGGAGGAATCAGAGTGTGATTCAATCTACAGTAGTATCTGAGAGAGGTCAGATGAATCACAGTCTGTAAGAGAAGCTGAAGCTGCGTGGCCAGACATAAAATTCTATATTTTAGATGTCTGAATTTAAGTGAGATGAATTCCACTTCTGTGACTCAGGTGGTCAATCGCACAAGGCAGTGACAAGCTGACCACGCTGAGTAATGCAGCTCTGATTTCATGACTTGTCTTCACCCCTGCCTCTTTTCCCTGCCTACGTAAGGGTACAGCACTGTCCTTTTGATTAATTTCTCAGCCCTCAGTGGCAGGACTATGCAAGTTAGCATCTAGATGGCCACTGAGCATGTGTCTTCTCTGGGAGCAATCATGTGGTCTTACCTTGTGCTTCCATGTTGCTGTATTTTCTTTCCTTCAAGGTAAGTCATCTTTGAATTTATAAAAATGCTAATGCGTAAAGTAGCAGGCAAAGTCTAAAGAGCTCAAGACTGCGATGCTGAGAGGTCAAGAACAGGCTGAGGGCTCATGCTGGCTGGGGAAGCTGGAGAAGAGGGCCTGGGAGAAGGGCAAGGAGAGGAACACCGTGGTCACAAGCCTGTTAACATGACACTTTTCAAAGACGGAAAGCACCTATCCCAAGGTAACATGAGAAAACCCTACAATCATGGAAAATGGGGCTGAAAGGTGCAGTTGGAGGCATCATCTAATCTACCCCAGCACAGGAGGTCACGCCCAGGTTTCCAATGGCAATCAGTGAAAGAGAGGTGATTTAGCTAGAAGGGTGTAGAGACTCTCCTGCTTGTTTCCTGATGCCTTGGATCTGTGTCCAGTGTTTCACATGATTTATTGTGCAATGAGCAGCGTTGCCTCCCTGTGAGCTGCGATGCTGGGGATTTTATTCTCAGTGCATTACTAGAAGTGTTAAAGTTTTTCCTAGGATTCCCTGGCTAGGTTATTCCCTGGCTAGGTTACTCCCCCAGCTGGGAAGCCGGATTAACAAGCAGTCGAGTCCTCCTCCTCTGAACCTCAAGGGCATGTCATTGACGCCACACTGCTCTAGGACCCTGCTTCCCCAGTGGGAATCTGTTTCTCGTTCCCTGTGATATGTAGCAATCCTCTGCATTGGAGATCTGAAATAGATGTGCCAGACTGTGACAGGGAAAAGTGCCTTGGGTGGGGCAGACTGGAGAGAGCTGGCAGGGACCAGAGTCACAGGATGGCTCTTGGGTGCATCGCTACCTCTCTTGCTTCTTCTGACAGCGAGAGGAGGACACGGCTGAGGGCTGTGCTTCTCCCTCTGAGCCAAGGACATGAAGAAGCTGTGCACATACCTCTGGGGATGCAGCTGCAGCTGTGAAAGTAACATCAGCGTACAGACCAGGCACACAAAGGTGCTTGCTGTAAAGGAGAGGACAACAGAAGCTGGATAGGTGATGGTAGTGGTAGGCAGCACTGCCCAGGAAGGGAAGACGGCTTTGCAGCCGGGACTAGCCCTAACTGACAGGCTTAAACTCAAAATAGCACACTCAGTGAGAAGCCTCTGGTAAGATGGAGATCCCTTGATGCTGAGCAGTATGCAGAGGCAGCCAGATTTTCATATGGGATTGTATGTGGCCTCTCGAGACACTGAGTCCTCTCCTGGCTAGTGCCAGCACTATCTGTGGGTCTCTGCAAACAATAGAGGGGGGTCCTTGAGATGCACATGAGCTGGTTGCCCATCGTCTGGGCCAGCTCCTGCCTAGAAGTCATATAGTCAAGCAAGTGCAATTGTTTGCCTTAAGTGGCAAAAAAAATAATAATAGCTGGTGAGGGGTCTAGAGCACAAGTCTTATGAGGAGCGTCTGAGGGAGCTGGGCTTGTTCAGCCTGGAGAAAAGAAGGCTGAGGGGAGACCTTTTCAACCTCTACAACTACCTGAAAGGAGGGTGTAGAGAGGTGGAGGTCGATCTCTTCTCCCAAGTAACAAGTGATAAAACAAGAGGAAACAGCCTCAAGTTGCGCCAAGGGAGGTTTAGATTGGATATTAGGAAAATTTTACACTGAAAGGGTTATCCAGCATTGGAACAGAGTGCCCAGGGAAGTGGTTGAGTCTCCGTCCCTAGAGGTATTTAAAAGACCTGTAGATGTAGTGCTGAGGGACATGGTTTAGTGGTAACTTGGCAGTGTTATGCTAATGGTTAGACTTGATGACCTTAGAGGTCCCTTCCAACCAAAACGATTCTATGATTCTGCGATTCTAAGTACTTGGTGCTGAGAGACAGGGCCTGCTGGGCTAGGGAGCTGCTGCACCCATCTCCTATTAGGAGGACCTTAAAAACCAGAAAAGGCTTGCTTCTTTCACAAAGCCTAAGAGACCTTGAATACTTTAAATCATACTAGCTATTAGTACAGCAATAATTAAATAATGGTGAATGCTCCAGAGGGATGTGCTCAGTAGCTCTGCGACCTTGCTGCTAGGAATTGTCCCCTCCTTTCTGCTCATAACCCTGGTGTTGCTCCAATTAACCTTTGAACTACTGAGCAGATCCTCATAATCCCAAAGAGATTTCCATGCCAATCTGGTGGAGACGTATGGGAAAGAGCAGTGCCTTAAATTGCTTAAAAGCTGGTTGGGATGGGAAAAACTCCTTTCCATTTCCCCATTCTTTGTAGCTTTGAGATACTGAATGTTTGGTCTAAATGTATATTAGGTGGTGCATTAGCCTGTGGTGAGGCCTGAACTTTATCCTGAAATACATACGGGGTGAGAGGAACATTATTCATCCCTACATACCATACCTGCTCATGTGGGCACACCTTGTTTGGTCAGTGGGTGCTGAAGGCATGTAGCAGTGGGGAAATTTGGATCCCGGAGGAATGGGTCAACCTCGCCTAAAGTGCTGATGGTTTGTGGTACTGTCAGTTAAACGTCAGTCACCTGAAATGCACTCTGTTCTTGGGGTGCTGAGATGCCAAGTGCATTGAGAAATCAAGCCCTTTTACCATGTCTCGTGATAGGCAGCAAAAGGACTGAAGTTCTCTGGAGGCTTGGGCTTTGTGTCCAGGTGCTCTGTAGTCTACAGGCCGTGGGCTAGGGGATGTGTCTTTAAAAGGCATCAAAATCCTGATCCAAATGTTCTTGTCTCAGACCGGTGCAATTTGAGTGGCTATTGCTGGGTTTGGTTTGCTGCGTAAGGGAGCGCAGGATCTGTCCCAGAGGGAAGGCTGAGAAAACCATCTCCACCTGAAGGTGTCAGCCCAGGCAGAGGAGTTAAGCTGGCAGGAGAACCGCCTTGATGGAGGCAGTGAGTCGCACGTAGAGATTTGGAGCAGTTCAGACCGTGCTCTCGTGTGTTTGTGTCTCCCCTCAGTTCCCACGCCTCTGCACTTCCTTGTTTAGCCCAGGCCCGGAAGCAAAACTGCTGAAATGCAAGGAGGAAAGTTATTCTCATGGTGTTTCCAGCCCAAACAGAACCGGGAGGGAGAGAGGAAATCTCATGAGAAAGCTTGACAGATTTCCAGCCTGGTCCCACTCTGGGCCATGGAGCTCTGGTGCCTCATCTGAGCCTCTGGGCCTGGGGCTCTCACCACATTTCCATGCACCGGGAAGTCCCACAGCACCGGAGTGACAGTGATACTGGTGTCCAGGACCTTCCTACAGTCCCATGGAGCTCAGATTTATTCTGCTCCAGCCCACATTTAGTGAAGAGCAGTGGATTTGCTGCTTGTTCCCACCATGGATGAGGATGGTGAGGCCGTGGATGACTTCTACAAGCCAGAGATGTTCCTGATGTAAAGGGAGACGGAGCTCCTCCTTTCTGGCAGCACTGCTGTCATGCTTAGGCAGGGTATTCAGGAGATAACCAGAGACTTTGAGTAGCAAAACAAGCTCAAAGTCCAGTGCTCTGCACTGGAGGAGGCATTGACACCAAACTTCTACGTATGTCTACTCAGATATCTCCACATTTCCCCATGTGAGATGTGTGGTCCACCAGGGAAAGTGATTGGATGGTGGGGACTGTCCTGGAGCAGCACTTTTGAATGCAGAGTCCTAGAAGTTGGCATCTCTGCATCTTCTTCTGTCTTGCTGATGCTCCATCAGCTGTGCATCACAGATGAGGCCTCCTGACTGTGTGGGAGCAGACGTGCCAGGGGATAAGATGAATGATGCACCCAGGCACTGTCAAACATCGTGCTAGGACCTGGTAAGAGCAAGAAGCATCTGCTGGTTCTTGGACAGTGCCTGGTGAGGCCAGGATGGTCAGCTCTGGGCATTGCTATGTCACCCAGTGCAACCCTAATCTCCGTTCTTGCTCAGGCCCTCTGGATGTTTGGTCCCGTTTGTCTTGATTCCCTTCTCAGCAGCAGTCTGTGCTGGTTAATTGCAGACTACATTAAAACAAAAAGTGTTTCTTAATGTATTTGGCTTTAAATTTATCACCCCTTGCTGCCACTGAATGATGGTGGTAATTAGGATTTTGCTGCATCCCCAGCTTTTATTCTGCAGTGCAGCCAATGCAGCAGCAATTAATCCCCTGGCAAACACAGGGGAGGTGAATACAGCAGCGCTGGGGACAGAGATAATCTTGGGATAATTTATAATTGCAAAGCCATGCTCGGAGCGGGAGGGACCTCCGGGAGTTGCTTTGCTTTTCGTTTCAGAGGGAAGGCTGGCTGACAGAGGGCTGGCGTTGGCTGGCTTATTTGTCCTGCGGTTTGCATTGGACCACTTCCATTTTCTGGCACTGAGGAATTGGCTTTGGGATGGATTTTATCTCACTTTAGGAGAGCTGCGCAGCCTGAAGCAGGTCTCAGCTGAGCAGGGGGAGAAATGCAAGCTCTGATTCATCCCTGTTGTAACTGTGAGCAACTTGCCCCAAAGCGGTAGGGAAAAAAAAAAAAAAACGCAACAGAGGGGCTGGGATTCATGCTTGCTACCTTACAGATCCCTGAAGAAGCTGCAGGAGTGATGTTCTGCCTTCTCTTTGGTTGTATAAGGACCCTAGGGAGCCGGCTTTTAATGTAGGTGCTTCAGTCAGGTGTGTTTGGAATTCCTCCAAGGCCACCTTAGCACAGATCTCAGTCTCATCAGAAGGGACAAAGCAGCTTGCACACACAAACGTGGTGGGTTGCTGCTGGGGGGAGACAGTGGCACCCTCAGCTCGTTCTTCGTTGCCGTTGGATTTTCTCCCTGCTCCTCAGTGCAGTCTTTGTGGTAATGGTTGCCCTCCCAGGAGGACAGGGGTATGGGCTTGTCCGGGAAGAGCTAAAGAAATCCTGGCTTCCCGTTTCTCCAATGAGACAAGCGCAAGTTGTTTCAAACGTGATCAGAGTGCTGTAACCTATTCACACTGCTTTTGTTTTCTGCTTGGGAGCTGACCTTGCAAGGAATGATGGAAGTTTCTTTGGGTTAGAAAGGAGAATTCTGGCAGTCCCCATCCACCTTTCTTTAACCACCATGAGAACTGCTTTTTCTACATCACACCTCTGGGCTGGTCAGGTGCTAACCACTGTGGCTGGGAGGTCCTGGAAGAGCAGATAGTGTCCGTTGTAATCAGCTTACGTTCAGCTTTGTTCCTTATTCTTCTTTAATTTTTCAGTTGTTAGAGAGTGGGGGTTTCCAAGAGTATCTTAGAGAAGAACAAAGCTGGAGGATGCTTTGCTGTCAGCCATCACAACTCGCCACAGCTGAGAGCCCCACGCCTGCCTGGCCAGCAGCACCCGCAGTTGCTGTGGGCTGATGGACAGTCCAGAGCGTGAGAGCAAGGTTCAGCTCACGTGTTTTCCCTTTGAGACTCGGAAGACCTTAGTCTCATGTGAATCCATTTCACAGGTTTTCCCTGGAATAGATAAGCATCACAGGCTATTTTTTAACCCATGGATGAAGACATTTAGGCTCAACAATGTTGTGAAGCAGAGCCAAAGCTACACAGGCCTGTAGTGAAGTTGGTGATGGGTTACTTGTGTGCTTGAAGTTAAGTGTTGTCTTAGGGTCTGATGGACTTGGGTTAGAATGACATCCCAATGCTCACTGAAGGCAGTGGGAATATTTAGCAGATATTTACAGGATTTTCCAGAGGGATTTTTCTTCTTTTTCCTAGTGACCTGTAACAGGGTTGTTTCATGCTGAGGATCAGGGATGATGACGATGAATCTCCTGAAGGTATTGTGCACAGGCACAGTAAAAAGGGGATTACCAGAGTCAGGAGGGCAAATATAGAATCATGGAATCATAGAATGGTCCAGGTTGTAAGGGACCTTAAAGATCATCTAGTTCCAAACACCCTGCCATGGACAGGGACACCTCCCACTAGACCAGGTTGCTCAAAGCCTCATCCAGCCTGGCCTTGAACACCTCCAGGGATGGGGCAGACACAGCTTTTCTGGGCAACCTAGATATGGTAGGAAACACCTAGTCCTACAAAGAACAAACAAGGGACAGGCAATCAAATATCCTCTTTACAAACACATGGTAGGTACCAAGGAGATCGGTAGCAGTCATTAGGGACTGGTCCAGGAGAAACTTTCAGATCAATCAAATTCTCTTTGTGAGTCTGAAAAGGAGAGATGCAGTAGCTGCCACCTGCCTTGACTCCAGCAAGGCTTTCATCACTCATCTTCTTCTAAAACAGATAAAGCACATGACTTAGGCGTTTGTTAACCTGGCCTCTTGGAAGGGAAGGTGATGGTGAGCATGGGTCTGCAGGGTGGATGAATGAATATGGAGGAAGTTTATTCAATCTGCAGGACGTGCAGAGTCAGGAAGGATGGAGAATGGCCCTGAAGGATGAAACTGTGATGGAGGGCGGCCTCAACATGGTGGAGGAACTGCCTAGAAAAAGTAGGATGAGATTCAGTCGGGAGATGCGTGGGGTGGAATAAGTCAGGAACATCCAGCTGCACAAATACAGAATGGGGAACAACCGGTTTGGGCAATGGATTACCAGGGGAATGTGAGTCAGGAAATCCACCCTTTTCTGGAGAGACCAAAGAGCATACTGGGAGGTGTAAACAAGCATATAACCTAGCCTGAAACTCAAAGTTTAGTACTCAGAAGTGGGACAATATATTTCTGACTCTAAGTCTAGAAGTGTGATAGAAAGACCTGGGAAATATGACCAAGGAGGAAAGATTTAAAGAACTGGGGGTTTCATCTTAAAGAGGAGAAATCCTGTCTCTGTGGGTCAATGTGATGGTCTTTGTGATATAAAAGGATGTTGTATACCAAAAAGAAATGGTAATGCCGTCTGTTGAATTTCTATTAAAAATGTATGCTGAATTCTCCTGAGTTTAAATATAGCTCAGTTAATAGAAGAGGACATGCTTCTGGGAACTGGAATCGTATACACTTAATTAATGATAATGAACACTCCAGAATATAAGGGCCTGTGCAAAGATTTTGACTGCAAGGTGTTCCAGCAACACTTAACTCACTATGGACATCTGCAATTTGATAAAGCAGTTGCCAAAAAGGGGTGGAGAGAAGTGCTAATTATATAGACTACGGTAACTTCTATTCCTGCCTTTGTTCAATATGATATTCATTGTCAGCTGAAACCTCTTGGGAACTTTGCTCCTTTCTTTTATTGAATCTGGCTGTTTAATGGCTATTCAAACAGAGCTGTATTATTCATTCTGAAATAGCATGCCCAGTAGATGAACTTATATTTTTCTTTAGGTCTTAAATTCAATCTGTTATGAATTAATTTGCAGTTCTGAATGGCTTGGGCAATATGAGGCAATGTTTTGGTAGGTGGCTTGTTTTTCTGCCTGTCTGTGCCCCTACAGATGTGGACAGATAAACTGGGGTGTGGAGTGTCTGTTCTCATTGAACAAGTGGAATGGTGAGGACAGGGAGCAGCCGTACTCAGTATTTCTCCAGTGAATGGTGAGTAGTACTTCTCTTTAGACACTTATGAGTGCATGGTCTTCACCAAGAATGCAACCAAGGCCACCTGGGGCTGCAAACATGCGGCCTTGCACTCTGATATAAAGAAATATTCTTGGCTTCTGTAAGGCTATTGTCCCTAAGGTAATTAAGAGGAATATGAAATGCTTACAGCGCTGTGGACTTACTGCCCAAATCCTGCTCAGGTGGCATCAGCAGAGGAGAGCCCCGTGGTACTCAGTCTCAAGAGCTCTTTGCCATTCTAGGATAAGTTGTTGTGGTGTCCAACCCCTTCTGATCAAGGAGGAGCATCTTCAAGCTGTTGCCTTTGATAGCCTCACTGGACAAGTGGCATCTCAGGACTGGGAGTGGTGGTGATGGCAGAAGATTCCTCAGATGCTTGGGCTGCTCTGCTGCTGGCCCTTCAGACATGCGGGAGAACTGCACAAGATGACAGCCCTTGGATGTGTAAATAGAAGTGCAACAAATTAATGGTGTTTAGAAACCAGTGCAGATCAATTTTAGGACAACTAAGTACCAGCTTTCGGCACTATGAGCTGTTGGGTCATATTTGTAACAGTCTGTCCTCAATTGCCAGGGCACCAGAAGCTCTGATGTCCACCATGGTGTGCTTTAACAATATACGTGTACAGAAGAGCAACATTATTTCCCAGATTCTTTTCTCTCCCTTTGCTGGTGGACTTCACCTGCTGAGCTACTCTGAGATAAAACAGGAAGGGGAGAAGGCTCCAGCCCCTCCTGCATCTCACATGGTCCAGCATAACAGCAGCGCTGTGCTCTGGCTTTCGTTTGCCGGTGGCGGTGGATAGAGGTTGACAGAGCCTTGGCCTCATCGTCCTGCTCCTCCTCCCATTCTTCATCTCCAGGAGCTGGGACTTCCTGTGGTTTGGCAGATGCTCTGTAAACATGTTCCCCAAACTGCCTCCCCCTGCCTGCCACCACCACACACCCTTGCAAGAGAGGAAACGCTGCAGCCAGGAATGTGGAAGGGGATTTCCACGGGCTTTAATGAGGTTGGCCTCATTCACTCATCTGCAGGACGGGGGGCTGCCGGGATTCCTCTTGCTGGCCCTGGTTGGCTGTGGTAGAGATCCTGCCCCCACTTGGTGTAGGGCTGAGACAACACCCAAACAGCATCAGGGGTGGTTCTGAGCGTGGAGCTGCTCAACTGGCTCTGTCCCAGCTTTGCAGCCTGGTGGCTGCCCTCCAAGGGCTTTGCCTTCCTTTTGCAAAGGAGCGGGAAGGCAAAAGGAGCCCTTGGAGGAGAGGTCGTGTGAAGGAGACCTTCAGCCACGGGAGCATGGGTGGGGAGGTGCAGAGCACCCTGGTTGCCTTACAAAATGGGGTGGTCCAGACACCTCTGTGTCACCTCTGGCTGCTGCCCCCCTGAGGACCCCTTCCCTGGCCATGGATGTGTGGCATAGGCCGTCTAAAATCCATACAACTGTATGCTCTTCTTGCTGAATTAGGGGTGCATCCCAGTGGGGACTAGTCTCCAAACCCTTCAGTCCTCCTCAAGGGTGCCCAGGCAAGAGCAGTGCTATCTGGCATGAGTCATGGCCTGTGCACAGAGTTAAACAGCTGGGATCATCTCGTTAGTCCTGGCTCTGATGGGTTATAGCAAAATACCTACCTCTGTCCTGCAAGGCCAGGGACACTGTGGACGCCCTTCTCCTGTGCCACCTCTTCCGGGTTGAGGTATCAGATCCTGGGCTGTAGGCATTTTTTCCGGTGCTGGGAGCATCTCCAGGTGCCTGGATGATGTGACCTCCAGAGATCCCCGCACCTTGAATCACCATCCCTTGGGTGTAGGGGGGGAGTGGGCTGTACATGACTTTCCCATATGGGGACCAGAAGAGGGGGACAGGCAGTAAACGCAGTGCATGGGTGACATCTAATGTCATATTGGGGTAACACAGGCTAGTTTTTCCAAGCTTAATCCTACTAATTGTAGGGGCTTTGGAGCGAGCTGGAGGATCAGGCCCATCTAACTCTAAAGGGGCACCCTTCTTCCCAGGGGAAAGAAGGACCCTTTTCTTCCAGGCAGCAAGAAACAGCTCGCAGCATTTCACTCTCAGCTTCATGCCAGGGAGCTGCAACCCCATCATCCTGCTCTGCACAGACCTGGTCTGCTCTGAACCTCTACCGTTCTGGTCCAAACTGCCCCAGATTCTCCTGCCGGGCAGACTGTCACCCTTCCTTGGTGTCATTTGAACACCTTGGTTATGCTGAGGCTGCCTCCTCCTTCCCACCTCTTCCACATCCCCATGCCCACCAGCTCTGCCCCACGGCTGTAGCAGTAATTAGCTCATCAGGGCTAATTTTTCATGGTCGGAAGAGAAGAGACGTCACCAACTTGTTTTTTAGGAGGGTGAGTTTGAATGGCTCTCTCATCTCCAAAACATTCTGGGGGGGGTGAGAAGGGACTTTGAAGGTTTTACTTAAAATCTGGGGGTTTGATCCAGAAATGACTTTGCACTTTGCAAAGCTCAGTTTGTGTTTTGAAAGAGGTTTTAAAGTACTGTAAGGTAAATTTCAGGACTGAAAGAAGGTATTTTGCTTGATTAGATCCACTTTTCCAACACTAACATTAATATTTGACTTTTTGCCTTGCTTTGTGAGAGGGTGTGCGTGTGAATACATATTTACATATACAAGTATTTAATTTAAAAAACTCTTGCAAGACAGGAAAGAGCTGTGAAAGAGGACTCCTTGACGCTGTCTCTTCCAGGACTGCGGGAACAGCTCCTCGTCTTTATTGCTACTGTCTTGGAAGATGTCCAGGTCAAGGACTGTTCTCATCTCCCTTCTTTGTTACGTCTTCACAAATAGACACTAATCAGCAAGACTATTTCTCTCTGATTGGGAAAAGCAATTAAATTTGAGCTGTGGTTCCCCGCCTGCACTTAGCCTGAGCTTGGCTACTTCTCTTTCAAACCTGAAGAAAGCCTTTTATCGGTCTGCAGGCTCTGGTGGTGGCATGCTGCTGAAGGACACTGTCTCTGCCAGCCTCTGGTGCATCATCCAGGAAAGACCCTGCAGAGGATAAAACTTTACAGATGGCAAAAACCATCTAGAATCATAGAATCATATAGTTGTGTAGGTTGGAAGGGACC
>VXBH01004524.1:0-27556 GCA_013400035.1 Rynchops niger | reverse complement strand
CATTTTTTATGTAAGGCACTGCTATCATGGAAGTGTACAAGATATCTACATTGAAATTCCAACTGAACCACAGGTTGAGGCATTCTTTCGTTCCATTTATGTCTGGTATCAGTTCACTGCCTTCCTAAATCTGATCCCAGCTCATTGCTGAAGGGGACTATTTCGTTGCTGTTCAAGATACTGGCCAGCTTTTTTGCAAGTTGCTTACTTTGAAGTGGTGGTGTCTCTGGTTTAGCAGAGAACTGAACTCCTATGAGTGCAAAGATTGCCTACATATATATGTGCTACTGACACACACCAACATCTACTAGAGATACTAGTCTCTAGATCTTTGATAGCTTCTCAGACAGTTAACCGCTCCCTTTTTGATATCAGGTAAAAATGCATGTCTTTGCCACTTTAATAGCTCAGTCAGCATAAAATGCTGTCACAGAAGTTCTAATCCTGATAAGGGGAACCATTTTCGGTTTTGTCAATATTTTTTGTCATAACATTTGCTTGCACATCTTACTCCAGACTGCTGAAAAGGCAAGGTAAGACAGCTACTAAATGCAAGAACTGAGCTGTGAAAATGTATTACAGAACACAGCAGGCACGTTAGACCTCATGTAGCACTTAAGACCTTTTTAAAGATGCCTACTGTGCATTAGTAGCACAATGAGGGTTTGCCCTAAGTCTTTCTGTATCCCTGCTGCCAAATGCTAATTTTCATGCAAATGCATGTAATATGTGTATCTGTTTGCTTTCTACTTATTTAGCAGGCCTGAAAACATCAGTCACAGTCAGTACTATAAAACTGTATTGGGTCATGCTATGTGCTACATACATATATAGTGCAGGAAGCATATGTAGCACATTCACGCATGTGCTTATATGTACCTTATGATACATTCAGCATATGCCATGCTATACATAGAAACCCACCAAAAATAACATTGCAAGAAGAAGGATCACTGTCATAAAAGAGGAAAGAAGGGATTCTGAAATATAGATTAAGGTGGTCAATTTTTTTACCATACACAGGATTCTTCCTTCCTGTTCTTTTATTCTCTTCACACTTCATTATTTGCAATAGGTGTTGAAATTTGGCAGAAGGAATATCTTCTTTTAGTCTTATGAAACTCTGTTAGCATTTTATCCAGAGGCACAATGACAGCAACTGTTTTTCAGAAATCAGTGTCAGATTCTGAGGAATGTGTACTCATTTTTATAACATATATTTGAATTTTTATGGTAGTTCATGAAAAGGGGTTCATTTATAGCCTAAATTCAGGATTTAACTGTAAGACTGTATAATGCAATGCAATGATTTAATGCTAAAAGTAAGAACAGAAATTATAATGCACACAATTCCAGAAGCTGTGTGAAATTGAGCCTATGCCTTCAAAATTTTTGTAGGGGAAATAATATAATAAATGAGAAAGGGAATGCAAACCTAAATTGAATGTTTCCTCAAATACAGATGCAAAATCTTCCACAAACCACTGGGGGATTGATTCTCATTGGTTCTGAAAAAGAAGTCAAGATTATGATATGCTGGAGGAGACAAGTGGAACATGGCTGAGATTTTTGATCAGAGAGAAGGAAAGTGCAGATGGTGTGCATACGAAAGTCCTATTTACTCAACTTAATTTAAATGGCACGTTGAGCAAAGGAACTGCTAAGTGCCAGAATCTGTGTCTAGAGAACAGAGGCTCGAGAATCAACGTCTTGAGTTGTGGAGGTCCAAGAGTGAATATCTGATAAATAAATAAAATAAATGTATACACATATATATACACACATAGAGAGAGAGCAAAGATCTGAAACCTGAAACTCATTTGAAAGTCCCTTTTCTATTAGGACTTACTGCCCTATTCCTGCACCAAAAGTAAAATGGTAACAGGAAAAAGAGGACATTTGCGATATTTAAAAATGTTTCTCATCACAAACTAATAAAATCAATAAATTTAAAGCAATTACTGCAAAAATACTTTCTAGATATTGTTTTAGGGCTGCTTACTGTGCCACAGTGGTGGCTCTCAACCTGAAATGTTGAACAGCTGTGTGGTCGAAACCCAACTCCCTACTAGCTACTCACTTCTCATGGCACCAGGAATAAATCAACTTGTATCCAGTTTCATAACTACATGCTACATCCGTATTACTTTACAAAACTAAAGGCTTTCTCTTTTGGTCTCACCTTATGCCATTTTCCCATACAAGTTTAAAAACTATGCCATTTCCAAAAGTGTGATATACAGCTTTGCTGAATGCTGCATCAGTTTAAAGTAAAATACTCAAAAGCTGAGCTATACAAAAGTATACTAATGACTAATGTTACTCTTACCTAACGGTTCCTCAGCTTTTATATTCTAATGGGCACATGTCTATTTAAAAATCAACCCACTAATGTAAATACTCCAGAAGACCCAAATGTGCTAGACACGCTCACAGATGGTTGTAGAAGAGCTTTAAAAAGCTTATAACCCTTCCTCTATAGGCAGATGTCTGTTGCCTCATTTTTGGTTTTGCTGCCTAATCACATTACCAACAAACACTGAGAAATCCTCCTTTGAAGCACTGTATATAAATAACCTTTCAAACAAACAGAGCAACACTGAAGATACATTGAATGCTCTATGGAAACACATTTTGTTTTGGACTACTAGACACTGTGACAACCTTGGACACAGAGAAGGATCTCTTTGCATTCTCAGCTTGAAGGTTGATATCTGTCTCACCTCTAAATGATGACTGCTGACCATGTTATTCAGTCCCAATGGACTTAAAATATGCTCCATGACTCCAGAGAGCCTTCAAGCTGCTCGGCAAGTTGTCAGTGGATGCGAGGCTTCAGCAGTAAGCAATAAGAGCTAGTGGGGGTGTGTGGTAAGTGTGGAGATTTCAATGGTAACAGCATGCACTAGATTTAGGGACCTAATGCTAACTTGACCCACTTTTTCTAAGAAAGTTGTTCTTAAATATTTCAAAAAGACTCCAAAAATGGAAAAGCTAACTTCCTCAGTATTGATAGTGTGTGATTTATAATAGATGCTGCAAACACTTCAAAAATGGAAAGGTGCCATGGGTTTGGTTTTGGTTTTTTGTCAGAGTGCTTATTATAGATTACTCCTGGGAAGGAACTTGGCCATTTAACTGAACAACTTTTTTTCCCAAGAGGATTTAATAGTTAAAATAAGGGCAACTGACAATTGTTTTGCTCCTTCAAAAAGACAGAAGACATTGAATCATAGTGACTAACAGTGTAACTTAAATGATGTCTTACATTTGGGTCTAAGCTTAAGAGAGTCTAGTTATTTGGTCAATCACTGTAGCTTTTTCTGTAGTCTATTGGGGAGGGAACTACAAATCTAACAGGAAATTCACAATAATCATGAGTGGCTCCTGCACCAAGCAGAGTCTTGGAAGGACCTCTCCCTGACTGCATCCTCCTAAATGGGAATATTGAGAAACCAGCTGGCAAATGATGGTCAATAGATGGGTAAGATGAATATCTGTCTTTGTTTATAAAAAGTACTACTGGTAAAGTTGATGGAGGCCAAGGAAAAGGAGTGTTGCCTGCTCTTTGGAACACGCATCTACTGTGCTCACTCCAACCAATGCCAAACCTCACTCCCAAATTGCCCAGAATTAACCCTCTCACACTCCAGACTGACGGGCACTCTTTGTGCAAGGGCACTAAGCAGTTCGCTGTGGATCTCGGTTAGAGTAAATCTTGTGATGACATTACATTTGTTATAGAGTTGTATATTTGGCTTCTTCCACTGCTTTATCATGTATTTAAAAACAAAGAAACCCAAAATTTGAAATATTACGATCATTCTCATAATACACAATAAATGCACACTTGTATTCATTATTGTACACTGCATATAATAAATACACAATGTACACTGGCCTGTTGATGCACACGCAGAATGACATTTTCACCTTACGCTATATACATGGTAACTGAGAGCACTCATGAGGAATTTGCATTATTGAGGAAACCCTTTCCATTGATAATGTATGTAAAACTACAAGTATGATGTAATCTCCCAGTTACTCTGCAGATACCAGCCACCTTTATCACATATTGCTAGAAATATTCAAATACAGAAAATTAATCCTCATCCAAATAATGAGCACCTTGTTTTGCAAATGTCACCTTTAAATCAGGATTAGAGTTGCTTAAATCAGGGCAAAGTCATTTTTTTACTTTCTTTTTTCCCTGTTTTCTCTGTTAATATATAACCACATGCCCTGCATACTACGGCAGAAGAGTTTAGTAAAATGAGATTCAGTCCTTATGGTAGTGGAATACGTACTAGTACCAGGATGCAATGAAACCTCTGCGTGAATGCACATGTATTCATGTAAGACATACTAAATACAGTATATCCTGATTGCACACAGAATCCTTCAGCAGTAGAACAGAGGTAGAGAAGAGGTAGAACAGGCCGCCAAATCAAAATTAAGTTGCAAACAAACAGGATGAGGCATCTTAAGTCTCTGAAAGCTTTTTTTCTCTGTGTGGGCTTTCATACAGTATTTCAGGCCACATTAAGAACCCCATTACAAGTATTTTAGCAGAACTGCTAATAAAATATTTAGAAAACACCAGAAGCCAGAACATAAAGTCTTTTTTTTATTTTTAAACTTTATTTGGGAGATTTTGGGGGAAAAAAAAACCACAAAAAAACCCAACTAAACCGACACGCAAACTCTCCCCTCAGTGAAAGATTTATCTGAGGCAGAAAGACAGAAAAGTGCATCTGGACATCAAGCTTCAGCTCCAGAAAAACAAATAATTGAACGTGAGGATTATCAAGGAGAAGCAGAATCGTATGAAAGAAATCTTTTTCCCTCCAGGCAAACTGGAGAGCACAAGGTTTATTCCAGTCTCTCATCATTGCAAACCTCAGATTCCCTAAGGCTATATTTAAACCATTTTTGGTAGGACCTCAGTGCACCCGAATTTCCAGGCGAAGTCGCATCCACACTGCAAAAGGTTCAGGATTTACTGAAAATTAGCATTTGCACATAGTTAAAGGAATCAAGTTCTCCCGCATGCCTAAATCACCTCAGGAATGAAAGACTCCATAATCAGTCCATTCATCCTTCCTCCCTTTCCTCACACTCTCTAGAAATACCTTGGTTCTTTTAGCCTTTCCTCTCCTACCCAGCTTTCAACACAGACATTCAAATGCAGGTCCCTGTTTTGTCTTCGAGCTCAATTTAAAACAGCTCACATTACCCTCACAAAAAAAGTATGTTCAACTCACGTTCGTGATAGATCTTAGTCTACAAGTGACATTTAATTTTGTCAGCACTGACATCGAGTTTCTAAAATGTGAATTCTTCCACTCATTCAAGCTTTCAGCGTTTCCTTTAGCCTTGTTCTTTTTGGCAGGCCTATTAGATATGTCGGCCTTGTTGAAACATTACAGCTATGCTAGACAAGGCAACTTTCAAGACAGGAAGAAGCTGTTAGGTACAGCTTATGTATGGGGCAAACAGTTTGTTGCAATACTACTATGTGAAGAGAGCTCTCCCAGATTATTCAAGGATTGTTTAAGCACCTGAAGCACATCGATTATGAAATAGAACAGTAAATGGTTTCCTTTGTTAATTCTTCCACATGCACACTCACACGCATCAAAATATTTGTCTTTTTGGGACAGATTACAAAAACAGTGCATACACTCGCTTGCAGTTAATCAAAGTATTAAAAAATCAGCAACTGCAAACACTGGTATTCTTATACCAATATGATTTGGAATTAGGCAATATTACTTTGGCAGTGTGTTACAGATTTTTGCATACAAAGGTACACAGATTTGCATGGGGAGAAAGGCTGTTGTTAGCTTTTTAGGGATTCCCGGGAGTTCCATTCCTGCCAGGAACGTAGACCGTATCAAAACTATTGATCCATTCAGTCTCCATATCCATTAGATCAGGGCTGTATACGTCCTGAAAGCTGACCAAAGTCATCATTACAGCAGAACCAACTGACCTTGAAATCAAAATGTGATTTTTTTCCTAACTTAAAAGAGTCTGACCTGATTTTCAAGAACTGAAATGGATCCAGAAAGAAAAACTGAACAGAAATTATGTACGGAATATATAAACCCTCTATACAAGACAACAAACTTATGGATTTCTACATGATTATGAGCTGTCTTACAGTATAACCATGTGTACATTATTCGAACAACATACAATTGCATATTTGAGCCATTCATACTTAAATTCTGATGCTGTACAATAAAGCAGCTAGACCCAAATTCACAAACACGAGAGATTAAAAAGGAGGGCAATATTATTAAAGGATCAAGTTTTGTCTATATCTGTACAAATCAGGTCATGGATGATTTTTTTCCAACTTTTGCAAATGTTCAGTCTTGCAAATATTTCAGTTCAATGGGTTTGATCATAAAGCTCCTGCTTTAGACAAAGTATTGAATGATGATGAAGGGACGGTGAGACGGTGTTTATCTTAGGACAAGCATTTCCAAATGCTCATGGAAGCACCTCTTCCTCTCCATTTTATCTCAGCGAAATACAGCATGGGATAGTTCTTGTAACAAGAGAATTCCTAATGAAGATTTATAGCATACAATATTTAATTAATCAAAGCATATTTTGTTGCTATAGTTAACTATAATCCTCCACACACAATATGTAAAGCAATTTGTCTAAAATAATGCATACTTTGTTCATTCTAGATGCTGACAGATAATCTTCTCAATCTTCTTCTTGTCCTTGTGTTTAGAAGAATTTTCTTTTAATTCTTTAAAGGAGCATCTCCTTTAGAGGAAATGACAGCGACTGCTTGTTTTTCTATAAAATCACTATAAGATGTTGTGTGCTTACACAACTGGTTAATGAAAATCAGTAACAACCTGGACTGAGAGCATATCAGAACTTGAAAGTAACTGTGGGTGACTTGTTATGTCAACTATACAATGTCCAGAGCCTAAGCTGTTGTTTCTGATGTTCTTTTCACTATTATAGATTATAATGGTGCATTGAGGAAAAAAATGGAAAGCATCAGGAGCAAATTACTGTATTTCATCAAGTACAGTTGGCATTTTCTCAGAAGCATAAGAGAATTAGGAGCTCCCACTGGAAGAAAATGGTAATTTACATAAGGGGAGACTACTGAGAAATTGGTGAGATTCTGAAATTCAAATTCAGCTGAGACTCTGAATTTAAAATGCTATCACAATTCCATAATAATTCCCCACGCAAGTATTCTTATTTTACATTGAGTGCTGAAGATGTTTAACAAAGTCCAATGCACACTAAGATGCATTAAAACTCTGTCTATAATGCTCCCCTTATGAAAAATTAGCAAGGAGAAGCCATCACAGAGGGTCTTTAGAGGGTCTGTAAGACCTGGGAACCTGAAAGGTCGCAAAATTCTATCTCTAAGACCCCCATCTAAATTGTGCCTTGGGTCTCTGTCATATCCTAGATCAGTGGTCTCCAAAGTGGGGTACACACAACCCAGAGAGTGTGCAAGGCAATCCATTGGGGTGTAGGAGGAAAAAAAATGTTGAACTATTAAAAAAGATATTTAAAAAATTAAAATAAGATAAAGTAAAAATTTTAAATAGTGCTTAGTTAATACTTATCCTTTAAAATTTTTATTTTTGTGTATGTTCTAAAATGTACATGATATATTAGTACAGTAGAGTAGTACATGTGTATAGTTTATAAATAAATATATTATTTATATTTATATATATTTTTATATATTTATATATTGGAGGTGCTCAGAGGGATGTATTATCAAAAAACTGTGGAGACCACTGTCCTAGACTACATACATTTTCAAATGCAAAATAACAAAAATATGTTTTAAGGTGACTCAATTCGATTAAGAGGCAGATTGAAGAAGAGATGTTTCTTTGAACCACTGACAGGACTATTCTCTGTAAAAGCATAGTCCTACGTAGTCCTTCCGGCTATTTCAAAACAGAAGACAAAACCAGGTGGACTTCTTTAATCTGAAAGATGTGTTTATTCTTATAAAATGCCTTGTCTGCAGGAGGCCAGGGTAAAATCTGTGTGTCTCAAAAATTGCAGGGATGCAAAGCTGCAAGGGTTAAGACGCTCTCACTAGCTATGTAGGATGCTTAAGAACCACCTCTCTAATAGTGAAATTTCCCAAATCAACATAATCTGGTAACAATACAGAACAGATACTTGAGAAAGTAAATAATGGCAATAGTTTGCATATTACTGTTTCGCCAATTTAGTTATATAACGTTATGTTTCATAAACGTCTACTCTCCCTTGAATAGAATTTTACCACTGTTAAGTAGGTAACTTCATTGGGAAACGCTATTCTGAACAATTACCTTATTAGAGGACCAGGCCTTTAATTCTTGTTTGAAAGGAAAGCTTTATAAGAACTAGATAATTTTTTACAAACAGTAAAACTGCTGATAAATGGAGTTTTGGAGGAACAGAGATTTTGTAAGAAATCAGATCAAACATTGCAAATATTCTTGGACAAAAAATTCAAAGATATCAACGTGTTTAATTTCATTGTGCCTTCAGTAATGCTTTGTTCTGTTCTGTAGGTCATTTTGAACCATGTGAAGCCCCCTTCTTTTTAGCCTACCATTTCAGAAGAATGGCTTTTATTTCAAAATTGTCATGAAATCTAAAAGAATGGAAATGTTTTCCAAAACTAAATAATTCCAAAAATAATGACACATTTATACCAAGTTGGAATTATTTTTTAATAGACCCAAACACATATATGTTCACATTATTAAAATTCTGCTTAGTTCATCTTAGACCTTATCACAAATTCCCTGCAAATTCTCAACATGGCCACAATCCTTACCTCTATTATGTCAAAAAGAAAGCCCCATTTAATCAGTATTCAGAGAAGTTAAATGGGCTATAGGTAAAATTCAGCAAGCTGTGACTTTTGCAGTGGATGATATTCACCCACAAACTTGTTTAAGTGCTCTCATGGTATTCAAAGTAATCCCTCTCAGTGACTATCTGCTTCTTGTTGCAACTAATAATTGCAGAACTGAACTAATTTTATATGGGTCTTGAACAAATTCCTGAAGAAAAAATTATCCTCTGGAGAACTTCCCATACTATACATACAACAGCCTTCAAAAAATGTAAATAGTGTAATTCTTACTATCAAATTAAGTATCTTCTTCTTTTTCTTATCCTTGGACATTAAAATAAATACCTTGTATTTTAATGATTTCATAGCACAGCTGAATACTTGTTTCAGGATAAATGAGCCCCATCAACATAATAGAATTTATGGCAGTCTCAGATGGGCCCTTGAAGAAAGATTATCTGCAAGTATATTTGAGAAAAGCAATTGTGCCCTGAGGCAACTTCAGCAGCCCCAGCTACTCTCTCTTACCTGGAGGGCTCCCTGTAAATGCTTCCTCTCAACAATCCATCATAATCTGTGCATATATGAAACTTTCAAACAGATTTTAGTAATTTTTCTTTCTGCATAGGCCAGCACACCTTTGGGGGTTATTTTGGGGGTGTTTTTTGGGGTTTTTTGGTTTTTTTTTGTTGTTGTTGTTTTTTGTTGTTTTGGTTTGGTTTGGTTTGGTTTTGGTTTTGGTTTTGGTTTTGGTTTTGTTTGTTTGTTNTCTTTAGAGGGTCTGTAAGACCTGGGAACCTGAAAGGTCGCAAAATTCTATCTCTAAGACCCCCATCTAAATTGTGCCTTGGGTCTCTGTCATATCCTAGATCAGTGGTCTCCAAAGTGGGGTACACACAACCCAGAGAGTGTGCAAGGCAATCCATTGGGGTGTAGGAGGAAAAAAAATGTTGAACTATTAAAAAAGATATTTAAAAAATTAAAATAAGATAAAGTAAAAATTTTAAATAGTGCTTAGTTAATACTTATCCTTTAAAATTTTTATTTTTGTGTATGTTCTAAAATGTACATGATATATTAGTACAGTAGAGTAGTACATGTGTATAGTTTATAAATAAATATATTATTTATATTTATATATATTTTTATATATTTATATATTGGAGGTGCTCAGAGGGATGTATTATCAAAAAACTGGAGACCACTGTCCTAGACTACATACATTTTCAAATGCAAAATAACAAAAATATGTTTTAAGGTGACTCAATTCGATTAAGAGGCAGATTGAAGAAGAGATGTTTCTTTGAACCACTGACAGGACTATTCTCTGTAAAAGCATAGTCCTACGTAGTCCTTCCGGCTATTTCAAAACAGAAGACAAAACCAGGTGGACTTCTTTAATCTGAAAGATGTGTTTATTCTTATAAAATGCCTTGTCTGCAGGAGGCCAGGGTAAAATCTGTGTGTCTCAAAAATTGCAGGGATGCAAAGCTGCAAGGGTTAAGACGCTCTCACTAGCTATGTAGGATGCTTAAGAACCACCTCTCTAATAGTGAAATTTCCCAAATCAACATAATCTGGTAACAATACAGAACAGATACTTGAGAAAGTAAATAATGGCAATAGTTTGCATATTACTGTTTCGCCAATTTAGTTATATAACGTTATGTTTCATAAACGTCTACTCTCCCTTGAATAGAATTTTACCACTGTTAAGTAGGTAACTTCATTGGGAAACGCTATTCTGAACAATTACCTTATTAGAGGACCAGGCCTTTAATTCTTGTTTGAAAGGAAAGCTTTATAAGAACTAGATAATTTTTTACAAACAGTAAAACTGCTGATAAATGGAGTTTTGGAGGAACAGAGATTTTGTAAGAAATCAGATCAAACATTGCAAATATTCTTGGACAAAAAATTCAAAGATATCAACGTGTTTAATTTCATTGTGCCTTCAGTAATGCTTTGTTCTGTTCTGTAGGTCATTTTGAACCATGTGAAGCCCCCTTCTTTTTAGCCTACCATTTCAGAAGAATGGCTTTTATTTCAAAATTGTCATGAAATCTAAAAGAATGGAAATGTTTTCCAAAACTAAATAATTCCAAAAATAATGACACATTTATACCAAGTTGGAATTATTTTTTAATAGACCCAAACACATATATGTTCACATTATTAAAATTCTGCTTAGTTCATCTTAGACCTTATCACAAATTCCCTGCAAATTCTCAACATGGCCACAATCCTTACCTCTATTATGTCAAAAAGAAAGCCCCATTTAATCAGTATTCAGAGAAGTTAAATGGGCTATAGGTAAAATTCAGCAAGCTGTGACTTTTGCAGTGGATGATATTCACCCACAAACTTGTTTAAGTGCTCTCATGGTATTCAAAGTAATCCCTCTCAGTGACTATCTGCTTCTTGTTGCAACTAATAATTGCAGAACTGAACTAATTTTATATGGGTCTTGAACAAATTCCTGAAGAAAAAATTATCCTCTGGAGAACTTCCCATACTATACATACAACAGCCTTCAAAAAATGTAAATAGTGTAATTCTTACTATCAAATTAAGTATCTTCTTCTTTTTCTTATCCTTGGACATTAAAATAAATACCTTGTATTTTAATGATTTCATAGCACAGCTGAATACTTGTTTCAGGATAAATGAGCCCCATCAACATAATAGAATTTATGGCAGTCTCAGATGGGCCCTTGAAGAAAGATTATCTGCAAGTATATTTGAGAAAAGCAATTGTGCCCTGAGGCAACTTCAGCAGCCCCAGCTACTCTCTCTTACCTGGAGGGCTCCCTGTAAATGCTTCCTCTCAACAATCCATCATAATCTGTGCATATATGAAACTTTCAAACAGATTTTAGTAATTTTTCTTTCTGCATAGGCCAGCACACCTTTGGGGGTTATTTTGGGGGTGTTTTTTGGGGTTTTTTGGTTTTTTTTTGTTGTTGTTGTTTTTTGTTGTTTTGGTTTGGTTTGGTTTGGTTTTGGTTTTGGTTTTGGTTTTGGTTTTGGTTTTGGTTTTGGTTTTGTTTGTTTGTTTTTTTTCTGATGTGTGTTGCATAAAACAACTTAGTAATTGTTACTGACAGAATTGTTTAAATATTCTTTCGGTTATGGATCATTCTGGAGCCTAAACTTTATTAACCACAGTCCTCAACACGTGTTTGACCTACAAAGCAGCCTAGGGGAAAAGAAAATTTTAAAAAACCAACAGGATAAATATTTTAACAATACAAGTAGTTAATGTTTTAACACATTCTCTAATGCTGGTCTCTTCATGTGGACGGAATCTATTCTGTATCTCATATGTATATCACAAGGCCTTAATGGTCTCAGGTGGAGCACACGTGGAGAAAGGACATATTACCTTGCAGGTCTTGCTTTACCTAAACTTCTCCCCAAGATGCTCAGAATGGGTACAGAAGCTGAATGTCAGAGAAAAGAGGGTTCCATCCTTCTGTCACCTATGGGCCTGCCCCGAAGGAGGAAGAGACAGGCCAAGTCTTTCCAAAAGGCGCTGCAATATATCCAGTTTTGTGGAGGATTGTGGTCCTGTGGTGTACCACAGGTGGTGATGGTGATGATGTGCCTACAGAGTACAGCTGGATCTATGAAGCATGAAATCTTACTATATAAACAGTATTTAGTCTTTGTCTGTGTAAGCTGGAAATAAAAGTTATTGCAAATAACAATCCACAGGCTTTTCCATTTACTTCTGTGGAAACCAAGCATAATTCCAAAGTAAACAATCATCATAATCAGGGTCATCAGGGTGCATAAGTGATTACAAGACTGAAGGCTGACCTTAAATGCCCACTTTCATTTCCATTTTTTGGATTAAGTAATATGGTAGTGGTGTTATTCTGTGTAATTAGTAATCTATCACAAGACATTAGTGGTGAGATTCTTAATGAGTTTTCAACAGAATAAAAATAACCTCAAAATGCATTCTTACAGATAACTTCTTGCCCTAAGTTGCTAATTCATTAAACAATTCTAAATGCCCATTGATACAGAGAAAAAATGCATTTGAGAAGGTGATAAAGGAGGAGGTTATAGTGGAGATGAGACATCATGCTGTTTCCTTTGCTTGTATTGTATAAGAACAAGAAATAAAAGTTTTTCTAAAATCTGAAAGTATAGGGAGGGTCAGGAGGTCATGGCACAGTGTGATAAACCTGAGTCACTTGTCAATCCAGAGTTCCCAAAAGGCCTCTTGTTTTGGGCTATCATTAAATCTGATGTGGTATTTTTTGATTTTCATTTCGTTCTCCAAATTCACAAAGATTTTCTCTTCTTTTGCTTGTCATATCAGTTGGGATTATACCTGAGGAATGTTAAAAGAGAGAGGTGTGGAGCAAAGTCAGAGTCCGTAAAAAATACTACAAAATAATACCTGAACCACAGTCTGGAGTGTAGCTCCGCAGAAATGGAATAATTAATCAACGTGGAATTCCAAGGCCAGTTTGTGTAGGAAAGCTGGAAAACTAGTGGAATAACAGACAAATACAAAAAAAACCCAAAACAACAAAACCCCCACAAAATTACATGACTACTTCTATTTGCTTATTTGTCAACAACTTTTATTAAATATGGCTCATTGTTTTCCATCCACAAGGAGAAATTCTTGGAAATTACTTGCTATGTGAGAAGAAGATACATCCTTCTGCTTTTTCTGTCATCTCTGTAGGGTATATTCTTCACATGGAGACTCCTGAATGATCTTAAACAACATTATAAATCTCAACTAAGTAAATGTATGCAACTTGTATGCATCGCTTACTAAAATAATGCACATTCTCAAACAGACCTTTATACCTTGCATGAGATACTCAGATTTCAGCTCTAAGGGAAAGTAACCTTTAGAAACAACATGTTCTCTAGGAAAGGATAAAACATGGCCTAAAACATTAGCCTGCATCCTTCGGAAAAACATTGCAATTCATAAAAAACAAGACTGGCACAACTTAATTCTCCTTAGGCAGAAAAAATGCACCAGACTAATCTACGGACACAATTTGAATCTGGGACAACATAAAGGAGTGGCCTGTAATTTAAAAATTAAGTCTCTGAAATATGCTTTATTACTTCTTTTTGATTGTTTAGTTAATAAGATGCTAAGCAGCAACTTAAGATTGACTTAACTCTACTTGCAGCTATATCTGAAAAAGCAATCAGAGATAAATGCTTTGTTTCCATGCTTCCGCTGCCCAAGGAGCCCTTTATCACTGACAAGAGTCTGAGTCCCCAACACCAAAGTTCAAAAAGCACAAATAATGTGACACTGATAGATTACATGTAAATTTTACAACTAGAATAGACTATAAAAAGAAAAATATATAGTTGCCCTTTCGAAATTCTCCCTGAGCAATGACAGCACTGCCTCACTGAGCCGTTAAGGCTGACTATGGCCCTTCTTGTGAAAACAAAGCAAATGCATTCTTAAAATTATTTTAACTGTAACTTTCTTCAAAAGCAACACACATTCCGTTTTCTTCTACAGATGCATAAGAGGGAAACCTCATAATAAACAAAATAATACACAAAATATTACCAACAACCTTGCTTGTCTTTTGTAGAAAGGTGTAATAGAGTTCATTCTGCAGTAATGCTAACACAAAATACTCAGTTTTGCCTAGCCTCATAAAGCAGATATGTGGGATGCAAAAATTGCATCAATGAAACACCCACAGACATTGCATTATGGCCCTGGTGATTAAACACCTAGCATGCATTCCTATTATTAACAAAAAATGAGTACATATATGTATTAGATAATTGTCCACACATAGACACAAGACTTTTGTAAAAAAGAAACTACGTTTCCCTAATGCAGGTATCTCAGTATTGCTAATTCTGGATTTTTTTAACAATGTCATCATTTAGACAGCAGAAATTCTGTGCCTTTGAATGTGCCTAAAGTATATTATGTCATCTAAGAAAAATTAGGAGAAACCAATGCACACTTCCACAAGGACAACCAGATACAATCTTAAAAGTTCATCTAAATTAAGGATAATATTGTGACAACACCTAAACCAATGCAGCAATCTAAGCTGATTTAAATGTCCTATTATGCAAGATTGTACCCGTTATAAAAGAGAAATCAAAGACAGTTGCTAACGTGATTAAGCTACGGTTCTGTAGAGTCAGAAAATAGTGATGCATGAGCAGTTTTCAAATTCTAATTAAACAGGCAAGATGTATAAAGACACTATTGAATTAAATTTAAAGTATCTAGCACTAGAATAACAGTGATATAGGTACTGACCCCCAAAGTGCTCAATCTATCCCTCAATAGCAACTTGCAACTCCATTCTGTGCACTGTACATCTGAGGCAGCAAAACACTTGCTTCATTTCAAATATGTGGTCATCTTCCCTGAGGTCAATAGGCTACTAATTTCGCAAGTGCTTTTCTAAATCGGTCCTGGAGGATTGAGACCTTGGGTGACCGATTTAAATATTCCCCTAATCGTTTCTTGCCAGTCAAGCAAATCTCTGTTCACTTTCATGGTAAAAATTACACTTATAAAATGGTATAGTACTGAGGATGTAATTTTCACTACATTGCCTAGTCTCTTACCTTTTGTCTTTTATATCACTTGTTTCCTACACATGCTGTGCAAATATGATAAAATGCTTTTTCAGATGCAGGTCATAAAGTAAAAATATAACCTCTGTTGTTCATTGCTTGAAGTGAAATGAGTATCTGATCCAGAAAATGAAGCCAAACTTTAAGGTTAAAATTTAACAATTTATTCAGTATTGGTCCAATTCTTCTTACTCTTAAAAAAAAAAAAAAAAAAAAGAAAAAAAAAGAGAAAAGAAATAGAAAAACTATTGTGATTTTCCCAATACTTTGAATAACTATGCAAAAATTAGCTTACAGTGTACCCTGTGTTGAATGGTCCATGGGTGGAGAAGATGCCTGATTAAGTTAATACCTGTCAGAAACTGAAAGCATTGAAAGTACAATCATAAATTCCATGTTTCAGTTCTACTGCCATGATTCTAGTTTAATTATTTCCTGCATGCAGTTACCAGTCCTACGCAGCCCTGCCCCTTTCTTAAGTGTCCAGAGAAGGAGTTTAAATATAATAAAAAGGACAAGAAGAGGCCTCCTTCTTAGAAATCTTCAACAGTTCTGTAAATTATAGCTTCCAGACTAGATTATTCAAAATTCATCAATAGTTTGGAGGATGAATTCACAATCTTATTTACATTTACATTTATTTACATATTTACAATATTATTTACATATTACATTTACAATCTTATTTAAGGGCCAAACCTTGACCTCACGGTGATCTTCTGCTCTGTGCAGTCATGGTCCTCAAACAACATTATGAACCTCTGTAGCAGATTACTCTGGAAAACACTCTGGACCAAAGACAATCATACTATGTTTCTCTTAAACATGTATTCTGAAAAGCCGGACAATACATGACATCCACAAAAAATATCTCTGTCAGACAGAGTAGCTGACAGGGAGGGAGCTAACTAAAGCTGAAATGCATAAAAATGAAGCTTATAATTTGCTCAGTTTTGTCTTTCGTCTTTGATGTACTTAAAGATTTTATTTTCATCCTGAGTCCATGGCATCTGTAACACCCAATCAACATCAAAACAAACTACTTGTCATTAAATATTAAATCCCTTAAGGGGTAAATCTGTAAATCTTTAATTTCTTTTTAGTTCTTTTTCGGCCAAAGCTGGTACTACTCAAGGCCAGAGAAGCATTCAGAAGCGTGCAATTACATGAGAATGCCTACATGAGACAATGTAATGTTATTCATAATGAACTGGTTTTTGTACCGGAGGAAAATCATAGAATCATAGAGTGGTTTGGGTTGGAAGGGACCTTTAAAGATCATCTAGTCCAACTCCCCTGCCATGGCCAGGAACATCTTTCACTAGATCAGGCTGCTCAAAGCCCCATCCAACCCGACCTTTAACACTTCCCATGATGGGGCATCCACACCTTCCACAACAGGGCAACCTGTTCCAGTGCCACACCACATTCATTGTTAAAAAATTTTTCCTCATGCCCAATCTAAATCTACCCTCTTTCCGTTTAAAGCAGTTGCCCCTTGTTCTGTCACTATAGGTCTTGGTACAAATTGTCTATCTTTCTTACAAGCCCCCTTTGTACATTGAAAGCCTTCAATAAAATAATCATGTTAGCCCCACCAAAGTATTACACTAGTAGATGTCTCTCACCTACATCTTGTGAAGGAGTCTTCAGTTGTTTCTATTGAAGGGTCTTTCTCCCCAGAGCTGCTCCAACCTCATTATCTTGCAGACTGACAGGAAGCACTCTCCAGCACCAGAGCTCCTTAAGCACATGCAGAGGTCTCAAGAGTGTCTCTGGAGACTTTTTTGTTCTGATTCACCATTTCTATGCAAGCAGTATTTGTTAAGTTCACCTGATTCACACTCTGACTCTATCAACTGATAAATGTGAACAACAGAAGAATGAAATACTTATTCACGTCTTTAGTCTTAAAGCAATGGGCTGGAAGAAACTGGCTATAAGGAAAAGTAGTACCAAAAGTGATTGCAGTGCACACCCAGCTATCTTCTTTGTAACGTACACTCCCTTCTAGAGTATCCTGTTTACAACCCATTCTTTGAGACTTTATGCTTTGATTTTGTTTGGAAAATGGTTCACCTTTAATGCATGCTTCTTGCTCTGTGGACACTACTTCAATTATAATGAGCTTTGTTAGTTTTTTTAATCTACAATTATATTCACGTACATTTTCCTTCTTTTTAATATCAAATGAACCCTTGATGGATTAAAACTTGTACAGTATTACAGACATCACTTCCTCTGCAGTCTGCCCCACCATTCACCTACCAACTTAGCCTGCGAAATTATACTAAGTATTTTCAGAACTATTTGAAGGTTAAAACATTTTGTATATCAATGAACAGTATTGACTGCATGTATGTTGTATTAAACATATGTTCCCCAGTACATCCTTAGCTTTTGACAAATACTATATATGGCTTAAATATGAACTCTTGTCATAGACCCTGCTCAGCATTGTGTTATGTAGATATGGCCTGTGTGCAGTGAGCCACAAAAAGATTTCTGTTGTCTTATTAGGTAAAAACACAGACTTGCAGCATTCTGGTGTGGCATTCTGTGGTGAACTTCCTGAAATACCATCTCTGTTAACATACCTTAGCAGCTGGCTATCTGGATCCCTTTGACTTATCTGTAATACATTTGCTTCTGTTTCACTAGGACCTTGCTAATATTCCTGACATAAGCTCAGGCATCAATAATGTTGCATGTGACAACTTTTTCTTTTTTTTTCCTTCCTAGAGTGATGGACCACAAGTTTATTGACTTATATAATAGGGATGCATTGTTTTTATTCTTAATATCACGTCAATGGGGCCTAGTATAATTTTCTCAATTCATACATGATAGCTGAGGTGGACAGCCTGGTAAAAAAGACTGGTGTGCCAGGCAGAGAAGCCTTTTGAGAGCAATTTTTGAAGCAGTCTGTCAGAAATGAACAGGAGAAAAGCACAGGATGTTATTACAGCTGTATTAAACATGATGAGAGATTGAAAAGTCTAAATGATATTCTGGTGGTTTAACAATTTTTTTACTGGTCAGCAATTGCTGTACAAGACCCAAGGTTCCAATTTAGTACAAACAACACAGAAGCATTATCATCTGGAGGCACTTCTGTACCTGAGTTTCTAATAACCATACAGTATCCAAGAAAGAAGGAATATAGCTCCCAGAGTCCAGGCAATCAATTATTGGAGACAGTAAAGAGCACATGATGTATTGTTTTAATAGCATCTTTTTTAGAAAACACAACTTTTAATAAAATATGAGTCTGACCATTATTTCACCTCACAGAAATGAGCCTTCTCTAAAAGTCATGGGAACACGAACAACTTCAGTGCTATAAGGAGAAGCAGAAGATGAGGACTAAGGCTCTCCTACCTTGCTATCCCTTGGTAGATAAATCCCACCTGTATAGCTTAGTACACACATTACAGAAATGCGAAGACAGGTATCAGGTTTGCTGCAAGCACTCTTTATGTATTTTAGCTGAAAGAGTCATTAAATAAATATAGAATGATTTTGTGGAAAAGCCACGAGAACTAAATTCCTTTTTCTGCAGGAGATTGTTCTCACCACTGGCTGCAAAGACACACTTCCTGGCTCAACAGCTTTCTAATTCTCTTCTGCCACAACCTTGACAGCACAAAAATCTTACTACTTACGCTAGATTCAAAACTCTCACTATGCCACATGAAAATGCAACCTCCTCCCCAACAAACCAGACAGGTTGCCCCTCTCTGGCTCTGCTTTTGGATGAAAGTGACACTATTTCGTGCCAACTCCAAGCTTGCAGAGATGCTGTTCAGACTTGCCAACTGGAGCCCTTTAGGTACAGTGCTGTCTTATTTCCAGAATCAAAATGTATGCAAGGAAGAGATAGGCATGAAGAAGGACAGCCAGAAGGAGAGAGTCTGGAGGAGCCCAACTGATGAAAAGTAGGCACTGACAAGGTGAAGAGGAATTTTGATAACTTCATTCTATGACTTAGTCACTGAGATTATACTTAAGACATCCAAATGCATTTGAAAATGCTAGTTAGAGAATTTCAGCCCTTGGTGCCTCAATTCAGTTAGAATTTCCCCTTAATTATATTCAGTTGCACCAGAGGTTTTACTGTGGTGACAGCATCCTCATGTATGTACTTTCAAAAAGTACCAGGAGTTTCACTGAGTACTTCTACTTTGGTCAGAACCTGAAATTTCCTATTTCTTTCTCTTTTGACAGATACTTTGGTCAGGAAATACACTGAAAGAATTCAGGTTCAAACAGCAGACCAAGGAAATTGTTAGTGGGCAGCAATGCTCACAACAATACACTACTAGTAACATCCTTTCTCAATATACATATTATATAATAGACACATACATTGCCTGCATATATTTAAATGTCTATGCATGCACACACAGTCACACCACTTATGTAATTAACCATTTCTTTGTGTTACTTTTTTTAAAATTGTTCTTGACATGATGTCACTCTAGATATTATTGTTTACTAATACATTTGTCTGGCTGGGAAGACATGAACTACGTGTGTTTGGTTGTTATATGATAGTTGACATTGAAGGCCAAAACTGAACTAGAATTCCAGAAGGTAAGATTTCTTCCTTGATCATTAATTTAAGATATAATCTGGGGTTAGCTAATTACATTATCTGTGCTCAGCTTCTCTATCTGCAAAGCTAGGATAATAACACTGTTGAAAAACTGTCAGAGGGACAATTCATGTTAACCATAGTGAATTCTAGGATCTGGAAAGCCAAATATCAGCCATGAATCAAAAATCTGCAACTAATTATGGTTTCAGTAATACATATTAGCACAATACAATAGCACATAAATGCTACAAGTAGGTCGCACAAATAATAGCCACTGTGTCACAAAATCCCAAAGGCTATACTCAATATAATTCTTATTTCAGATAAAAAAGGATTGAGCAGAGAAACAGATCAAATCCACACAGTGATGCAGTGATTTCAGGTAGTCATAAACACAGAGTGGCATGATAAAATAGGAGCCCACAAGTAGAGCAAGACTTGAGACAGTAAGAGTTTAAGTAAGAGTATAGTGATTGATTGCTGTAATTTCTGATGACATGTTAACTCCATGATGTATCTTTGAGATAAACGCTCAGCTATTTATAGAAGCATAACCAGAAGGGATTGGTCTAGTTTGATGATAATAGAAAATAAATTAATATCTCTTTCATGTTGAATGTTCTTGTTGCAGTTTTATAAGCTCATAAAAAGCTCTGTCTAAGCATTGTTTTAACATAACAGTTATTAGTATGTGATCCAGAAAGCATAAAAATCTAAACATGTGCTGATCGGTTTGTGAGCACATTAGCTGCTTCATCCACATTGTACACGTGCTACTGTTATGAGTGTTATACACAGGCTTCACTTTATGGTCATAACAGGTGATGCATCACATTAATCATATACTTCTCTTACTTCTCTTTTCATACTTCGTTATCCTTTCTCCACTACTCACAACTTACCAAAATCTGTATAGCTGGGAAAATCTTCCAAGTTTTATTCTGTGAAATAGCACATCTGGGAGTTCAAGAACCTAATCAATTTATACTTTCTCCGTATTCTCTTTTCAATGGATCAAAAAAAAAAAAAAAAAATCTCCCTTTCCAGTGGATGCATCATTAAAAAGGAAAAATACGAGACATTGAGATAATTTGGATTTTTTCCCCCCACAAAAATGTATACTTTTTCAGTGCAGTAGTTTTAATATTAAGAAGATTTTATAGTATGAAAAAAATAGTTTCTATTGGAAACTTCTTGCAAAACATACTTACTGTAGAGAAGGTAGTTAGGTAGAAAGTGTCACTACAGTATGCTGCGTTTTGGCCCATCCACCCCACATTTGGGAAAATTTAAGAGAACTGAATTGAAAATCCAGAGTAATTTTCAGGGTACTTCCTTCTTTGACAGTGCAATAAGTACAGAGTCATTTCTGGAAACAGACAGCATTCTTATATTTGCCGTCTCCCAGGCCGGAACACATGTTCCCTTCAGCACGCTGTAGTCGTACTGTAATGCTGTATGAACGTCTGTGATAGATGAGCCTCAAAGAGGTTAAAGATTTGGTTCACGTAAACTCAGGTGCAATGCTGAAAATTCAGACATCTCTGATCCATATATCAGGTTGATGATGCATTTCCTTCAGATGATTTACAGCATGTCCTGGGTTTAAATGGCTCATAACTTTCTGCTAATGCATTTCCTGCAGTCCATGCAGAGAAGTGCAGCTTAAATGATTTTGACCCTACACAGTCAGTTATGGTGTTCCGGGGATGTACACAAACTCTCCTTTGAGAAATCTGAAAAGCACTTGTTGAACCCCAGTACAAAAGGTCTTCCCCTCCCAGAAGGCAGAAATGTAATTTTAATGAGCTCTTAGTCCAAATAGAATATGACACAGAATTATTTTTAACTGTGATTATTCAAAATTGTCAGGTTCTGAAAGGATGAAAAGAAATTTACTCTTCAGAACTACCAATCAGGCCAGTTTTGAGGTTAAGTCTCCTGGGAAATTTGAGAAGTGATTCAGCTTCCAAAAGCATTTATACCTGCCTTCCTTTGAACTAAGTATTTGCTAAATAGTACAGGAGTGTTACTGTCCACTGGGGAGCATGCTAAGATTGTCTAATTAATTTCTCTAGTAACCTAAACTAGATCTGGGTCCTTAGAGATGCAAGCAATCAAAGTCAAACAATGTGTTCTCTCTCTTTCTCTCTCTCTGCCTTCTTTTTTTGAGAAATTATTTAAATTATGAGAGACTATTTTAGGTCACTGATGGAAAGCTAAATTTGATCTTCACAGTTAAGAATCCTTCTGTTAATACATGCCCTCTACAAGGCATGTTTTTAGCTTGTCTCAATTAAAAAAAGAAAAGGTCCCTAATGCTAACTTATGCAAACCTTCTGCCATCTGAGTTTGAGCAAAATCTTTAGCAGATTTTGCTATTTTTGATGGTTAAGTAAAGCTAGCAGCTTGATAAATTTGTAAAAGAAAATGTGTTAAAATTTTAACCTCTCAGTTGTCCTTTGTTTTGCTGAGAGTAAAAATTTTTCACAAATGAACACAAAGTTTGCTTTCATCCGGAATAGAATACTGTTATTCGTAAACACACTCCAATTATCACGGAGTTATTAAGACCTATACTAATAATTTTTGGAAACTAATAAGTGTTTGTATATGGGCCTTGAGATTTATCTAACCTTAGTCCGCACCATTGGGGATTTACTAATCTGAGTCAGTTACCCCTCTTCTTTCCTGAGAGTAGGACGTGACAAGTCACCATCCCTGGAGGTATTTAAAAGACATGTAGACATGGTGCTTAGATACACAGTTTAGTGGTGGACGTGGCAGTGTCAGGTTAACGGTTGGACTCGATGATCTTAAGGGTCTTTTCCAACCTAAAAGATTCTATGATTCTCTGATTCTAAGATTATAGTGTGTGTTTCAGTGCGATGAAAATTATATGCAAAAATATCTCTTAGGAATTTTCAAGTTCCTACCACATAATGATGAGCAACTGGTTTTAGGGATAGTTGCATTCAAGCAAACCATACTCCAGACTAAAACATAGTGGTCCCATTATAAAATAGGAACATTCTGAAATCATTGAAAAAGTCAGACAGTACAAACCAAAAGCTCTACCTCAGGAGCAACCATTGCTTTTCTCTGTCACTACTGCTGAAGCAGCAAGAATAACAGGGGCCTTGCTCGGCTTTTACAGTCAATGTTGATGCAGATATTCCCCCTGTTTAGAAAAAAGAGAGATGACTAGAAACGTTGCAAACCAACACCTGGCTTCCATCCATTTTTTTGTAGATTATTGTATCATCCCCCTCACCAAAATTTCTGAACAAATGGATAAGCAGCATAAATAGCATTTATCACATAGATTTTTTTCTCCTTAGACAGTATGCAAAGAATCTTATGCGTACAAAATTAGTTACCGTATGTTTGCCCTTCCATATATATATTAATGTTACAAGATACAAAATTAGATCTACTAGCTTTGTTCCCAGAGAAAAACATAATGGGGTTACTGGTGACTCCCAGTTCTTTGTTGGAATTAATTTCCTGTTCTTGGCCCCTGCCCCGGCCAAGCCCTATCAGCAGCACAGCGGAGCTGTTCTCTTGCTGCACACCTACATCATACAAACTAGAAAACAACAACATATTTGTTATCCAAGAATGCAAATGAGGCTGAAATTACAGTTGCACAAGAATTTTTTCCATGTAATATAAAAATGGCTATTCTGGATCAGACTAAGGATCTTTTTAGACAATCTATGTCTGATGGCCCAGGTGAGATTCTTAGGAGAAAAAAAAAAATAACAAAACATCAAGATGTGAAAACAAGGCAAGCATAGAGCAACTTTTATCCTCTACCTTCTCAGCATCCATTAATCAATGGATTGGAAATTCCTGAGACAGAGTGATACTGGGACCATTGCTTCTCATGAAGAAGAATTTGAAGAATTTCATCCTCAAATAAATTGCCTCACTCCTTTTTCAACCCATCAATAATTTTAGTCTCCGTGATGAATGAACTCCAGAAATAAATTGTTATATAAGTTGTATAGAAAAGTTGCTTCCCTCTGTCCAACTCAAAATTTATGAAAATTGCCTGGAAGTGACATGCAGAAAATTGTAAAAAATTGTTCCCTCTTTAATTTTTCAATGCCATTCAAGATTGCTGTCTTTCCTCAGCTGTTTCTTTTCCAAAGCACGAGTCCTAATTGATTTCATCTCCATTGGTAAAGATACTGGGTTTTATCTCTGTCCTGACCACCCTCTTCTACTGTTTGTTTTTTTTCTTCAGCTAATATATATGATTTAAGACAGTTGACCAAAATGGCACAAAGTGTTTAAGAAGAGCATCATGAATCTAAAGAAAAAGATTATATTTCCTTTTTTCCTCCTCAATTACTTACCAAAGATAAGTTCACATCTAGCTAAAATTTGCTATGATTTAAAAATATCTCTCCTGAGGTGTAGTAACTCATCTAGCAATCATTTCCACATATTTTTGTTAGTATTTTTTCTATGTATATAACCATGCCTTTACCATTAGTTGCTAAAATAGAGGTGCACACCACCACTGGAGATGCTTAGCCTCCAGTTGCATCTTTGTAAAGATACAGAGCTCCCAGAAGTCATGTGGAAAATGTACTAGCTGCCTATGAATCTCAGACACATGCGGGAGACTTAAATGGCACAAGACATCCATATTTGGGCAACTGAACAGAGTCATTACTACCATGTAAACCTGCTGCCACTCCCCATACTGGGTTTCAGCTGTGGTTAAGTAACTGTGTAGTGTCAGCAAAATTTATTACCTGACTGTTCAGCTTCCTTTCAACTGACCATCACGAGTTCCAGAGTGGATCAGCCACATAGGAGTCCACTCTCTGGCTGTTCTGCTCCTGACTGGGGCACTGGGATGAGCTCTGTCTGCCATACCCTGCCCTGCCATGCTCCTGGCCCCTGGGATACCCCCATCCCTTGCAGCGCCTTGACACCTGGAGTCAGGAAGGAATTAGACCATGCAACTTCCTTAAGAGCCCTCAGTCACTCTGCAAGTCATTTTCAGTTGCTTGTGGCTTTCCCCTAGCCATCTTCTGAAGTGTCAGCTTACCCTTCCAAAGAGCAAAAGGACGAGTTGGTCTAACATACCATTGCACAGAAACAAAGAGACTCACAATGTGCGAGTCTAACTCACAATGTTAGACTCACAATTACACATTTGATGGATGTATTATCAATAAAAAGCTGTCATCACTCCCCCTTATGACTACATTTTTAGCTGCTCATGTTCAGTGCAGTAATGTCAACAGATGGCCTGCTAACAGCACAGCTTGTTCAGGTTGTTGTGTTGGTGACGATCAGGTCAGAACCTCACCTTTTGCTCTTCAGTTTTGCAAGTGTCCCTCAATACTTTCCAGCTGATTTGAAAAGGAATTTGGTTTGCTTATTGAAAACCTATAGATCTCCAGCTGCCACGATGGATTTGATCTAGAAAAATGTGTGTGCTTCCTGATAGTTTAAAATTAGAAGGTGACCTAATGCAAAGATTTCCCTCACCTCAACAGTGAAGATGCACAAATCAGACACTCCATGATACTATACATCTTCCAACAGATTCCTGAACATATATTTTGTGGCTATACAGTGAGCAAGGAAACACAGAGCGTAACTAAAGACAAGGATGGATAAGGCTGAGACGATATTCTTTCAGGATGTTTCACTTACCACAAACAACATACATCTTGCTGTGAGACTTAAAGGTTTTAAGCAAAAACTCACAATAACTGAAGGACTAAATACCATCTCACAAATTGAATTTTTTCCAGTATTCTGATATAATTTGAAATATTGACAGTCAAACTAAAACTTAATCAGCGTACTATTCTATTTCTTTTTTTTTTCACCTTATGCCAGCAAATTCATGCTAGTATCAGTGCACAGTAAAAAAATTTCCCAGTTATGTTTCCAGAATCTCATTCCTTCTTTTATTACACAAAGTAGTCCATATTGCTTTATTTCTGAGTGGTTGTCAAAGATCAGTTGAGCCATTGAAGAATATAAAAATGCACTGCAGAGAATCCAGATTCATAATGGTGTCATACTTCACCAGGCCGAAAGCAGATGCAGTACAGAAGAGAAGGCACAGCCTTGGGAGGGTACTGAGAGAGTTGTCATGCTCTGTTGGTCTGGGTCTTTTATTTGGTGTTGGAAATGGCTGAACAGTGAAAATGGGGACTATTAAAAGTGATTAGTCAGACTAACATTACTGTATCAATCATACGAATATGTAACAACAGTAATTCATTTTTACATAGCTCTAACAGTTGGTTTCAAAGCACATTACAAAAAAACTCAGTATCAAGTTCCCCTCCAACAAATGGAGAAATTGAAGCAATTTGGGTTACATGGTATGTGTCTAATATCAGAATCAATAATAAAGTCATATTTCATAAATAATATGTCAGTGATCCGCTCCCTGAGCCTCTCTTCCCCACGGCCAGGTAAGACACACCTTGAAATATCACAGGTTTCCAGATAAATTTGTGCTATTATGTATTTATTAAAGATCTAATGCATTCATAATCACTTCATGTTAAAGTTCTTTTCTGGATATCTATAAATCTAAACCCAAGGATTATCAATCACAAAGAAAATCTTAGCCTCCTACACAGGGTGCCAGGAAGGGCTAGCAGTGTAATGGGAACAAGGACAAAACTCGAATCTTGCCATGCTAGAGAAACTGTCTGGAAAAAAATATACCACAATTCAGTTTGGACAAGAACAAGATTCTATAGTAAGCACCACAGCAAAACAGACAGCACAGAGCTGGATAGCAGTTCTGCAGTTCTCCTGCAGAGAATGTCACTTACCTGGACTTATGCAAAGCGTTTAACACTGTCCCACATGACATCCTGGTATCTAAATTGAAAAGGCATGGATTTGATGGATGGACTACTCAGTGGATAAGGAGCTAGCCAGACGGCCACACTCAAAGGACTGCGGTCAACAGCTTGATCTCCAAGTGGAAACCAGTGATGAGTGGAATTCTTCAGGAGTCACTACTGGAACCAGTGCTGTTTAACACCTTTGATGGCAACATGGACAGTGGGACTGACTGTACCCTCAGAAAGTTTGCCGACAACACCAAGCTGTGTGGAGCAATCGACATGCTGGAGGGAAGGGATGCCATCCAGAGGGACCCAGAAAGGTTTCAGAGGTGGGCCTGTGCTAACCTCATGAAGTCCAACCAGGCCAAGTGCAAGGTCCTGCACCTGGGTCACGGCAATCCCAAGCACAAATACAGGCTGGGCAGAGACTGGCTTGAGAGCATCCCTGAGGAGAAAGACTTGGGGGTGTTGGTTGGTGAGAAGCTTAACATGAGCAATGCGCACTCACAGACCAGAAAGCCAACTGCATCCTGGGCTGCATCAAAAGAAGTGTGGCCAGCAGGTTGAGGAAGGTTCTGCACTTCCACTACACTCTTGTGAGATCCCACCCGGAGTACTGTGTCTAGCTCTGGA
>VXBH01004516.1:18624-32110 GCA_013400035.1 Rynchops niger | reverse complement strand
TTCAGACCTGCCCAAGTAAATCAGGATTTAAAATCCACAAATCCAACTTCAGTTTCAGGTATATGAAAGCTGAAGGGGCTCTTCCAATAACAATGTTGTCTTACCTGCCTTTAAAGCCTTATTTTTCCTATTGAAGCTATTGTAAATTAATTACAACTTTTGTAATCATGGAAATCACAGTACAACAAAACCTCTGCCATTTGTGCCTGGAGGAGATGGAGCAATACAATCTTCTCTCCTTCCAGATGTTTATGGATTCTTAGGAAGTGTTTATGAGAGGCTGAGAAAGAAAAGGATGGTGACAGTGCCAGGAGGTATCAGTAGACCTACATCCTGCAAAAATAATTTTGTCACAAGCTGTTTGTGAAAGTAAAGAGGGGACGTTATCAGAATGTCTTTTGTCCATTGAAAGCCTTATATGCCAAATCCAAAGCTTCTGTATCTTAAATCCACTTCCCTACAAGGGAACTAGAATTTCAAAGCAGGGTCTGACGTCTTTAAGAGTCTTTTCTGCCTGCTCCATTTTCATGTCCCTTCATAAACGCATTGCTACATGCCTTGTAGGAGTGATCACCCCAAAATGATCAACTGTGAATAATCTGTGGAGCAGCTCGTATCTGAGGAAGTGTGACCATATTTATAAAGTAGCAGCTCTGTGGATTTACAGGGTTGGGTACTCAGAAGCTGTCACAGATCTTTCCTGCCTTTTCTCAGCAGCACCCCACTAAAGTTCCCATAGACTAACATCCTAATATTTCATATATTTTGTATTATGTAGCTTTATTTGCATTATTCAAATCCCTAGTGCACTGGATGTTTAAAAGATGACCATAAGAAACAAAAATCTGAGAGAAATGAATAGCCACATTCTCATATATGACAGCTCTGTAAATGTACACATTTAAATGCCTCTTTCAAAATTCCTTTGAATTGTACAGTTGCAAAAGCAGGAGTAATAAAACTCTTCGATTTTTGGTTTCATATGAATTTTTTATTCGTTTGAAAAGTGAGTTGAAATTATTTGTAGCTACCTTCTTAAATAACTTCCAGATTGAACATGTACATTTTGCATGCAAATAAGACTGAGAGATTGTGGCTACAAATAGCTATACTTAATTTGAATATGTAAAAATAGTATTTGCATGTGTGAACTTTACTAGAAGACGAGTAAGACAGTTTAAAAAACAGGCTTGATATCTGTGTTTTCTAATCTTCTGAAGGATGGCAGGAATATTTATCAAACTAAAGACAAGTAAGAATATCAAGAATGAACAAATTTGAAAACTGATGGATGAAAAATGGGAAAAGAGTCAAACTAATCCAGTATAGTCTCATAATTCAGCAATCAATCAGATTGTACTTTATGGAAATAAAGCTTCACAAGCATGAATAATAACAATAAACATATCACAACTTGCATTAGCCAAGTATTTCTTAATGGCAAGTTGGTAGACGCTCCATTCCTGCAGATACAGTTGATTTTTTACTGAGTCTCCTATAGTTCCGTGTCCTGGTTCTGCACCTGGATGAAATCCAAATGCTACTGCTGCTACCTGAGGAAATCTGGAAGTTAAGAAGACAAATACTGGATAGGGAAAAGGAATAAATCAAATTAATGAACCATTCAGGACAATGCAATGAGAGCAGTCTCAGAGCAAAAAAGACACTGCTTTTAAAATAACAAGATTAATAAGATCATACTTGCACCAAATATCTTACAATTATAAGGGTATTTTTGGCAGCAGCTGTTACTTTTCTTGCCAACAGTCCAGAACTGATCATCTATGTTAAGACACTACCGAAGGTATCTAAGATTTTAATCCAGGCTTTATATTTGCATAATACGGTAATAATATTAGAAATGTTTCTTGTAGAGAAGTAATGACACAGCATTTGTGAGACCATTATTAGCATTATGCGAAACTGTGGGAAACATTTTAAGTGTCTAAAACAACTAATACTTTCATGCACAGATCGAACCGACTGGATGATCACTCTGCAGATTTTTCCATTAAGAGGTGGGTACCTGTAAAAATCCTTTTAAAAACTTCCAATAGTTGTCACCCTGGAATTTTGACTATGAGCAGTGGATCTACAACAGGGAGGACAGCAAAAAGATCACCCATAATAAAATCTTCTGCGGGGTAACTCAGTTTAAACAGAGCACATATAGAAAATCATAACAGAAAATAATTACATTTCCTGTAGGATTTTTCTTCCATAAACATTTGGCTAAACATACATCTTCCTGTTGAAAGATTTGAGGTTAGCTGTGGTTTGAGGTCATGCTAAATAAGAAAGAATGTGCTTTAAAAACTAGTTCAAATAACAGTGATGTAGAAGTCAATACTGCAAAGATCCACACGCATACTATGTGCATTAAACAGTCTTAGAAAATTAAGCAAATATGTTGACTTAATGATTTCTGTAGTTAGAGTGTGCTTGGTTTTTTTAAATATTGTATACATGGGTAGATGGAGAAGCCAAATCTCAATTGTAATCCCTTCCATCATAAAATAAAGCCAACTAAGACCAAAGCCATCTGGGCACCAGGTAAAATGTTGATTTAAAAAAACAAAAGAAAACAAAACATCAAAAAAAAGCACCCAAACACCAGTATAAAGTGAGTAATTATTAGCTAGGAAGAACAGGAAAATGGAGATAGCAACACCACCAAAATTGGTTGTATATGAAGACTTGTAGAAACTTTCAATTTTAAATAATTCAGTAGCATTTTGATTTAAAGCATATCTGGCAAAACCAATTGCTCTGCAGATTTAGTAAGACCAAGGTTTTGTATGTTGGAAATATCTTCTCAAATTGCTTCTTATTTGATTGAGGAGTGGAAATAATTGCGGAAATATGTTGCTTGCAATACCGCAACCAGGATTTCACCCAAGCTATTTTGTCTCATTACAGTACTGCTGTACTTTAACTAATCATCATTCTTCTTCACTCTTGCCATATTTGTTCTACAAACACAGTGTGCTTGATTCCTGCCTTGGATACCATATGCTTTAAAAGACACCAAAAAAAACCCCAAAAAAACAAAACTCCCCCAAAACCCCAACAACCAGAGAGACAGAAAATGTACAGAAAAGAAGATCTTTCCAGTAATGTGAATCACCATCTAACCTATATATACCTATTTTAAAATGATTTCTCATAGGACTATGTGTTCATATATGGACTAGTATATATGTCATTGTACTTCAGTCACAACCTGAAGCAGTTAGCTGATGTGATTAGTTCATACTTTAACATGCTGATATTTTCAGTATATGTATTAAGATTTACTTTTATAATTTTTTTGCTAGTTTTAAGTTTCTAATTTCTTCAGAGTTGGGTTGGTTTTTTCCTGTAATATAACTATCTTTGAATGCTTTCTTTTGTGCTACAAATCCCTGACTTTTGTATTTGTTCTTACTCAGAGATTTTGGAAGAGCTACTCCAAACTAAATGATTAAGAAACCTCTACAAGGTTAAATATTAACATACTCAAAACATTTTGGGTTACCAAAAATGTTCTAAGTGGTGACCTAAAGTAGATAGTGCTACATCAGCATAAGCATCTTCTAGTATTGCACTGGCTATAGGATTTCCTAGACTGCTTTCTGATCCTCCCACAGTATTTATGAAACCATCTAGCTGTGTATCAGCTGGACAAAGAACTACTTCTAAAAGACACTGAATAATAAGGTTCCCAATATACTTATTTGCAACCTACATTCCTTAATTCTAGAAATTTGTTTCAAAGACCAGATTTGTTTTATAACTTTTAGTAGAAAAAGAAAGAACCTGCAAAATGGTTATTATCCCTTCAGTCCAATAAATCTGAACAGACACATTTTATAAAATATCATTTGTTTTGGCCTTAATTAATACAAACACTTCTAAAGCCCCCTAGCTTCCACTCTACATCCATGCTTACGAGAAGTTTAACAATACCAACAAAGCTACAAAATGCATCTCTGGAGTTTATCTAAGCAGGATGAATTCCAGTCTAGCCTTTCTTCTTACTATATCTGATACAAATGATTTGCAGATATGATAGTGGACAGCAGAAGTGATCAAGGCCTGCTGTAAGATGATAAACCCGAGGCATTCCCTCAAGAGTAGCAAACACAGCTCTATCCATCGTTGGCCTTAGGAAGAAAGCTTGACCAACCGCAAGAGATGACCCCGCAGGTGACTGAATTAGGGGAGTCTGTTCTCATGCAGGGAATCAGTTCTCAAATGCAAAGGATATTTGGGATTGTACTTGTGAGCTTTGAAAAGTCAAAATTATCCCTTTTTTTGCTTCATGTTGTGTTTGCAAAGGGGAATGTAAAAGGATTCAAACGATTGTACTAAATACTATAAGAAGACAGAGAAGGATTTAGCCAGAACCTGAGAATACGTGATAACAGCTGATAACCACTCACACCAAATGAACAGGTTGTAGCTTGTTGCTTAAATCCATTCTTGGAACCATCATTACCCATATGCATTTCTTGAGTGATTTTATTCTCTGTTCTCCCAATTAAATGTTCAAAACAAATTAACCTGTGGTCACAACAGAAACATTTCTGTAGTTTAAAGGCAGTTAAGATCAAGGGTTGCAATCAACTTCACAGTCAACCTAACTTTAACAGTCTCAAAGTTTTACTGTAATGTGTGCCAGTTCTTAGCATCTCTTGTGAATACTAATGATCTAATTAAAAATTGTCTTGTGATCTCCAGAGTCCCCTCAGGAGCAGAGAATATAGCAGATGCCATGCTCCTACAGCATGGCAAAGACTGCTTTATTGGAATGTACCTGTGGTAAGTTGTAAATGCTATCAGTGCTGCATATCAGAGAAAATAGCTTATTTAAATTTAATATTTTGTCAGAAATACTTTATTCACAGTAGGAGTGCACTATGCAACTCAACAGCAATAACCACGTAAGGGATTTAAGACTAAAGCTCTAGGGATTGGAGTGTTACAGTAATACTACTGTATTACTAATAAATATCTATAATGAAGGAAATTCTTATGGATGGTGATCTTTCAATTAGAAAGTCCCAGATTCCATAAAACAGAATGTTATTGAATGCTGCATTCTTTCACTCTGCCATTGCTTTTAACGGTTGAATGAGTAGCTATGAGTAGTCAAGGATAAATTCATTCATATTAATCAATATATCAATCATATAATTCATATGCCACACAATTCATATACTATTATGAATTAATTCTGTCAAGAATTCAAGTAACACGTAGAGGGGTGCCAAGGGTACTGTTTTTTACTTTCCTATATTCTGCAGATACAGTAATATTTTAGGATTGAACTGGATAATTGACAAAATTTCTAAATTACATTTTCATAGAAGAACTTAAAACCAAGTTTGATAAGGTCATGTCTTTTAATAGTAATCAACTCATGGATGCACTAGAGTAACCTTCCATTTAAAATTAAACTGAAACAATTTAAAAAAAAATAGGCTACATTCCTCTGTAGTCTTTTACTGAAGTCAGTAGAGTTGTATCTTCAGGAAATATGGACTTAATTTCAAGATAGAAAGGCAAACTAATTCACAATTTCCTAAATATAAATCTAAACCATGTTTATAAAAGCAGGAAAATCCCATGGCCACAATGTAAACACAGTATAGTTAATTGCTTCTAGAATAATACAGAATATAGGACACAGAGCACTTGCAGCTTCCCACTTGTATCTATCCTAGATATACACAATTGTAAAGCACACTTTTGTGCATCTATTACTTTCAAATCACAAGTTCTCTAAGTTAAAACAATCATAAATCATTGCCATGGTTTAAGCTGAGATAGAGTTGACTTTCTTACTAGCAGCCTGTATAGTGCTGTGTTTTGGGTTTGGGATGGGAATACTGTTGATGGCACATTGATGTTTTCAGTTGTTGTGAAGCAGTCGAGACCTTTTCTGCTCCTCACACCGCCCTGCCAGCGAGCAGGCTGGGGGTGCACAAAAGGTTGGGAGGGGACATAGCCAGAACAGCTGACCGCAACTGACCACAAGGATATTCCATACCATGTGGCATCATGTTCAGTATGTAAAGCTGGGGAAGAAGAAGTAAGGGGGGAATGTTCAGAGTGATGATGTTTTTCTTCCCAAGTAACCATTACATGTGATGGAGCCCTGCTCTCCTGGAGATGGCTGAACACCTGCCTGTTCATGGGAAGCAGTGAATGAATTCCTTGTTTTACTTTGCTTGCATGCATGGCTTTTGCTTTACTTATTAAATTGTCTTAATATCAACCCGTTAGTTTTCTCACTTTTACTCTTCTGATTCTCTCCCCTAACCCAGCTGAGGGGAGAGTGAGTGCGCAGCTGTGCGGTGCTTAGTTGCCAGCTGGGGCTAAACCATGGCAATAATCACAATCCTTATGGGAGCATTTTTTTATAAAGGCTCAAGAAAAAAGTTTCCATTTAATGCCCAGCCAGATACCTAACATAAAACAAAAAAAATCTCTCAGCTTAGTATGATTTTCTTTTCTGTATTGCACATGAAATAATATGGGGTAAAGAAAAAAAATCATTCTCAATAGCCTACAGAAAACATTAAATAGTCCAGCAGTAAGTGTAAGAAATACTGGCCACAGTATTTTCAAATCTGTGTATGTTACAGAAGCCTACAAAAAGGCAGCAGTAAGTGGACTTTTGGTTCAAATTCTGGATCTAATACTGGTGTAGTCTCTGAAAAGGTCACTCTTCAACGAATTATCCTAGAGGGTTCTGGATGCTAAACTGCTTCTGCAGAGGATTTAATTGCTACAGGCAAAATCCCACATACTTATTAAACTTGAAATAATACCAGCATGAGCAGAAGGTTATTCAATATGAAAGTGGCTGTTAGAGTGTACATAGGCAGATTTTTGTGGACACTTATGGCATCTTTTCTTTGAAAAATACGATCTTTTCATGTTTCATGTTATATATATTCTCATTTTGGAGTATATGTAAAACAAGAGCAGAAAAGAAAATTTGATTACAAGGAATTAAATTTACCTCCTAAAAATTAACTAGCTTCTGAGCTTTGCAAAAGATAATCAAAAATAGTAAGGACTGAAAAAAGACTAGCTGACCTCATCCTTCCACCCAGCTAAATTCATGGCTGAAAGGACAGATATGTTTAGAAACACAAAGCAAACCAACCAAACAAAAAAATTCCATAAGGAGGAAAAATCATCTACTTGACATATTTCTGCTTTCCCTTTTGGCTCATAAGAAGCCTTGTTCTGGCTTAGCAACCCTAAAGGACCTTTGCCTTCCTTATATGGGTAGTTAACAAACAAATTAGCTTGTGTTTCATCTTTCCCTGTGTTACCACACTGCTGTTTTCAGTAGCACTTTTGTTGTCTACTAGTTCTGAAACTATCTGTCACAATCTCATTTGGGAGTCTGAACACTTGCTGCCCACATCAAAAGCAAAGTCTGTTGCAACTAGGAGTCAATTACTCTGTTTATTAAACAGCAATTCTTTACAAGAGCACACTTTGTATGGTTTGCCTGTTAATTATGAGGCAGGTTGTAGGCCAAACCGAAAACCTTACACAGATTTAAATGGTCTTGGATTTACTTCTCCCCTGAATTAATAGTTCCATGGTTGCTACAAGTAGCACTTAGATTAGAGATGAGCTATTTTCTTTTTTTAAAGAAGTTACTGATGATTGGTCATTTTATATTATGGCCCCATACTTCTGGGATTAGGTTTTCCTCTTATTTCTGCAATCTTAGAGGCAAACTTTGACACTCTGTTTACTCCTGAAGAAGACATTCCACTTGTAGAGAGGAGTTCTGGGGAAGAGCCTGCAAAAGTGTGTGCCCTGCACCCCATGTATCCTATGAAGCCAGGCTCTGCAGAGCACAGACATACTGTGGCACACCTCTAACAGGGACTGGAAGAGACACACAGATGCTGCCACTATAGAAATCGCGTCCTTCTGCTGCTGTGACAAGGGCTATGCTGAAGCTTGCAGAGTGCTACTTCAGCCACTGGATCAAAGCAATGTCTTTCTACCCATCACATCAAGAATTCAGGCTGTGTTGACCATGCAAAGACGACCACCTGCTCTCAAGGTAAGAACACAAGGTCCTGCCTGAGACAACTTATAATCAAAAAACTGCAGAGGACCACCCACAACTGGGAATAAACCAACAAACCACAAGTGATATGAAATTCAACTAACCTTAGATTTGTTTACCAAAGACTGCAAATGCACAGCACATTCAAAATAGGAATCATGTGTTTTCCTTTTTTTCTACACATAAAGCTGATGGATTTAAGTATTCGGGGAATCAAACTTTTTATATCTGTTGCAAGTCTATAATGGAAAAAAAAAGACCAAACAACAACAATAAAAAAACCAGGCTCACTTGACACACACTTGTTGCTCTTCATCTATACTTGTACCTTCCTTTTCATAGCTGAATTAGTGAAGCTTTCATTTGGCATTTCCTCAAAACAGCTGAAAATATTTACAATTAAAACAGATGAACGATGCTTAAAACACTCCATTCTTTTTCAGATGTCAATAGCAGGTGTTCTCTGAATAGAAAAGGAATGCAAAATAGAAAAAGAATACAGGAAAAATGTGGACTTGATCTTTTTCTCTGTCCCACTGACTTGCAAGTTCTCACTCTGACCTTCACTCCTAAATAACTGCTCTTATCATTTTCCATTTCACTTTATTTCATCATTTGTAAGCATTCTCTGTTGCTGTTCACCTTTTTCCACTTTGTTTCTTCATGTTAGTGTATGTTTCTCCTTTTCTCGTCCTTCATTTCTTCCCACTTCTTCATTACTCGTATCTTTAAAAGCACTACAGATTTCTAGAATATTTAATAGCACTGTCATTAAATCACTTCCTTAGAGCTCTATTGGGAAAAGCATTTACATTAATGGAATATTAAGAAATGCTTGCAGCAGTACTGAATTTGAGAAGTGGAAAAGATGCTGAAGTAGGGGCAAATACAGTGGAAGAAAGTATGTGTCTCATGAACTGACAAATAAACTTCCATGAAATGACAAAAGCCTTCATGAGACTGAGGAAGGTTGTGAAAGTGTTTTTTACCTCGTCTAGGAATATTTATAAGTTAATAATTCTTATGAAGCTGACATGATATTTTTGTAATGACAAAAAGGCACAGAGGAATAGAGCTGAAAAGGACCTTGAGGAGTCTATAATCCAATTTCCCTCCCAAGGGGAGATTAGCAACATGTGCGTAATTTCTGGCAGAAGATTGTCTATACTTTTCTTAAAAAACTTCAGTTAAAGTCTCCTCTCGAAAACTAATCCAGCCCTTCAGTACCCTTACCATTAAAAAGAATTTTCAATATAACATGAATGTTTCTGCTGAAATGTATTATGTATTTCTATGATGCCAGGAAAAAAAAAAAAAAAGTCTATTCCTTTCCTTATGCTGTAGTAGTTTGTGTACTTGACAACTGCTGTTTTCACTCAGTTATCTACTTCCAGCACTTTCTGTCTCTACAGAGTTCACATTTTCTATGTTATGATTTTTTTCTCCCTCGCACTTCCCTCCAAGTGGCCCACACCTTGCTGGCAAGGCACCAGACTGGATAGGTCTTTACCACCTGGGAAAGCCAAGACTGAGTAAATATTAAGTGGAATTATTATTTCATGTGTTTTGCTAGCTGTAACACTAATTCCACCTCCTGGTATGATAGGGGGTTTTCTTACTAATAGCTTCATCTTCATGTCAACAACAAAAATGCCTAGATCCTGTTCTGCAGCATTTTACATACCTCAATCTTGCATTTATATGGTGGATATCTTCTACCAAAGTGCATTATCTTACATAATTCCCTTACATGATTTCACAACATTTTTAAAGATGTTGTGAAATGGTATCTTCGGTTTATCATGATTGCTATGAATTTTCATCTGTCTAAGTTCCAGCAGCTATCCCGCTCACATTCATGTCATCTAATTTAATAATCATATTCCCAATACTGTCATCTGGAGGATATGAGGAACACTGAACAGAGCTGGACTCTCAGCAGGCATCTGCTGAATCTCATTCATATTAACCCCACATTAAGAGTAACCCATTGATTACACCTTGAGCTGTTGTTCAAGCTATTTGATCTTCCCTAAGCCTTGCAATTTCTCTGGGAGAAGGGGAAGAAATAGTGTATAAGCAGATATTAATCCATAGTATATTTATTTATTTATTTATCTTCTATATATAAGCATCATATATTCCATGGGATTTCTCCAGTCTCCTGTGGTTACTCATGGTGAACAAAGGCAGGACTAAGGATCTGGCCCTGTAAGTCTTCCATACAGGTGTAGTTTGCATCTAAATATGATTTTTTTACGTCATTTTTAAAGCTCATTTGTATGATAAATCTTCCAATCTCATCATGACTTTTAGCCTATGCAGGTTAAGTTTTTAATTTTGCTCCTATTTGGAGGTCTGGCATGCTAACTTCAAAACTATAGGTCTACTTGTCATTTAGAAGAATAGAACACAAAACTGTTCTTTGATCACATAGAAAAAACAGATGGGAGTGTGGACAACAGAGAATAAGTGAGAAACTAAATGGGAAAAATAAGAACAAAATATAGAGTAGGATAACATGAGACCAGAATAACAAACAGAAGATGAAAAGAGGCCAATTAAAAAACCATACAGCATAAACCATGAGGAAATTAAAGGAAAGAAACAACAGAACAAAGTTTAAAAGAACAGGAAAAAGAAAAGGCAATAAAGAAAATGCAAATCCATGAAACAACATTGAAACAAATCACTTATTTCTTTGGCTTTATACAATAATTCAGTCCTATATTTTTAGGAGTGTAGTCATACATTCTCAAATCTTTAGCTCTTTACTGTCAGCACAACAGCCTTATGCAGGTTTTTAAAAACATATTTCAAGACAAGGATGTGGTACATCTTTCCAAATCTCTGCAGGTCCTCCCACATGCTGTATCCTTTTCTCAATCTGAGTAAGATTCATTAAAACTTAAACCGCTTTCCTTTTTTTTTTGCCTTTGAAATACATTGGCAGAAACATCGGTCTTGGTGAATATGTCTCCCTAAATCCTCCCTTTTCAGAATTCACGGTTGTGTTTAATTATTTTTTGATTCTTACAAAGCTATTTATTTCAACATCATGCAAAGCCCAAGTAAGAATTATTAGAAAGAGTTCTTCTTTTTGTCATCTGCAAACAAGAAAGGAGGAGGAAGAATTAGAGGAGATGTAAGTTGGCAGCCAGAGCCTTCATCCTGATGTTTATCAGATCCCAAGAAATGCAGCTGCCTTGATAAGCAGAAGGCCACTTCTCTTACTTATGAATCTCTCCATTGCCTCAATAACCAACCAACAAGGTAAAACTGCAAGCCTACAGCAGCAAACCAGCACAACCACACCACAATAAGGATTACCAAACTTTCTGCACAGGTAAAGAGAGAAAACTAAAGCAATCTTCAACTCACTACAATTTGTAGAATTGTGCATATAATAAAACAACAAAACTGGAAATCCTGGACAGTATCTTCTGAGAAGCCACCACTCTAGCATTCTAAAGTGGGGGGTGAAATCTTTTGTTTGATGTCATATGGATATTCGTATGCTTTTTTTGGTTGTTTTTCATATTCTATCTTTCATATTCCTAAATTCCTTTGTTTTTTCAGTTCTAGTTTTCCTTAAAACTCTTCCTGATTTCAGTGAATGTCCTTGGCGTTACATCAGGCAGCACCATCATTCTCAATCCTTCTCTAGATTTTGAAAAAGATATTGTAATATTTAAAGGCCAGGAAAGGAAAAAAATGAAGGTCCTCATTACTGTCCTTGCACGTCACACATGCACGGCCAGATTCTCAGAAGTGCACAGCATTCATCAAGAACAATTACAGTTTTTGTTTGCTTTCTTTTGAGTTGAAAATTATACTCATGAAATTATATTAAAAAAAATTAAAATGTGAATTTAGTCGGTTGATGAGTTTGGTGAAAGCAAGATTAAGGACAAGTACAACAAAGGCACTTGGCAGTATATATTTCTATTCAGAATGGCTTGATTTCAGCACACTTACTCAGAGCAGCAAGGCTAAAAAACTTGTATGGCAGGGTAAGAGCTCAGGTTTCCCAATGAAATCACTGATCATTTGTTTCAACCCATACTGCATTTTCATGTAAAAATGAACTGTGCTGCGCTTGCCATGTACAAAATGTAGATTAAGTCATTGTTTGTGGTGTCTGGTAATGACGCTTCTAAGGAAACCACAATATTTTCTGTGTGATTTAAGCCTTCATTTAAAGAAAATATGAAAATGTGGTTATTAAAATTATCTTTCAAATGTGAAAGTGTATTGAATGTGCATAGTAACAGTCCAGATGATAGTTCTTAAGAGGACGTGGTCTATTTCTGTTCATTTCAATAAATCATTAATTCCTACGTGAAGTAATGATAATTTAAAAAATCAATGTTGTACCTCTTCCGACCATTTAACAGAAATGAGCAACAACAGAATAACTGAAATTGAAGTCAAAGTTTGCTTCGTAGGGCTACAATATCTCTTTCAACATGTAGCTAGTGAATAGGTACCAGAACAGGCAGAAGAGTGGAGATATAAAGTGGCCAGTAAAGGCTTTTTCACAAAGGCCAAATTCAGATGGCAAACAGAAGAGGTTTCAGAGTACTGCTGCCTCTGTTTTTTGAGGTTACTAATTTTGAGCTGTGTTCTGATCTTCTTATAACACAAACAGAATTTTGTGAAACTGACTAAGCCTGTGTGCCCACTGGGTGTCCAGTATGATTTAGTTTCCAGATTTTCCTTAGGTCACTGTCTCTTAGAGTCGTATTGGGATTATTCCTTGTAACAGCATGTCCTGGTTTGGGGTGGAGCAGTGGGAGAGGCTCTTGCTCTTCTTCAGTGGGAAAGGCTCTTGCTTACACTTGATGGTGTAGCAATCACAGTCAGTTGACTCGGTTGTTTACCCATGCAGGTGTTGCACCTGTGGGGAGAAGTGGACAGGACAGGTGACCCAAACTGACCAACAGGATATTCCATCCGTGCAAATCTGCATAATGCTCAGTATAAAGCCGAGTGACCCCAAGCAACGCTACGGGCTTGGGGAAGAGTGGCTGGAAAGCTGCCCAGCAGAAAAGGACCTGGGGGTGCTGGTGGACGGGCAGCTTAACATGAGCCAGCAGTGTGCCCAGGGGGCCAAGGCGGCCAACAGCATTCTGGCCTGTATCAGGAATAGCGTGGCCAGCAGGAGCAGGGACGTGATGGTGCCTCTGTACTCGGCACTGGTGAGGCCTCACCTCGAGTGCTGTGTTCAGTTCTGGGCCCCTCTGCACAAGAGGGACACTGAAGTGCTGGAGCGTGTCCAGAGGAGAGCTACCAGGCTGGTGAGGGGTCTGGAGACCAGGTCATATGAGGAGAGGCTGTGGGAGCTGGGCATGTTTAGCTTGGAGAAGAGGAGGCTGAGGGGAGACCTCATTGCCC
>VXBH01004511.1:4425-21736 GCA_013400035.1 Rynchops niger | reverse complement strand
CCTGGCCAGGTCAGGGGCTATCACTTGACGATTATGAAGGCACATCTCAGCCTGCAGCCTGACTCCCCTGGCCCTTTGGAGAGCTCAGTAAAGCGATTGTCACTGCTGGAACGGTCACCACAGGTAATCAGGAAGAGGAAACAAGGTCCTGAGACATCAGTTAGGATGGTGGCCATGCCTTTCACCTTGGCACCTAGAATCTTGTTCAGAGGACACAGGGCCTGTTACCTTTCCTCTTGCTTGGGTCTTGTCATCTGACACTAAAATGAGAGACAAGTTCTTTTAGGGATCCTTGGCAGAAAGATGATGGCATTATTACCAGGGGTCGAGAGGAAAGAGTACTGGTCAGATGGCTCCAGCAGGCTCCTGTCAGTCACAGGGGGCTCAGCCAGGCAGCAGCCGACCGGGCCGATCGCTCAAGGCACCCATTGCCAGGGGGTGGCAGCATGGAGCCACCAAGGTGGGCCCTCCTCCCGCTGGCTGGCCTGCTGCTGACCAGCAACTAGGTCTCACTTAAAAATGGGTGCTTTTAAAGCTGCTGAAACTCCCTGGCACATGTGTTATCACTGAACCACACCAGATGGGTTAAAATCCAACCAGGTGGGTCAGCCAGTTTCATGTGTTCACCACTGGGATACCACAAAGGCAGGTGGAATGGGCCAAAGAAAGTCAGGAAAAGACAGGGTCATCCGTGCTGAAAGGAAAGACCCTGAGCTGACAGAAGCTGCCACTGGTCAGTGTGCAGGGCTTCATTTGCACTGGACCCTGCCCGGAAAGGACACCACACAGGTGCTTGGAAACGTGTGACTATCCAAAGGCACACGTGAAGAATCAATGGCCCTGCCAACTCCACCGCACACCTGGTAGCGCAGCCTAAAGGAGAGCGACTGCAGCGCCTCTTTTGACAAGTGTCATCTGGATGGACCTTCACAGTGCAGGTACCAGGAGAGGCCCAGGGCCCTGGATCACCCTCACTCATTTTAAGATGACCATGAGATCCAGCCTCCATCGATGAGGACCTCCTAAGCTCTTAGGCCAGCAAGGGCAAGAAAGCAAGGCCCTTGGGGCCTAAAATGTAGACGAGTCATTGCCACGGTCTACCTTTGTGCTGGCTCAAAACACACAAGCAATCACAATATTCTTCCCCATGAAGTGGACGTGAAAATGGCACTGTGAACCCAAGCAAAGCCCACCTTCATTGTTCACACACAAAAGCAGAGCAGGGCTACAGTGAGAAGAAGAAATCCTGCCCCTCATCTCCTTCGTCTGCCTCTCCTGTCCGGAGGTTTCCTCCTGCAGAGGAAGCCTGGGGCTGGGGTGAAAGCAAACCCCTTTCCCTCTGGGACCTGCCAGCAGGATCAGCTCCCTGGGAGACAGGGCTGCTGTGGGAGACAGTCGATCACTGACACACACTTGAAACACAGGCTGCTCTCATTTCGCGAGTAGAACAGCATGACAGGAGAAGATCAGTGGGGCAGAATAGCAAGTGCTGAGGACCTGGCCCTTAGCCTAAATGGGTTTCAGAGGGAAAGGGTGGGAGTCCCAAGAGCTGAGTGCCTATTCGAGGTGGGAGCATGCTAGATGTGCCCCTGGAGCACACCTGTCCTGCAAACCACAGGGATTAGGGAGATCTGCTTCCATAGCGTTTTCCTGTTTGACACTAAGCATTAATGAAGACGTGCTCAAAGACTCCCTGTGCAATTAATGTTGCTTGCACCACGGCAGCATGTGCGGACCCCAGGTGAGGAAGGGTCTGGGTGACACCCAGTGCCAAAGATGCTGCCCCTGTCCCAATGGGGACAATCCAGTCTGTGAGTGTCTGTGCAGCTGAGGCTGCAGGCACAGTAGTGTCCCCTGGCTGCAATGCCCTAAAGTCCCCTCCTTCCTCCTGCTGACAGGGGTGAAGTCTTTCCTCTACTTCTGCCCTGGCATGTGGCAATGAGCTAGACACGTCTGCAGAAGGAGAGGGCTTTGGAAGGCCAAGAACAGATACTTGCCATGAAGTGAGCCGCACTTCATGCCCTTGGTTTTGCAGATCCACTCACCAAGGAGGAGTCTGTGGCCAGAATGTGACATTTTCTTCATGTTAGAGCTATTGAGATGGTAACAGGCTGTTCCAGCATGAGCCTGCCACAGACCTGCCTCTCCAGGGCCAAGAGTCTCTGGGATAAAACCCACAATGTCCAGTAAAGAGCACTTGGACACCCTGTCCTGGGATATCTGTTGGCTTTTAAAGTATTAATGTGGCCACACCTGGGAACCGCCCCATATAGCTGCCACATGAGCTACCATGATTATCATGACTACCTGCTGTGATTACCTCCGATGGCTGTTACGTTGCAGACTTTGTGAATGGTCTGAGAGCTTGTGGGAGAGTGGCATCCAAGCACTTTGGCAGGGCAAAATGGGATCAGAAGTAAAAGTAGCTCTGGGAAATTAGAGAAATTGTCTCAAATTTTCAGAAGGAAATTTTATGAAGAGAATAAAAGTACTTTGGGGAAGATTAGGTGAGATAGACAAATGCATGTTTTATGTCCGTTAAACTAAGAAAGAAAGGTGGGGATTGGAACATTTCACAAGTTAACATAAAAAAAGGACATTTTTATACTTTTTAAGTCTTCAGGCGATTTTTTGGTCTGTATTGGTGTTTGGATATTATTGCTGCAGACTTAGAAAGTTTGTGTAGTAGAAAATCACATTTTAGCGGGTTGGATTGGTAATTACATAAATAAGAAAAACAATACTTTTGCTTTAGAAAATATGTGTTGAACAAAATAGAATCAGAAAAATATTTCCTGTAAATTAGAAATACTTTAAATATATGATCTGCCTTACTTGAAAATTAACATATTTTTTACAATTTTAAACTCACATCACTCTTACAGGATGTTTTATGGTGCAGGCATTTTTTTTAGGATCCTTGCAACTTGCTGTAATTTTCAATCTGAACTAATCATCTCAGTCAAGTTGTGCTCTTCCTAAAGCCATGTTTAGATAGATTATTCTTGCTCTACATATTATCCTCCGCTTCAACTAGAGTGCTGCCTTGTTGAGGTTCCAATTTATTATATTATTAGGACACATGTAAAAAAATGGTGACAAACTAAAGTTTTGTTTTTCTTGACCTGTAATTATCTGCTATGTGGGGAGTTTAGGAGTTGCTTTGCACTGATACACTATTTTTAGAGTTAAGCTGTCTGTCATCTGATCAGCAGTAGTGCAAAGGTCTTGAAAAATGTTAGTCCATAATGGACATAAAGAAAGACCTCTCAGCGAAAAGCTTAAAATAGGTGCAGTTAAGGGGTTCAAATAAAGCTTCTGTCCCAAATGGATGGCAGGGGATTGGCAGGGGACCTCTGGAACGCACAAGCAGTATTCCAGTAATAGTAGCACAAATGGTTGAAAACATTTCCCGTCAGATATCCTTTGTCAATAAGGCAAAATTCAACAGTTCACACCATGAGCTTCCCATTATACCTCAGGCAAGGAAGAAATCACCTAGCACCCGAGCTTTGCTGCTCCAGACTCATGACAGTGCTCTTACACCTCACACAGAATAAGCAACTCCCCAGCCCCACCATGCCAGCAACACAGCCCCAACACCAGTACGGTACTGCTGGGAGAAATACGGTTCAGCACACATCAACTTTGGAATCAGAGGCCAAAGAGGTAAAGTCCAAGCTTAGCTAACATGTGAGTCAGACAGCAGTGTGGGCTCATGGGAAGGCCCTGAGAGTCTTCGAGGCATGCTGCTTCAGGAATATATGACCAACTGGATTTGTCAGGGAGCTGAAGAGACTGATCTGTGCCACCTGTCATGGCTTTGACCAAACGAAGAGATAACTAGCTGGTTAGGCTAATATTAAAATAGGCTAATTTTGCATGAACACCAATATATCCTGTCCTCCCGTGAGAGGTGTTATCCTGTTATTCTCCAAACTGAAAGCAAGTTTTGACAATCCTTTTTTCAATGCAAATAATTAATATGGTAATTACCAATAGAAAACTTCTCACATATTATCAATACTGCACGTGAGAATGCCTCATGTAATTGAAATAGTTTGAATGTTCAGAATTCTTTCCTGTTTTATGAAGAACACAGGTAAAAAAATTGTATATAATCGTAACATCCACTTATAGCAACAAAAAGCTAGTTGTGAAAAAACTAAACAGATCTGTCTCTGAAGTGTAGCCTCTCCTGGCTTCTCTCATAGGTGTACTGTCAAAAGAGAAACAAGCCAATTAATCAAGTGTCTGGTAATTTTAGTTTATATTGCTGTCCTCATTTCTTCTCCTGTCATGCCATTCTCCAGCTCCTTTTGCCTTTTTCATCCTGTTCTATTGCCGTCAGAGCCTATCCACCCCACTCACCTGTTCTGTAACTGAAGCTGTTTGGCTGCTTTGGCATGTGATCGAAAGGGCATCCTGAATGTCACCTCCTCATCCAGGACCTACAGCTCACGTATCTTTCTCTGACATTTGCTGTGGAGGTAGAAGGAATTTGAGTAACCATAGAAATCTCATGCACACTCAAGAGCCATTCCTCTTCAAATCTAAAAGTGCTGTGTGCGAACTGTCTTTAATCTCTAGCTGATTTTGCCCTCCCTCTTCACTTTTCTTTGCAAGACTGTTACTTTTACTCAATGGGCAGCTATTTAGGTGGCATCAGAGCAAAATAAAGACATTCCTGGATTTAAAATCCACTGTTGAAACTTCCCAGGTAGAACTAACTTATTTTTTCCCTGCTGTGAGGTCAAATAATAACTTTATCAAGCACTGCAGAAATTAATCTCCAAACAAAGGAACAGGACCAGAAGACAACCAGGCCATCTCAGTCCATTCATAGTTAGCCTGGGATACAAGGACGTTCTGAACAGCAACAGACGCCAAGGCTAGCTCACTTCTGTTTTGTCTTTGCAATAGCTAAAACAGTAACTGGCCCAATGTACCTTACATATTATCAAATTAGTTGGTCTTTTATTTGTTAGGCTCATCACTGACTCTTCCCTGGAAATAATCCCCAGCTCCTTTCCTACTCCATCCTTTTTAGCACTGCTTATCTGTAATGACAGCTCAAATCCCTGAAGGACAAGTTTTACCCAGCTAAACCACAAACAATGACCCAGATTAGACATGCTATGCCAGGAACAGAGAAAGCACTCATCGTATTCCATTTAATTCAACACAACACCCACCTTTCAGTAGAATAAAAAGAACTTTTTATGTGAAAAGTGTCCTTACCACCTCCAGGATCCAGTGACCAGCCACATCTTAACAGAAGTGTCAGAATGAGAAGCTTTGCACCAGAGAATTAGTGTTCCGGCATTTCTTCTTGTCTCATGCCAGCATTCCTGAGAGGTCTTATTTTACCCAGGGATCTTCAGTATGAGGCTACACATTCCTTATCAGTCTCTTCATTATGGATCCACAGGCACAAAGATCCCCTTGCCATGTTTTATAAATATTAACAGCATAGCTGAGAACAGCATTTGCAAGCTGCAAATCCCATCAGGAATTTTCTTCAAGATTAGTGTAAAAACTAACACTAAGCAGTAAAAAATACTGAACACCTCTCATTTTTAACAAGAAAATTGTTGCATTTTCTGAGCAATTCAGCATTATGAAACAACCTATTTTGTTGCATGTTAATAACTTGATTTCTTTCACTAAAGACTTGTTATATCCTAGCACTCCATTCCCAGGATAAATTATTCTATTAACTCTGTGGGTGTTAAGTGCATTCCCTAATTCTATGTGTTAAATAACCTGTTTTAGCAACAAGAATAAATGTGTAGGTATTCCAGCTGTAGCATTTGGATTAGTTTTTACCTGGGTTCAGTCTACTGAAACCAAGCTATTTCTATAACCAGAATGGAGAGAATGGTTTAAAAAGTTCAAATATTGAAAGTTTTTGCTTTACTTACATTGAGAGGCTGAAAGTGCTTGGCACACAAAGGAATTCTATACAAAGTCTGGAGAAAGAGTATTTTGTGCTATGGAGTATGGGTTTCTCAAGGAAACATCTAATACACCTCATCTCAGTCTATTCACAAATAATCTGGAAATCACTTGATTTTCTGAACAGGTTACCAGTATGTTGTCAAGAGCCAGTGACCAAATCCTCTGTTTTACCCATTTCATAGAAGAGAATGAAACATTAGTTGATGGGTGGAGAACTCCTTGACTATCCACCTTTAGAGGAAGTGTGATCCAGAGCAAAGCAACAGGGACATGTAAAATCTAACTCCAGGATCTCTGGTCATAATGGAAGCTGATCATCCCTCTGTGTAGAACAGAACAGTACTGTATGCTTTTGTCTTGCTATTTATTCAAAGCATTCTGTGGTTAATGTCTTACACTGAATCCTAGGCCTCTTGTTTCCTTCAATGGAAATCAAATAACCTTCTGAAGTGGTAAGTTCCTGCCTAACAAGACTGCAGTGCGGGATGACCACTTTAGGATCTAAAAATAATCATAGGATATGACGAAGAAAGAACAACAGATGATGTTTCAGTTAGATGTCTTTGAAAGATCCCACAGAGAGTGAATAGCCTAAAGTTTTTGCTTATAAAGTCTGATTGTAATGCCCACTTTTGTGTTTGATTTCTGGAGGCTACAGGCTGTATGTGACTAATGTATTGCCAAAAACTTGGAACCAATGAAAAATGTTGGGATGTCCATTGAAAAGCAGATGTAATGCTATCTGCAGCTTAACAACAGGTTTTGATTAGTTCTCTTCAACCCTCAATGGAGTGGTATTTTGTTAAAAGGCTGTGACTGGGGATGAGATGGGAAAGCCTCGTCCTGCTTGCTTCACTGGGGGTCTGGTGAAGTCTTCTGAAGGGAAGACTGGATCTTAGCTCATAGCAGTTAAACAGGACAGGAAGACAAGAGGTAACTTCGAGAGTGAAGGGGAGAACAGAGGTGCAAGAAAGACATCTGAATATAGGGGCCTGCAACAGACTGCTCAGAATAGCAGGGAGCAGGCGCACAGTCAGGTCTCAAAAGTAACAGCTAGAAGGATGTCCAAGAGACTGGAAAGGTTTGAAGAACTTGCTGAACGCAGACAACTAAGAATTCCACAGCTGAACCCAATACTGGAGAAAAGGACCTGCTCCAGAAGGACACAAAGGGCAGGGGGAATTTTTTATTATATGCTTTCTTACTCTGACTTTTTTTCTAACTGGTTTGGTTTTTTTTGGTTTTTTTTTTTTTGTTTGTTTGTTTGTTTTTTTAATGAAAGACCTAGGCCTCTCATCTTTGACTGTTGGCCTAACCATCTTCTCCTTCCATCTCCCCAGGCCCTCTCTCCTCTGAGGATAGCAGCGGTTCTTTTCGAGGTACTCTGACACCCCAGCAAAATTTTAAAGTTATTATTTGATTATACTGCTTTAGTAAAAGGGACAAGATACAAAGTTAGTGGCATATATTTATGCTGCTACGTCTAGGTAAGAACTGCAGTTAGTCTCTGAAGAAAAGTAACAGCCTAAGCTGAAAGGCATCATTAAAGATCATCTGTTACCATTTTTCAGTGATAAACCTTCCAGCGTATATTAGAACACTAATATAATTAGAGCACTCATAGCAAAGGAATTTAAGAGTATTATACACAGACCTTATACTTACTGTGTACTTCTGCTATCGAAACCTAGCTATTTCCTGCAATGGGCACATGCGAATAGTATGAGCACGAGATATGGGTGTCCAGTGACACCACAGGCAGTCCAGACACAGCTCCCCAGAGGAGAAGTGGAGAAGGAATGAATTGTGAGCTGCCAATCAATGGTGCCCTGTGCTGTTCGGAAGCCAGGGCTGTTCTGGTGTTTCTCTCCCCAGATCTACCATCCAAGTCCACTGTGGGAAGATGAAGGGATGCAGGATTTCCATTGTGTGTCAGCAGGAACCAGGCCTAAATCAAACTGTTTGGAATGGGAAGAAAGGAGGTTACTCCTTGGGCGCAAAAGTCTAGGCAGGCAAAATGTTTTTTTTCTTCGTTATGCTCTACCTCAGCTTTTCTATTCCTTCCTCTTGCTGGACCTGATGCCTTTCAACCCAGACAGCTGGGTCTGTTTTGCCTAGGGACAGCTATCATCTGCAATGAACATCTGCAGGAGAGATCTTCTTTGATATGGATGTCCCCACTTGAAGCCAGGTTGGAGCCCTAGAGCTGTGCCTGAGTAGCTCAGTACAGAAGGCAAGCACTTACACTTTCAGCAAGATTTTCTGGAAGTTATGTTATTCTGATAGTGGTAACTCCTTTTGTTGAAAATGGTGCAATGAGATGTTTCTTACCGACTTGTGCTTGACATTTCCAACCACACAAAGTGGACAACAGCCTTCCCCACACACAGTCCGAATATGATTCTGTTTGTATACATACAGGACAATGAATGTAGTTACGGTCTGGTAGGAAAGCACTGTGGGCTGCATTTGATCTGTAGAAAGCTCTTGGGGCCTAGCCTCTCAGTGAAGAGTCACAAAGAAGCATTGAAATGAGAAAATGTTGTACAGGAAAAGCCAGTGGAAAACTGACATTTCACAGAAAGATAGACTGAGTTTCAGCAAGGATTTATCGTTTTCCTGAACTGCTTTTAACTTCGTTGCAATGAAGTTAGGTGCCAGGACAAGTTCTCACCAGGTTCTCACTGCACAGACTGCGCTGCAGTCATTAAGTCATTAATACAGAACACACTGCACTCCGAAGCGGTGTGTGTGCAAGAAGCGTGGGACTGCAGCAGTCTTGCAAATCCACATGAAGGATAGGATTTCATCACAATTCTCAACTTTCATCTCCAAAGGACAAAACTCCTCTTAGGATTTTTGCTCTTTGATGCTGAAAAAGAAATGTTAAAGAGAAGAGTGTTAATCAGCAATTGAAGAACACCCCACTCCACTCTGAAATGAATAATGCTGTAATGAGTTTACCTCTTGGGTTCCTATATGTGTGACAGCTGCAATTAATTCAAGCCCTTTCCATTCTGGGAAAACTTGTGCTACATCACCTTCTCATACACAATGCACCCACATTACTACCTCTTCTCTCTGCACTGCCCGTCCCTCCACAGAGGTTCCTGACTCATTTTTTCTTCCTCTTTTTACATCCCCTATCCTTCATTACGCCATCTTAGTTTCCCTCCGTGTCTCTCATTCTTGTCGTCCTCACTCACCCAATCACTACCTGTCCTTGGAGGGATATCTGTTGCACTGCATGCCAGCCCTTTCCCTGTTCACGCACAGGGTGGGACAGGCACACAGGCACTGTGCCTCTGCTCTCTCAGCTGCACGTGTGCCTAGTTCATGCAGGCCCATGGTCTGTCAGAGAGCAGCACATCCATGAAGACAGTTTTGGTTCCTCCTGGGCCCTGAGCACCTCCTAGTTCCCGGTCGGGGCATCAGGACCCCGATCACCTGAGGAGGAGCAGCTGAAGAGACCTTTCCCAGGTACAGGAGACATTGCTATCTGAGTAGGCACCTGAGCCTGCTCCCCAGTCCATCAATCTGCAGGAGGAGGTTTTCTACTGGAGCAGAAGCTCAGTAGCTCTGAGCTTTCTCCAGCTTCACAGGACTCACTAGCAGGGGTTGTTTGCTTTATCCGGCGAGCTTCATGCTGAGAGGGACATAAGTAGATCACTTAGAGTCAGGCTTTTAATCTTCATCTACTAGCAATAGCAATGTACTTATCTATACCCAATTTCACTCTGCAGTGCATCTTGATATGCCCATGAATCTCTTTCTACCTGTATCTTTCCCACGCCATGCCACTGTGTAAGAAGTAAAATCTTGCAAGGCATAGAACAGAGGACACCACCATCATATATGCACAATCAGTGTTATGTTGGAATCTACTAATGCTTATTGAATGAATTCTCTCCAAAGATACAGTCAGTAAGAAATAAATGCCATAGCAGCCAATCTTCAGGGTAAGTTGCATGACAGAACTCAGGAGGCACAATTTCTCTGTACAAGGCACTAAGTTTGAGAGGTTCCTTTATGACTGGAATGAATCTGTAAACTAGAACTTCATAATCTACTGTCCACTGAGCAGGTGCCCTAGTGGATAAACAAATCTCTCCAAGACATGTCTGAAATTATTGGGACTGTACCGGGAAACCTAGTGAAAAAGTGGAAGCTAATGAGGTTGCCAAACGTATTTGATGACCGTATGAAAGTTATAAATTGCACAGAATTTCACAGCTGCACCATAATGAAAGAAGAAATGGGACCTCACAATTTATTCTCTACTGTACTGGAATTCACTGTCTGCCACAGGGCAACCGGTTTATAGTAAGGTTTAACCTAGAGAAGACACAAAGTCCTTCCAAGCTGAATGTAAGAAATCCTCTTCAATCACTTCTTTCAAGTTGTGAAACAGACTGGATGAGTAATACATAAAGATCTGAGGCCTGTGATCACTCTTTTCCTTTTTTTATTTCCTCTTTTTTATTTTTGGCAGGAAGTTCTGACACTTGAACAAATGCCATGAGGTTTCTTCCACTAATGATAGCATTGAAACTCATGGATGAAAGTAATGAAGAAGGTATCACACTTCCAGGCTGTCAAATTCCCTTCCGCACTCGAATGTCACCAGAATTAGAGTCTCAGCTCACAATACAAATCTAAAAGTAAAACTTGTTGTGAGATTCTCCCTGGTCATATGCTGGAAATCTTTGTCTATGTACGTATTTTCACTTTGACTGGGGTGTGTTGCTGAGTATTCTCTCTCTCTCTGTCTGCTAACACAGAGCCTGATGGAGGAGAAGTCATATCTTAAGGGCTGGCAGAGACTGAGGCGCCTGCCCGATCTCCTTCTCAAGATGGTTCTATTTTCAGCATGCCTGAGTCTCTTCTTCTCCATGGGAAATGTCAGTACTACAGCACCTTGACCATGCTGCATGGCTGAGTAGGACATTCCGTATCCAGGGACTGCTCTCACTCTGCCTCTTCTCTTTTTGATTGGGCTGTGCTTTGCTTTCAGCTGCTGTAGAGTCCAGCCCTGCAGAGACAGTAACAGGACTGGGAGAATGTAGTGAGCAGGATCTATGTAATTTTTCTTTTTGCGTTAAGGCATTGTTTCTCTTTTCAGCAGATCCCTTACCAAGAGCTAGCATACAAAAAGCTGCTCTTCATGATATACTGTAAGTATTTCAGAAAGACAGCAAAGGAAATTCTAGGTAGCCCAGAAGTTTTTCATAAACACTCATATGAGTGGCTAGATGATTACGATTTTCATTGCAGGAGTTTCCTGTGCTATGGAACACGGGCTTTCAAGGATACGCTACCTGCAAGCTTTAATTAATACCATTATTAGTCTCTAGAAAAAATCTTTAGAGGATATGATTACAAATGGTAATCATACACAGCCATTCTCACTGGCAAAGAAGGAATGAACTTTTGCCCTCGTAGTCTCTTTCACATGATTCGTCTTCTGATCACTGTTCCTTTTGCAACATCTTCAAATCTAATTCAAGTAGCAAAGGTCTTTCCTTTCCAAACCTGTACTGGGAATTCATGTCTATCTTGTGATCAACATCACACGCTCTGTCACAGCTGCCATTGCTATCAATCATTTTTTCTTGCTTAAACTATATGCATTTTAATAACATCTGTGGAAAAGCAGGGAATTTTTGTTTGATGAAAACTGGAAAAAGAAAACTGTATGATACTACAGTTTTCAAATGAAATGTTAAATACATCTTACCGTTTTCACACTTAGCAAAAAGTTATAATTAAAGTTCGCTCCAGCAGGACTTACTCAATTTACACTGTCATTCATTTTATTGGCACTGAATTGTTTAATGCCGAGCACTGAGTAGTTTGCTGTTCAACCCTGTGGAAAACCTATACCCTTGATGGGCCTGATAAACCAGCAGTCATCTTAATTGTACAACCCAACTAACAGAAAAATAGAAAAGTGAGAGCTCAAAGGTGGGTACACTTTTGAAGAACCTTTGTAATTAGAATTTTAAGGCAAAAGATAAACCCCTAAGAAAAAATACATGACGAATTTTGCTAAAATTTAGGAATCCCTCTAAGTGTGATTTAATACCAATTACTTGCCATAATATTTTAAACTCTCAGTTATAAAGCAAAGCTTGAGAACAAGCAGTAAAAAAAGCTCAGTTGAAAGTTGAGCTTGTTCCTTTTTGAGCAGTAATATTCACCTATATATACACTGCAAGCTACTAGCAATTGGTTCCAGAGACTTCTGCCTACGTAGGTCCTATGAAGGGTCCTTTAATAGGTTCATTTTAATAGCCTTCTAGATTTGCTGGTGAGAATAGTCCATTTACTGCATGGACACATCTAAGACAGCCCAGGTCTTGTGGAAATCTCCCAGTGCTCCCATTTAAGCAAGGTTCCTTGGTCTCCTAATCAGATGATTACAGGCCTTATTTGCCTGTGAGGGTGGAGTTCACAATCTGTAATCCCAGAGTGAGCAGAACCGATGGGAAATATTTACTTTTTGGAGTGTTTGTCAGGAACACAATATCTAAGAGAATTCTTGAAAATTTCTGTCAAGATACAGATAAAAGGTCTGAAGAATTTGCTGATATGTGTTCATATCAAATCATTCAAGCAGATACCAAAAGTCCTTACACCACTCTATGTCTGGTTAGTTCCTTAGTCTTATGTTGACGCTACAGCCATCTCACCCAATGCATGTTCTACTTCTAATGCTCATTGTAAGTTTAAACCACAAATAAAATGTATTTTTTTTTTTTTTTTTTTTTTTTTTTTTTTTTGCAGTGCCCAGTTGCCGGTCAATTTAGATGTACACAATGTGAAGTTCCTACACAATGCAAAATAGCATCTGTGATCCATGAATCTTTTGCTCACAACCAACTACAGTCCCTGAAAATATGCTTTTACATACTGGTCATTGCTCCCACACTGCTCAGGTCCTTCCTGCAGGAGAACACCTTCCTTGCTTGTAAAGGGTCTGAGAAGGATCTTTCTACGTTCCTCCTTTCTTCCCTGTTAATACTTCTCAGATATTTTTAAAGCAAGAATTCACATATTAAAAAATCCCAAACTCATGTCAATTGAGTTTTCCTCCTCTGGTACACAGGTATCCATTAAATACATCTTTTACCGATTATCTCCTATCTAGTCAAAACATCAACAGTCTTGATCTCTTCGTTTTATTTAAGTGAAAAATGCATAGTGAAGTCCTCATAGCTATACTTTATAGAGAACAAGATTACGCTTGCTTGTGAAGAAGAAACACTACTTCTTTTCAGGAAAATTTGGAACCAAGTTGTGCGTCTGCAAATTCCTAATTGTCTCTGATATATTACCTTACTTTAGGACTAGCCTTTCTGAAGGTCTTCTGCAAGGTAAGGCAGGATGTAAAAGTAACAATAATTCGTTCTAGTACTGTCAGTAACAGAGTTGATGCCTCCAAGAGGCTAGTGAAGGTTTTGGATCTACTTATACACAACTCCAGGAGAGTGAACCATGCAGTCTCACCACTCCTTATCTGACAGCCTGTATTTTAAAACGTGTCTGTTCATTCTCTATGGACTACTCTGTTAACCAAGTATACCATGTTACTTGCACAGTCCTTCCTTGTAGTCCTGTAGACATCTTAGTTTCTAGTTATCTTACACTGTCTTTGGTACTTCACGGCCCTATTGACCATCTGATCTAGAACCTCTGTTTGCTGACCTATTGTATTGTTCAGGCAGCGGGGAAGGAATTATGGAGATGAGCAAATGAGGAACAATTCCTCCTCTTGCATCTTATGGGCTGTCTCACATAGTAAATGTTACCATTGTCTGAGTGAAAGAGTACTTCCAAAAAATGTTTTAGTTTCTAACACTGGCCTGTGTGTGTGCAGAGCAGATACTACACCCAAGCCCTCCATCCTAAAAGCACTGGTGAGTGCCTGTCAACACCTGGAGACACCTCAACTCGCTGTCCTGCATCCAAGTTTTCTAAGTGCCTTAACTGATCGAGATTCCCTCCTTAATTCTCTTGTCAAATTATTTATAGTAGGTATAGCCACATAGTTGGTAAGATATAAAAAATTTCTAATTATATCTAGTCAAATCAAATGACAATTATGCCTTTAGATAAGTCTGCCAAACAATGCTTTGCCAAAGAAGGTTGGCCAAAAATGCTTTGACCGAAGAAAGAGGAAGAATCCAGAGCATCTGCATACCAGACTCTATAAAATCTCCTTGGGACTATATTGCCCTGCTCTCATTGAAAGTTTCAAGGTAAGTGTATGGGTTCTGTAGAACTGCTGAGATGATTGAACAATTTCTCTTTATATTGAATGTCTCACTGCATTCTGATTGCTTCTGATAACCAGAAGGGAGGGCTTGCTTCTAATAGCTGAAATATTCTATCTGCTTTCCATGGCATCTTCTAACTTCCAACTTCAAATTTTTTTCTGGTATACTATGGAACAAAAAAGAAGAAAGTTACCAGCTTGTCAATACACTAGCAACTGACTTAGAGCCTCTGATGTCATGAAAGGCAGTATCCTTATTAGTTGTTAGTCCAATTACCTTGCAGAAAAGATTGGACTGAGATTGATAAGACATATACCGTGTGAAAGTAAGTAAATTCACTGTCCACAGACCGTGGGCAATGAAAGGAGTATTTGGAGACTCATTGCTGACAATTAAGGGCAACAGAAGAGAGGGATTTGCTTTAGGTTTAGTTCTTCAGTACGCCAATAGTAAAATGGCAAAACACCCATCAGTATGATAATACTGCAAAATTATCATCAGTATTAAAAATTCTGTTCATAGTTAGAAGACTAAAATTATTTATAATGCTGTCTCATTCTCAAGTGGAATGTAAGTACTTAGGTGTTCAAATCAAAACTAGCTTTCAAAAGGTGCTATTGAAAATGACATACTACTTTAAATACTGGAAAGACAGAAACCGTAGAAGATTTCATCAGCAGCACAGAAAACTATTGTCTAATTGATGGAAAGTGTCTTCCTTCCCCCTCAGTCTTCTTCTGACGTGTCTTCAGTAAAGTGCAGCCATGACGACTCCGGACTCTGAGATGGCCGTCTTTGGGGAGGCAGCTCCCTACCTCCGAAAATCGGAAAAGGAGAGAATCGAGGCCCAGAACAGGCCTTTCGATGCCAAGACATCTGTCTTTGTGGCGCATCCTAAGGAATCCTTTGTGAAAGGGACAATCCAGAGTAGGGAATCAGGGAAGGTCACTGTCCAGTCTGAAGCAGGAGAGGTGAGGAAAATGCAAGGCTTGAGAACATAATTTAGTTCCCACTCCAGGCTCTTAGCTGACATATATCAGTCTCTCTTCCTTGGCAGACCCTCACTGTGAAGGAAGATCAAATCTTTGCCATGAACCCTCCCAAGTACGATAAAATCGAGGACATGGCCATGATGACCCACCTCCACGAGCCCGCTGTGCTGTACAACCTCAAAGAGCGTTATGCAGCCTGGATGATCTACGTAAGTACCAGCAGCACTCTGCCTTTGGGCACCTAGGACGAACCGCTCTGCCAGGCTCAGTGGAAGCCAACGTGCCGTCTCCCTTCCTCGCAGACCTACTCGGGTCTCTTCTGCGTCACTGTCAACCCCTACAAGTGGCTGCCGGTGTACAACCCGGAGGTGGTGTTGGCCTACCGAGGCAAGAAGCGCCAGGAGGCCCCTCCACACATCTTCTCCATCTCTGACAACGCCTATCAGTTCATGTTAAATGGTGAGTTGCTCCATATCCCTTCAAATGATATTGGATTATGCACATAGGAAAAATCTTCCTTTTCTCTGCATATACTATTTGAACATATAGAGTCATGTTTGCACCATATATGTCAGCTGACCAAACTAGGATGCCCATCTTTAAATAAGATGAATAGTATGGAAAGCTCACTGGGAATGTTGTAGCAGGAAGTCTAGAAATTAAATTTTGTAACTCTGAAGTAGAAAGTTTGATGGAAAGCAGAATTAACAATGCTGCAGAAGTGTTGAAGCTTAACAAAAAGGATAGAATCAAACATTACTACCATAATATCCATATCAGAAAGCAAGAAAGAATCACTTGAAGTGAATTGAAGTTCCAAATCCAAATAAGTGCACTATCAGAGCTTTGTAACTTCCTTAGTACCCCAAATGATAAAGGATTGTCAGGTGAAGGAGACAGAGCCTAAAAGGCAGGAGATACAATGGAAAATGAAAGGCTAGCAGAACAGTTACCTACAAAATGGCTAGTACCTCTCAAGAATAAGATCTCAGAATTACAATGAATAATGCTACAGAAATTTTGGCTGAGTGCTCATTAGAGCAGAAGGAAGCAAAATGAACTTTAGGAATTACTTGGGAAAAAATTCAAGAGAACAAAAAGAGCAAAACCAGTAATAGTTCTATGATTATATATTCCGTTAAAAAATGTAACACTGCCATGAATAGTGCAGACAGTCCTAGTTCTCTAACATTAGAAAAGGCAATAATGTACCTGGAAAAGTTCACCGAGGGACAAAACGATATTTGTAGACATGAAATAAATTCAAGATGAATAGCAATTAACTAGGTAAGGACGCTCTGATGATGCAGAAAACAGGGCATATATGACAGAAATTTGTAAAATCAAGAGTTGTATAGAAATCAAGGGTTGCATAGAAAGCAGCATCAGAATCCTTTCTTTTCTTCTGTATGACATTTGAATAGTTAGGAAGTATCAAAACAACTATCAGTTGAAACATTTTTTAAAAAGCAAAGGGAATCACAAATCGCACCCAACGTACTTAAGTTCTGGATATTCTTTATCAAGGAAAATTGTATGCCCTAAAGATCTATTTCAATGACCACAGTAAGGAGAGGAATTCATGCAAACTGTAGGAGATTTCATCAGCAGCACAGAAAACTACTGCCTACCCAAACCATTACATACAATTACAATACGCCTGGCTCAAAAAATCCTTGAGCTCAGGAGGGCCTATGGTATGATCTCATAAGGCTCTTGAGTCCCCAGAAAGTGTCAATTCACTTAATGTTACATATTTTGGTGACTTTAATTTTACTGACATTACAAAATAATAATTGGTTTGGGTTCTTTCTTATATACAGAAATATAGATCTAGATTTAAAGATAATTATCTTAAAAAGAAGCTAGTACTTCTTATCTTACAACCACATCAAAATAATTGGGGGAACTTAAAAAAATCCTGAAAGGCATTAAATGATACACTTCCAGGCATTTTAATTGGGAATTAACATTGCGATCTTGCCAGGAACACCAGGAAATTTGTGCTCCTGCACTCTTAATGAACCTTCAGTTCGTGGTTAGTTTCTCTCATAGATTTTGATTTCTTTGAAAAAAAAA
>VXBH01004507.1:8441-27507 GCA_013400035.1 Rynchops niger | reverse complement strand
TGACTGTGTAGCACTGGGCATCTTTGCTGTTTAAAAAATGAATCCTTCTAAATCTCTTTGAATCCATGTATATTGGCTGTTCAGTATGGAGAAGTCTGTGGTCTAATAATTTCTCCATACTCACATTTTAAAGGTACTAGAACGTAGATTATGGAAAAGGGAATCCTTCCATCTTTTATATTATTATTGCAAATTTAACTTCAGAAAGTATGGCCTCGTTACATATAACGATCTTGTGACTCAAAATAGGATTGCAAGTTTTGTATGTGCTTAGAAGAAATTTGTTGTTTGTACGAACTGTGATTGATAGAAAGGTAGTCTGAACAGAGCAGTAACTACTTTAAAGGAAAAAAAAATTCCAGATTTTTCTTCTCCAATACACATTTTTTAAAAAATTTTGAATGGAAAAGGTTTCAGATTCAGTGTCCAAAGCATACTGGAAAAGAGATTATCAAGAGGCTTTAAAAAAATATTTACAGCCTTCCAGGACAAATTTCAAGTATTACTCTTTTAATGGCAACATAAGAAAAAGTTATTAATTAATTTCTGATTACTTATAACCTGATCTTTTAGCACTTTGAAAGAAATCTATAGAAAGAAAAGGATTAATCTCTGAAGTTAATTCTTAGCATTTTCAAAGTGAAAATGACCATCTTTTGAATTTGTAAGAAATAATTAAATTATCAGTCAGAGCATGACCAGAAATGCCAAAAGTAGTGAGTCTTTGATACTGCCGTATGTTAAATGTAAGCAACTGAATAATGTACTTAATTGTTAGGAAATGTTAGACTACGGCGACACATTCAGAAAGAAAAGGAAACATTCCTGCAATGCTGTTGCCCTCAAATGCAAAATAGTATTATGGTACTACAAACCAGTATCAGTGGCTGTATCAACTTTCCAAGTTAAAGTAAAATCATCTTAGGTAGATAATAAGACCTATCTTTCTAGGACTTAGAATTTGTCTTTCTTCGAACCATTTAAAGTCTCCTAATGACAAAGTTCTAAAATAATAAATGCTTCATCCTTCTGGAGGATTTTCTTGCAGCTTTATTTTCGTTGCTAAATTATTTTAGTTGCTCAAGACTCAATTAACTTTGCAGTTTAAAAGTGCAGGGGGAAGAAATGTAATTGTCTTGCTGCTGCTGTTCTGAACGAATATCCCATTAGTATAACTCAGGAATATAATCTCTGATGATTTTGCATTTCTGAATGACTAACAGCATAGTCAGAATCTTTATAGTCATGTGTGGAGAGGCAAGCCAAAACTCAAATTAGTTTTTAGTAAATAAGACTCGGAGTTGCATAATCACACCTTTCATTAACCAAATACTTTCCTTGTTTTCTGCAAAGTTGTTTTCCACAGGGGTTTTCAGATGCCCACTTTTTTAATGGTTTGCAGTTCCCCCCCCAACTTGTAAGATTTCAGCCTCCGCTTGTAGCTGGATGCTGTTGTTAGAGTGAGCTCCCTACCCCAAAAGGGAGTGGAGCTCACAGGCACTTTTCCCGTAACAACTTCAATTGCATTTGTGCTTTGATTGCATTCCTGGCACAGGCACTCCACTGGCTCCAGGGAGAGCTAACTCCTGGACTTGAAACAACAGGAAGCTACCCCTCTTCCCAATAAATAAATAAAATAAAAGTTTTTTCCCAGTTCATTAGGGGATGAGAACGTACCAGTGTTGGTGTGAGGTCTATGCTGAGAGCAACTTCATGAAGATGGCGGTAGAACTATTCCTTTTGGTGGCAGATAGCTGCAAGGTTGAGTTTGCAGCGATGTTTAGTACTCCCTCAGTATAAGCATCTGAATATGTTCTCCACCTGCTCAAGACTCTGCAGCTCCTTCTTGTATCTGGACTGATGGAAGGAGGTCTGTGTCCTTCATCTATTCAGCTGCCCGGGAAGTCTGGCTGCAGATGGTAGTCCTTTAGTGAAAATAGCCACCAGACTCTCAGCATATTGTCTGCGTTTTGCCAGACAATACTCAGAGTCTGGCATCTGACCTGCAACTCACCTACAGTTGAAAGAAGAGCATTAGGCCTGGTCTAGGGAGCATATCAGCTGCCGAGCTGTGGTCGTGTTCCACACTGGAGAAGGATCCAGACTCCAGAAACCTTCTTGGCAAAAAGCCTGCCAAAAAACTTACATCTCTGAAAAATATGTTACCTTGGACAACACTTCATAAAATTGTTTTGATCAGTTCGTCTGAATATTCCCCCATGAAATTATTCCTTTTTCTTACTCTGCTAGCTATCCGCTCTTGCTTTCAGACAAGACTTCTACTTTAGTTAATTAATTAAAATGTAAGTGGTGATTTGTTTTCGTTATTGAGGTGATTTTAATTATACACCAACTTTCTGGTTTACTGGTTCGCTTTGGCACTAATCTGACTCCAACTGCTTGCCCAACTGTTCATTCTCTTTGAATTAGGCTGGAGAGGAGATATTTTTCCACAACTTTTGTTTTGCTCTGTCTATGTACACTTACAACATTTTGTGGTTTTGTGTGTGTATGTATACAGAATATTAAATATATTTTATGTATGTTATGTGTATTTATATGTGATTACTTAATTTTTTAGTATGTGTTGGTCACAACCACTGTTGCTAAATGCACCTAACACATAGTCATTTTCAGTGTAAACGTGTTTCATGGGACCTAAAATAGAACTTCAGCCGCTACAGTAAACACAAGACTTTCTTTCCAAAAGTCGATGTTGAGTAAACTGCTGCTTTTCTTTCCAGGTACTCGCAACCTCTGCATGAAGAAATAGCTTTGCATAAGCATCTCAAACATAAGAACATTGTCCAGTATTTAGGTTCTCTTAGTGAGAATGGCTTCATTAAGATATTCATGGAACAGGTGCCAGGCGGTAAGTTGTGGGGGAGACTGGTTTGGTGGTTGCTTGGTTTGTTTTTTAACTTTTTTAAAGCATCAAACCTATAGTACTGCAACAAGATATGTTTCATGCAAATGTAATTAGTATCTCCTTCCTAAATTAATGGGCAAAACTGTGTCTTCAACGTGCTTGAGTCCTCTCATGCAGTATTTAGGTAGGACGTGCTGCGGATACAGCTCAGATCGTTGCTGTGGCAGGTGAGCTCCTTCTACCTACAGCTCAGCAATGATCTGTGGTTATCCTACTAGAAGGACTTCAGCTAGTCTCAGATGGCTGATCCCTCCTCAGGTACTTAACACAAGAGAATGGCGATTGGTGATCGTTACTTCTGTTTGAGACCAAGAACTCACAGCAGCCAGACGCAACAAAAATCCCACTTCTTGAGTTTAGCATTTTGAGAAACTGTTGAGCTGGTGTGTGTGTATCCACCTTTTTTCGCTCTTTTACAACGTTCATCTGGGGCAGCTTCTCTCCAGGCATAGGAGAGCCATGAGCACATTGATTAAATGGGTTCTGATCTGGCTGCTTGAGGATCAGAACCCACCAGTATCTGATGCAGCTCAATGGAGACACTGAGACTCTTTTTAATTACTCAGGCCAGTGATGATGCAAGTAAGCATTCTCCTGGAGAGGCCTTTGGTTATAGAAGGGGTGCCTACACTTGGTTTGGGATTCATGTTTGTTGTTACTTTTTTTTTTTCCTTTGTAGGAGAAGGCAGAATTTAATTAGATTTTCACTCCCACTTTTTTGTTCTCCAAAATTATAGGCAGCCTTTCTGCTCTTCTACGATCAAAATGGGGACCATTAAAAAATAATGAGCAGACAATCGGCTTTTACACCAAGCAGATTCTTGAAGGATTAAAATACCTCCATGATAATCAAATAGTGCATCGAGACATAAAGGTAAGAATTCACAGAGAATTAAGCCTGATAGTGTTATGTAACTGCATAATCATCTATTTGTCCTGTAATTTAAAAACTTTTTTTCTGGATGTTCTTCATTTTCACATACCCTCCCTGATATTCTCAGCTGTAGGTTAGGTAAGTGAACCATTGTTAATTTGAATTTGCACCAACAAAATATTTTTTTCTTTTAGAAGAATTGACACATACCCACTTAGGATGTGATAAAGTGAATATTTTTTTATGAAGTAGATATTTTTATTCCTGTTTTCTATGACATGATCGAACTTTCATAAAAGCTTATTAGAAGCAAAGAAGATGGTGGATTGGGTTATTAACAGGTTCTTTTCCAAGGAGATTGCAGATGAAAAAGTTCCCTTTTTTTTAAAAAAAAAAAAAAAAAGAAAAAGGCGAAAAAGCACACCTTTTTCTGTGTCTTAGTAATCTTTAACTGAATTCCTGCAGTAGGGGAAGTTCTCTTTGAGATGAAGTTTCTGATAATGGGATTACATAAGGCAAGAACACTATTGATTCCTCTTTCATCTTCCCTCTTAAGGGCCTTAGGAGGTAACTGTTACTTATTAAAGAGTGCATTGTAGAAACAGGCTATGCAAGAAGTCTTAGATGAAGAGTCAGCAGAAAAAAATAATTGCTCTGAATATTCTGTTCCTCAGGGTGATAATGTACTTATCAACACGTACAGCGGAGTGTTAAAGATTTCGGACTTTGGAACTTCAAAGAGACTTGCAGGAATCAACCCATGTACTGAAACTTTCACTGGTACGTTCCCAGAGGAGGGACTCTTTCTTCACTCGAACTGTATGTGTAGGGTCAGAATCCACAGCTGCAGAACTTTCATTGACGTCAAATCAATATGAAAGGTTGCTGCAAGAACAACTATTTTTTTACACGCTATACACTGTAGTTGTATGCACTTTTCAAAGCGAATACTGTTTCGGAAGTTCCACTTGAGACATGAAAGTCCTCTCCAGCAGAAGAGCTGTGTCTTTCCTGTGTTGTATTTGAGTCTGTCTCTTCTGTGTGCATGGCGTTTTCGTCTTGATAATAGAAGGCTAGCTTTTTTCTTTCGTGACTGGCTTGGACATCCTGGCTTCGTCTGCAAAATTGCTTATCTACGGAGCCTGTCATTAACTTGATCCTCGTTCTGCTTGATAATTTGGTTTGGATGTTAAATCATGCAGTGGCACTGCATTAAATAATTATGCAAAATGAGAAGTGACTGTTATTTTAATTCCACCCTCTGCTCTTCCATTTCTGCAGAATAATGTTTTGGGTTGATTCAGAAAAAGCGTTCATATCACCTGCTGTTTTAGGTTCAGATTTCAGGTTTCACTTCCTTTTCCTCTCTGTATGCAATTTAGAGCGATCTTCCTTATTTTAATCTTAACCTGTAATACAGTGAATTAAAATTATGTCTGATCCAAAGCTCATTGAAACCTCTTAATGATTCTCATTGACTTTGAAAAGTGATATGATTAGATCACTAGATGATACTGGATGCTTTTAGCACAAGTAATATTTTTTAATAATTTGAGTGTCATGTAGAATGTATATGGAAATTTTTGAATTTTGAATAATAGAGTATTTTTTTAACTCTCCCAATATTGCTCACACCCCAAGGATTTTGTTCCTCTTATCCTTTAGCTATCTATTTGCATCATCAGTGCACCTAAATAAAAAAATGAGTGTGTTTTAAACAGGTACCCTTCAGTATATGGCACCGGAAATCATAGACAAAGGGCCTCGTGGCTATGGGAAGGCTGCAGACATCTGGTCTTTGGGATGCACGATCATTGAGATGGCTACAGGGAAGCCCCCGTTTTATGAACTGGGAGAACCACAAGCAGCTATGTTTAAGGTCAGACATCTTCCTTGTACGACTCAGACCGGTATTTGTAAACACAGGAAATCTTATGACTGCTTTGGAGAAGTTAGAATAAGAGATTGCAGGAAAAGAAGATAAAGGAAGTGCTTGGTTAGTGAGGATGTTAAGAGAATGAGCTGATTCGGCTGAGTGGGAGTGCTGTGTAGTTTTGGAGAGAGTAATGGAGCAATAGCAGCTATTCAGCAGCCTGAGTGTTAAAAGAAAAAAAAAAAAAAGGGAAGCATTCTGCTTTGTGAGAGCCTCTACTTGCAATTGTGGGGTTTTTTAATGTAATTGTTTATACAGTTTGTAATAGTTAGGTTTTTTTCTCTGAATTAATAAACTAGTTACAGAAAGAGAATATGAAAACTTGAGAACAATATATGACTTCTGTTATCTAAATGTTTTTTTGATGCTGTTTAATGTTTGGGAAATGAACAGCGTAGGCCATTGTTTCTCCCTTTATTTGTCTCAGGTGGGAATGTTTAAAATACACCCAGAGATTCCTGAATCCATGTCTGCAGAAGCCAAGGCTTTCATATTGCGTTGCTTTGAGCCAGATCCTGATAAACGAGCTTTTGCTCATGAGCTACTTATTGATGAATTCTTGAAGGTTTCAAGCAAAAAAAGAAAGACCCCATCAAAGCTCTCAGGTAAGGGTTGCTAAACTCAATCTGGAATTTTTCTCTTGTTGATGATACAGTTTCCTGCAACTGGTCATTTAGTCTTTAAGATCAACACAGCAGATCTCCATCCCAGTGAACATTCAGTTGTAACCTGGTCCAGCACCTTGCTGCAGAAACACTGTTGTAGCAGAATTCTGTTATATTGTCACAGAGGTGATTTATACGAATGTTTCTAATAAGGTTTCTAAAAGTCTGTTTATGGTTTTATGCAACTTTTACGGTTGTGGCATTTTTTTTAAAATTGCCTATGTTTTCATTCAAAGAATGTTTGCATAGAGTACATTTTATATAAGGTTAGAACATGCTTTTGAGCCTCAGGGGAGTTTCCTACATGAGAAAAATAATCTTTGTCCCGTAGAAAATGCGCATGCGCTGCATTATTTTTGTTTCATGTACTCATTTCCTGCAGTGTTCTAAATTATGGAAAGTAACAAAGGAGTTTTGATAGTATGAATGACATATTCTGTGTGTGTGCATATATTACATATGAATATGTTTTCTGTACCTTTTTAGCATGATACCTAAAATGAAACAAAAATATGAGGTAAAGGAGGTGGCATTGGATGATCACTTTTAAAGTGGTTTCCAGATTAAAATTAACTTTAAATCGCAATAAATTATGCTTTTAAAGATTACAGACAGGAGAGTCCGGGTAGTCCTTGAAAAAGGGAAGTTATTCTTTAGACTGTGCTTATTTTCTGTTAATTTCAGCACATGTAACTTTCTTTTTTCTTTGTGTTTCTCCCACAGTTCTTTCAGCTAACACAAACGGTGAGTTTTAACATACTTCTCTATCAAAACATAACTGTGTAGATCCTGTGGTTATCACTTACTCTGGTGCAATTTGTCACACTAAAATGCTGCAAAGAGAATTGGGTGCAATTATGAAAATAAGTGACCTTTCTCTGTTAGGAACCTGTAATTCATTGTACAAATTTAAACTACAATTTGTTATCCTGCCAGCCTACGGCTTAATTGTCTAGGCAGGTGGGTAATACGTAGGGCCATTTAGTGGAAATCTGAACAGGAAACTGAATGGCTGTTTTATAGTAGCAATAGAGCCAAGGTTTGTGGAGAAAGATAACACAGATTTTTACTAGGCTAAACTCTACAATTGAAAAAAATGGAATGCATGAAACCTCTTGTCAGGCCTGGGTACAGGATACTCATCTCTTTCAAGAAATGAACTGCGGGGGCGGGACAGGGAAACTGAACAAACACATCCTTACCTTCATGCTGAGTCGCTATCAAAGTACATTTTGAAATGTGCACACGTGAAGTAGGTATGAATAGTTTCTTGCTGCAGTAGTGTGTGCTCTGGATTTAAAAACAAAAGTTCTGACTTAACATGTATGTGTATTATTAATTAAACTTGTACTCAATAATCTGATAAAGAAATGTATCTTATGTGTTACAGTATATATACATTCGTGTATTGTATATATAAATACATATTTATATACACTCATGAAATTAAGATTTCGGAAGGTGCTTACCCTGTGGAAACATTTTGTTACTGCTGAAAGTGCATATTGATGATATGAGATGCACATTCACTCCAGTGGTGAAGGTTCTGTAAATGAACTTGCAAAGAGCCCAGCATTTCTGTATCTCAGGAAGCTTTTGAATAAAAACGTAACTGCAAGGTAACTCTATTCCAGAAGAATAAGCTTTAGGAGTTTTTTGCCAATTTTGTTTTTACTATTTTGTATTGGTGTGGGGGAAGACTGGATTCTGTTTCCTCTGAAAGAATAACCTTTTCACTTCAGAACTGTGATGGCACTATTGCATCCTAATTTCTGAATATTCCTATACTAACAGAGTATCTTCGGAGTATATCCTTACCTGTCCCTGTTCTGGTGGAAGATACAAGTAGCAGCAGTGAATATGGTTCTGTGTCACCCGACACAGAATTAAAAATTGACCCATTCTCTTTCAAAACAAGAGCCAAATCCTGTGGAGAAAAAGATGGGAAGGGAATCCGGTCCCTTTTTCTGAGGTAAAGAGCTATCTGGCATTTGTGTTACACAGTAGATTAGGAAAGTGTGCATTGGGGTGGTTGTTAGAAAGTTTCTTTTCACTGAGTGTCTTTCATGCAGCATCCCAGATGAACATTTTGAGGATCACAGTGCACCTCCTTCACCTGAAGAGAAAGATTCTGGGTTTTTCATGCTGAAGAAGGATAGTGAAAGGAGAGCTACCCTTCACAGGATATTAACTGAGGACCAAGAGAAGGTGGTGAGGAACTTGATGGAAGCTTTGGCTCAGGTAAGGTAATTTCAGAAGGCAGCAAAAATTTTATGGAATTTGAACATTTATCTGCAATTACCTGGAATTTTTTAAATTACACATAGTAAAGCAATTAAAAAAATAAAGTTTGCTTAAACTAGAAAGCATACACCGTGTAACCTTTCATTGTTTATTGTTTTATTGGGGATATTAAAATAGGCTTTAAAACTGTTTATGCTGCATTGCATATGCCTTTTGTGTTGTTTTTAAATACTATATGTATACCCGGATATTATTGCTGACCAGACAACAGAAAAACATGTTTTCATGAGATTGTATTTTGCCAGTGCTTTTCAAATGGGACTAACGAGGCTGTCAGGTCAACTCATGTAACATGGGTCATCCCCAGGAGATGATTACTGTGCCCCACTTTTAGAGTTCCATCTTCTGGCTGACTGTTTTGATGGAGAGAGGTTTAGGTCTTTTGGCCTGCTCTGGCCTTATGTTAAGTTACTTCGTAGAAAAAAATGTGGCTGACTGGTACACCGTTGCCTTCTAGCCAACAGCTGTAAAAGGGGAAAGAGGGAGCTAGGGAGAAAATAAATTACAGCTATTCCTCACAGTAGTTGGGAGCACATATGGAGGGGAGGGAAGGTGGAGTAACAGTGGGAGCTACAGCAAACAACAAAATAATTGCAGAATGACCTTTTGGCACTCCTTTGTGGGGATGATTCATGATGATGTATCAGTTCAGGATGACACTAAATAAATTACAGGTCATCACCACGCTGCTAAATGTTGCAACACCGTAATTGGATGACATGATTTTTTGTTCTTGTTTGTAATGTGTGTGTTAGTACTTAATTGACTCACCTCGTTCTCAAGGCTAAGTATTGCTGGTCTAAAACATATTTGTATAAAATGTGACAACTCATCTTCTAAAGATAGTACTGTTTAGAAACTGATGCAAACCAATATGATTCTTTTGCATGTACTACAGTTAATGTAATTGGAAATTGCTGCCATACCAATAAAAAGAACTTCTAACTGTTGGTGGGGGGAGGCGGGGAACCCACGGTTGTCCTGGTAACTATAGAAAGTGTTAAAATAGAAGGCAATGAGAGAGATGCCTGTGATCTGTGCTTTGCTAGAGTGTTGCCATAACAGACACAGTTGTTAGCACTTGCATGAAAGGAATAATCACTGATTGTGAGAGGCTGAAACTGAATCACAAGATCCAGAGAGAGGGTACTTTGTGTTTCATGGCTTCCTCAGCTGGAGCTGGAACAGCCTGGGACAGGAGCAGAGAGACACGGAGTTGTAGAGCCAAAGAGTTCAAAGCACACGTGCATGGGACTGTCTGCCCTTCAAGAGGATACAGAACTGTGACTCCCCAACACCATTTTCTCCCTTGAAAGGGGGATCCTGGTCAAAGAGCAGGAAACTTACTTAAACCACCAGAAAGTGGTAGTAACTGCAGTTCAGGGGAAGCTGAGTTGGCTTCTTGTTATGTCCTGCTAAAATGCAAGAAGTTACCAATAGATGGAAGCCTGACTTGCTTGTTAGGCCTCATCAGGATGTAGGCTTTGATAGGGTTTTTCCCTTCAAAAAAACTTTTCATAAGAACAATTTCAACAAAGTCTGTGGGGGTTAGGGGAGGAGAATGACCTTCCCAAAATAGGTCACTGTTCCTTATTAGGGAGCCATACAGGTTGCCCTGTTGCCAGGATGGCTTGATGGACTTGGATCTTCTAGTCCAGGGCTACAGTGTATTGTGTGTCCACCTATCTGCCCCAATGTCTTTTTAATTATTTACACAAAAAGGAGATCAACTACTGCAGGACAGAGTGAGGGATCCACTTCATTGTAGGCAATCATCAGGTGAATTCTCCAGATCAAAGTGGATCAGGATCAGAGGCTAGGATCTCTTACCTCAGAGATGAGTGCTTTAGTCAGTGGAACTTTTGACTGCTCTAGAGCTGCTTCTTTTTTTTTAGTTTCTCTCTCTCAAATAATCAAATTGTCTTTGTTTCATCCGGATCATAATTAATTAACTATAGTTAAAACCTCAATATTATTGGCAAACAGAGTTCTTGATGTTTGGCCAACTGTAATATCTGTGGCATAAAACTGGAAAATACAACAGAAGTAGATACCGTATATCTTTCTGTTATGGAAATCAATGTTAGATATCTATAGTCTATATAAACAATTACTTAACTTCCTTCAGAATAAGCATCTAATACTTCATGTTGAACAACTAGTATTGTTTTCTATCTCTGGCTTAATTTTAAGATTTGGAATTGAAATTTGCATTCAGTTCGCATAACTTCACAGAGGAAATACAGTCCTCTACTTCCTACTTACTTATACTGATGTTCTGATGAATGCTTTTGAGCTTTTTGCTACTTTTGTAGCTCATGCAAAACACAAAAGCTTTTAAAAAATAAGCATATTAATATTTATAATAGAAAGGTGAGAGATTTGTAAACCTGCTCTACGAATAGGTAAGTGGAGAAGTTCTGTATCAAGGGAAATTATGTGGGAAAGAACTAGTCTCTTTCTGAGCCTATTGTGTAACTTGGACTAATCCCTTCTTTAAAATGCTACCGTGGGACTTCGCATTTTGTCTCTGAGGCACTGTGAAATTAGAAGCACTGCAAAGTACATGTTTGTTTGTAATGAAGAGTAATTTGTAGTATTCAGTGCACAGTATACTTATTCATATCTTTTCCCTCCTGTACAATGAGACATACAAACTATAGTGTGCACATATACTTCAGCAACTGCTTTAAAATGAAGTCAACGACCTAGTCATCAGGTAATCTGCATTACCAGGGAGCTCGGCGGTAGAGCTCTGTGCTGCTGTAGTTACACTGCTACTGTTATCTGACCTGTATCTTCCTCTTAACCATAGCAGTAGCATTTCTGAAAAATCTGTATTGCCAGCTGATGTCACTGGCTAAAGCCCCTCTGCATGTATGTTTCAAAGGATGGCTATCCAAACTATTTCTTTTCCTCTCTCTTCTCCCAGGGAGCCGAAGAACCCAAGTTAAAATGGGAACATATCACAACGCTCGTTTCCAGCCTCAGAGAGTTTGTACGGTCCACTGACCGTAAAATGATCGCAAACACTCTTTCAAAACTGAAACTGGAGTTAGACTTTGACAGCCATGGTATCAGTCAAGTGCAGCTCGTGCTGTTTGGTTTTCAAGATGCTGTAAGTAGTCATTTTTACTAAGAACTTTGTGCATGAAACTGCTAAAGTAAAAAGCTAGAAACCAGAAGCAAACAGAACTTCCTTAACTTCCACCGAGTTACTGAAACAATAATATTTTGAAGGCTTTGAACCTGTCATTACAAAACCCCAGCCCACAGCCGTGACTTGGTCGGGTTGCCATGTGATCCTCTGGCGGGACACAGACCCTGAACACAACTGTTGAGATTTTGCTGATTTAAAAATCTAGAAGGTACAGCATAGTTGTGTGAACATTACGTCATAATACTAACGCAGCAAAGCCTTCTTAAAAAATCTCATTGTGGAGGGTTTTCTGGTAAATAAGATCCACACTGAATGTCAGGCTTATCCTATGCAAATGCATATCTCTTGATCTTGAGTTCTCTTATAAACCGATACATTAAACCACTCTATGCCTCCAATAGTGTTTGTCTACCTTGTAATATTGTATTGAGTTCTTATTCTATTATTTTTGGTTAGCAGCAAATTTCTGCCAAACTAGACTTTTTCATTTCAATTTATAATAAGCAGGATAAGAAGGAGGAAAAAAGAGGTTACTTTTCTATCAATAATTAATGCAAATTTATGATTTCCTACAGTGAGCAAGCAAGCACACACATGGATATTCTTTAAATAGCTGGTTTACCAACAGCAAATGTTTTTTCTTCTTAATCTATATATTTAAATGTTAGTTCACAAGCAGTTAGGTTTAGTGCTTAAGATTGATAACCAACATGGGAGGGTACAGCTGTGCTGGGCATCAATTGTCCAGACTGAAGTCATGTAGTAAAAATGAAATGACAATCCAAGAAGGCATTTGAGGTGGGTGATTCTGTTCACATTCAAACCTGGGGCACTCTGACAAGTAAAAGAGCTGTCAGGAAGGGATTGCATAGCATGTAAACTGTTGCATAGACTACACTGACAAGAATGCTGTTTACGAAAAATCCCTAATGCGTGAAGCGACTCTTTAAAAGAGAGGTTTCCACAAAACAAAGTTTTCTCTTTGAGTCTTCACTTTGACTACACTTCAGCTTTCCTTTCTACTTGGCCTCATATTAATATTGCTTTGACACCTGGAAGAAAAAAATCAAACATACAAGGTCAAGAAAAAAATGGGGGGTGGGGAGAAAGTAGAAATATCTGGTTTGATTTTCTGATAGAAATATTGCCGGGCATCAGTTGTTCACTGGTAATTGCCTGAGTCATGTTCTTTTCTGGAGAATTTTTACACTCTTCTGCTAACTTAGTCGTTACAAATTGCTGTTTTTTTAACTGATAAATGCATCTTTCATTACTATCTTTCTACTATTTAACTAAGATAACCCACAGAAAGTTCAAAGAAAAACTTCGCTTTATATGTGCCCAGTGTTAATTATTTTGGGCATGTGTTAGATTTCTGTAGGAGAACACTGAAATCCAGATCAGTGTCAAGACCTCAGATACTGCAGAGACTGGGATATTGCTAAAAGTGAGGGAAAGTAGTTCCCTTGTTCTCAGGACTTAATAAGGTAATCTTGGGTAACGATGTTTAATAATCGCATCAGAGCAAGCAAGGAAAGTAGTTTTGTGCTGTAATGTAAATAGCTAAATCACATTACTGTGGATTGTTGTGTTCTTGACAAAGTTACATCGTGCTGCTTCAGTACGTAAATAGGCTGCACTTAACGTGTCAGTGTTTTGGTAGGAGTCAGTATGGCAGGAGTTGCGCTGCCTGGGAGGGCTGTGGGCAAGCCTTTGGGGCCCTTAGGCAGCTGCTGCCCAGGTGCTGGGCACAGGGCAGGCTCCCTGGCGCTGCTGACAGCTCTCCAGGTCCAAGAACAGTGTCCAAGTGCCACCTCGTGGCCACTGGCAAGAGAACTGAGGGAGACATAGGTACTGTGGTGGGTTGACCCTGGCTGGCGCGTACAATAAAGCCCCTCCCTGCCCGTTCGCGCACTTACTCCCTCCCGGCGGGATGGGGGAGAGAATCAGAAGGGCAAAAAGTGCAAAAACTTGTGGTCAAGATAAAGACTGTTTAATAAGTGGAGGGGGAAAAAAACCCAACCTCAAACCTCGTAAGTGACGCAAAAGCAGTCACCACTGGTAGACTAATGCCCAGCCAGTCCCTGAGCAATGGCTCCTTTGGAAAAACTACCCCCCTAGTTTTATTGCTGAGCATGATATTCTATGGAAGGGAGTATCTCTTAGGGCAGTTGGAGTCAGCTGTGCTGGCTATGTCCCCTTCCAGCCTTTAGTCCACCCCCAGCCATCCCGCTGGTGGGGTAGCATACAAAACAGAGAATGCCTTAACGCTGCGTAAGCTCTGATCAGCAATAGCTAAAACATGGGTGTGTTATCAAGGCTGTTGTAGTCACCCCTCTGAAACATAGCACCATCTGGGCTGCTGTAATGAAAATTAACTCTATCCCAGCCAAACCCAGTACAGGTACCTGCATGACTGAATACTGTTGCTTTGGGGCAGTGAAAATAATATGATTAATAACATTTATTAACTTTTTACACATGTTCTGAAGGCATCATTTGTGTAACTTCCATCACTTTTTACAGAGAGGTTATCACAATGGAAGAGAATTAAACTAATCCCTTTTTTAGAAAGACCTAAGAGCAAAGTATCTTCTTGCCACATTTTTTAGTAAGGAGTAGTAGTTGCTACTTTTTTTTTTTTTTTTTTTAATAAGGCTTTGAGTAACTTCATAATTTCCTAAATGTGGTTATATTTGTTTCTTCCTGCAACTTCTCGAGTCTGCTCCTATGGAGTCTGATGCTTTGGACTGCTTCCGTGCCTGGAAAACAGCACCAAGTCTGTTTTGTGCTGTTGCTGCTTGCTGTGGCTAGGTATTTCACACTATCCCCCCACTTGCTTCTTCCCTGTCATATGGGAGTTGGAAAACAGTTTCCCCAAGGTAGAGACATCCTTGCAAATGGCATGGAGCGTCCATAGAGGCAGCTGGGAATATCACTAAAAGTGGTTTGAAAGCAAACCTGTAGGGAATTAGGAGCAACCCAGTGTAGAAAACTATCTTAATGTATGAAGTAAAAAGAAGATGGAAAGACAAAATGACACAGCATACAAATGAAGTCCCCTGACTATTTAAACTAAATTAACTATTTTCTGAATCAAGAAGGAGCAGCATTACATTAATTCTTTAATATTACCTATAATTGTACTTTAAATAGATAAATATTGCTCAGAGGAAGCAGTGAAAATGATGACAAAAAATAACACGATTAATTAGCTTAAGTTACAAGCCTTTCGTAATATGGTCCTTGGTATTTGTTTTGCTCGCATTCTTTTTAAGTTTCTCTCCACACTCATGAAGGTTAAGTAAACTTCAGTATCACAGCCATCAAAAATCACCTAACACAGGAATTAGTACTTGATAAAAAATACAAAATATTGCACGACTTGTACAAAAATGGTGAAAGTTGGCAGTGTTGCTATTTTCTTCATTTAATGACAAAGTGAAATAGTTGTAATCACCTGCTTTGATACAGCATCTATAATTTCAAACACTTTATGTAATGCTGACATATATTATAGTTTTAAGTTGTGGGGGAATATAATATCTGAATTGAATTTTCTGTTGCTAGGTCAATAAAGTTCTCCGAAATCATAACATCAAGCCACATTGGATGTTTGCGTTGGACAGCATAATCAGAAAAGCTGTGCAGACTGCTATTACTATTCTGGTCCCAGGTGAGTAATTTCTTAATACTCAGCAAATATTTGTTAGCTGGTCTCTTTAAACATGCTTTAGAGCTGTAATTATGATGCTTCTCTTAAGATTTTGAAACCAGCAGCGGCCTTTTTCCTGTTCACTGTTTTGCAACTCAAAAACTAATCAGTGTATTGTCCAAATTATTTTGGAAAGCACCTTTCCAAGATGCGTAATCTAAACAATTCTGCAACACAGTGAGCAGTAGTAGGCTAAGGTGCTCTGGGGCCTAATTTTTTGAGGTGCACAATGCTCCCTCTTGAAATCCAAAGGACAGACTACTTGCCAGCACATGCCGATTTTTGGAAGGTGTTTTACAAAATGGAGACTAAAGGTGTGCTTTTTGGAGCACTCAGAAGTCTCTCTGGCTCCTGGTCAGAAGCTGTCCAAAGCGGTGGGGGAGAAGGAAAAAAAAATCTGCCATGCCTGCAGTTTGAATATTATATTTTGAATGTTGTGGAAGTAGAATGCACAGCTTAGCTGAGGGAAGGAATCTGTGTAGAAGAAACTATTCCATTCTGTTATTACTCTAGCTAATTCCAGAGTTAGTTTCGCTGCTGCTTCTTTTAACTTCTAAGCTTCCAATTCCCCTGTTCCCTCCACTGGAATTAACGGTGAAACTTTCAAATATATGATTTAATGCTTTAAGTCTGAAGTCAGAATCCTTATTTTTCTGTTTTCTCCAGTAGGTTAAGTCTTAAATTATCAACAAGGAGATCTGAAAATTCTGACAAAAAGCTCTTCCTATTCTCCTCGGTATTTTCCCTATCCTCAGCTCAACTAGCAAGGCATAAATAGGGTTTCTGTATTACTTTTGAGTCATAAGGAAAATCTGTCTTTAGATTTTAGATTAAAATGACAAACACTTTTAACAGGCATTTACTTTATTGTTGTATAATAGGAGTACTGCAGAATTCCTGCTTAGTAGACTGTACTTCCCCATACAGCTCAGTATCAGTGTTAATTGTACATGGTCAAGCTTGAACAAAAGCCTCTGTGCCCTGCTACTGCTTTCAGGCACTGATCATCTGCCTTTTCCCTAATTGCCTTACCCTGCTTCTGGTTGCTTCCCCTTGCCTTTGTCTGGCTCTTGTTTTTCCTTTTATGAACAATGTGAATATTTATCTCTGGCCGTAACGCTTCTAAAAGTTACGGGATGTTTTAGGAGTGGTAAGAAGTAGATGTTGTGTAGTTCTACTGCCTGGTGGTGAACAATGGCAAAATGAACTTATTAGTGTGATGCAGAAGTTCAAAGCAAATTCAGACATACTTGCCTAACAATATTTGTGTAACTGCTGTATAATAAAACTGCTTTCTTTAGTTTAGAGGAAGCACAGTTCATCTTAGTAGGTTCAGCCTTGAAAAAAGGTATATAGCATTGAAATGAAGAGACAAAATGGATCAAGGAACAAACATCTCTTTTGTAAAGAAGAGAAATGTACTTGTTAATTCTTCAGCAGAAAGGACAAAAACCAAGCATGATTCAGAAAAAAAACCTATGTTTTGGTGAGGAGACTAAAGGGAGTGCTCAGCAGTCAGAAGCCACAATTGAAGGAAGGAAGGAAGGAAGATTTACATTAAATGGTTAGAATTAACAAACAGATGTTGTTGCAATAATAGGTCTTGTAGGATTATAAGGTCTTGTGTATATATATATATATATATATATCTTGCATACCTGGAAAGCTCTGGTAGGTAATTTAAACACAGAATAACAGAAATCAGAGTACAGGTATAGCTTTGTATCCACGTCTTTCTGGATGTGCATCATTACAAAATATGCAGTGTTCTCTCTGATAAGTAGAAGGGAAGTGTGCTACTTTTAATTGTCGGGAAAGGGGTCTGTTTGTTATTTCCTCTCTATATCTTTGGATACAATTTTTTGTTAGACGCGGTATTCTTATAATGAGAGAATGCTAAATATGCCGGAATAGCAACAACAGGAGTAGCTGGATGTAAGAGAAATAGTGGTTATTTGTTTAATAAAGCATTTCAGGGCAGACACATAAGAAATTACAAACCACTGAGAATGAGGAAAAGAAAGTACTTCTGCTGCACGTAGTACTTCAGCACAATGTGACATGAAATGCTATCCAAAGCTGGAATCATATTAATCCAGATTTTGGGGGTTTTAGAGCTCTTGAACATTTGATAGGCTGAATAATAATCAGCATAAACTAAGATGCTGATATGGTCTGAGTTGTCTTCAACACCCAGAAAATATCTGTTCTCTTGCTACAGAAATTTCAGGTCTGGTTTAATGAAAGCTGTAGGATGATCTCTAAATAGTCACTTAGGTCTGCTTTTGTTTTAATGTTTAACACCTTTAATGTTTTTTCTTATGCTTATATTTTACTGCTACTAATAGAATTGAGGCCACATTTTAGTCTTGCATCTGAAAGTGATACAGCAGATCAAGATGATATAGAAGTTGAAGAAGATCAAGATGAACAGCCTCAGAATCAAACAATCCAACAGCCTTGCATTGTCATGGAAGATGCAGTAGCTACCTCAGGTGTAAGCACACTCAGCTCTACGGTATCCCATGACTCCCAGGCTGCTCACAGATCACTGAGCGTCCAGCTGGGCAGGCTAAAATTAGAGACAAACAGGTAAGTCTGGACGTCAGGGGACACTAGCCTACTTGTGACAGCGTGTATTGTTTTGCTTTTAAACTGTATGTGCTACAATACTAGTCATAGTATCAAAATTCCACAGTACTGCAAGCTGTTTGTTTAAATGATGGTCTTCGTTTAGCTGTGACTGCTCACTTATATTAGTTTTATTCATTTCAGAACAAGAGTGATGCAAGTCAAGGTCAGTCTTGGTTTCAGGTGCCCTTTAAAGGAAGGTCTGAAAAAATTGAGCTTGCTGCCAAGCTTCTGCTTTTTCTCTCCTTCATATGCTCTGTATGGCTGATGAATGGTGTTGTGTTATGTTTTATTTCCATTAGGGTAGAACTTGCTGTTCCTTTCTGTAGTTATTCTTGGGTAATGAACTCAAGCTAGTTGACAGCCATACATGAACTCCACAAGGAAACTGCTTCAGATTTGCACACAGAATTCTCTGCAGCAGAATCTGTGCTTACCAGCAAGTGTTACATTTTTATTAAACAAATCATGTTCATCAGAGAAAGATGGGAAAAATAGGTGTGTTTGTTTAAAAGAAGAAATGAGCCAGAAATTCGGATATTGGATTTTTTTCACAGACATACATGTATTCTACTTTAAACCTGAGAAATGGTTCTTCTGGGTTTTTTGTTTAAGAAATGTCAGAGACAAATCTCTGTCTCCATTAATTTATCCAAAGAATTTTCTATATAATTTTATTTTCATTAAAATATACCAGATAGTCTGTTCAAAGTAGGTATTTTAGCTTTTGCAGCATCTGATTTATGACATTGAATTTCCTACTGACCTCAGTAAATTTTGAATATGACCCTGATAGAAAGAGAAGAACATATCTTCAATAAGGCACTTGTTATGCTGCTAGAAAGTTCCTCGTAG
>VXBH01004502.1:0-20733 GCA_013400035.1 Rynchops niger | reverse complement strand
ACACAAATCACCATCCCCCACCAATGGTGATTTGGTGGGTTGTTCTCTTTTATACCAGATCCTAAAATTCAGCAACTGCAATACAGATTTATTCACATTTTCCAGGTATCATAGAAAAAACTTGGCTCTGGATTGCAGGGGTTTTGTGTGTTTTGTTTTTTTTTTCCCCTTTAGCAGACCTTTTGTTTCTGCACATAGAAAATCAATCTTATTTAATGCATTGGGAAACACTCTCTCTTAAGACTCACTGCCTTTCACTTTGGGTTATCCTCTCAGCCAAGTCCTGTGAGATTATAATTGATTTTAAAAGTCAGCAGCAAAAGTATTTGATCTTTAGGTGACAAACAGTCAACGAGGAGCCCTCAGGATCGTTGTTAAACGTCAGTGAAATTAGATTCATGCTAGGATAGGCAGATTAGAAAAATTCAAATCAGGCTGTAATAGTGACAGTAATAAGTGGAAACTCAGCAAAATGAATCTATAAGTCAACAATGTGTAATGTCATAAACTTGAATAAATGATTATGGAGCAGCTCAGGCCTGAATTAAAACCAAACAAGCTGAAACAAGCAATATCATTGAGATGGATAAGTAAATTTATTCAAGTGGATATCATGACACTTACATTAGAATAAAAGCCAAACTTTTAACTTATCTGTTGAAGATAATCTGGACATCATCACTCAAAAGGGCAACAGCACCTGCATGTGCTGCTACTGGTACCAGGATGTTGAACATTGAATGCTGAAGCCTGTTAGAGCTAGAGGGAATAGAACATTGTAGGCAGCAAAAGGTGATAAAAATCTTCATCAGTTGTACTGTAAAAAACATGGGATGGAACAAAGAAGTTATGGGCAATTTTCTCTGTTGCTTGCAGGTAACAGTGGTGGGGCTATTTACTGTTGTGCTGTCATAAGCTACCACACTCAGTACCGTTTGTGCCAAAGCAAAAAAAGAAAATGTTAACTTACAACTAAAGAAAGGGCCAAAACCTCTTGGTGGTGGTTTTCCTCTTTCTCTTGTGGGGCTTTAAAGAATCTGTATAGAAAACAGTACAGAGCTTACTTAGGGCCTCAAAAATGTTCTCATGAAAACATGCAAGGTATTTAGCATCAAGAACACCCCAAACAGTACTGGTATGCAGGGCGGCAAGGCAACCTTAGCAAAAACCAAGGTCAAATTAAATTGACCTGGCATGAAAGAGCACAAAGCAGCCTGAAGCCACGTAGCCACAGGAAAGTTGTATAGGATACTTCAAACCTCTTGACGTAACCTCGGATAAAATAACTGTAAAACTGCTTCCAGGAAGAAAACCTTTCACGGCACGTAGTCTACTTCCTGAACCATAAGAAATACAAATAATGAGAGAAAAAACATGTTCTTTTGAAAAACATTAATGAATTAATTAAATGGTATAGCACATAGTATTATGTTGTACTCTTACATGCAGCTTATTTTCAAGCAATGCAAAACATAGTGTTGAGGGATTTTAACGCTAGCTCTATGAATGCTGTAAAATTTGGAATTTTTCTGTAAGGTCAAGTTTTTTAAATCATACCTTTAACATCTTCAGCAAATGAAGCAGAGTACAACATTGATTTTTCTGCAGCAAGAATGCTAAGTGAAAATACTGGAATAGTCCGACTGTAATATATAAATAGATTAATAGATACATAATGCTGAAACAAAAATTTAAAGTTTTGCATAAAAATGAATGCTAGCACTTAAGTCATGCAAAGTTTTACCTTTTTTTTTTTGTTTGGCATATATATGTTAGCAGAAACTATGCAATCATTTTCTTTCTTACAGGTTTAGAACGGCAGGTGACACTTATTAGCAGCAAATCCAAGATGCCTCTGGATGCAAAGCAGCCATTCTGTTTAATTCATCATTCCTTTTGGATCACCCTGTTGTAAGTCGAAAACATTTGCAAAAACAGAGCCCGTATTATTTCTTTTCTGTAATCTGTGAGCCTCTGAAAATCTTGGTTCTTCCAATTGCTTACTTTTTAAGTGGAAAAACGGATTACTGAGCTTTATTTCTCACCCAAGATGTACTTAATTGGGATGGACCAGATTTCAGCTGATTCCCCCTTTTTTTTTCCCCCTGGATGTAGGAAAGAGCACACCAGATCTTGCATGTAAGTCCAATATAAGTCCACTCCTTTATGTGAAATCAGTAACTTCAAAAATATAAATACAGGTATAAAACTCAATCTAATGTGTTTAAATGGCAAGGGAAATAAATTAGTAGTAGCTGTGCAATACAGCAGTACAAAAGCAAGCGTGGATTTAATTTTCATTCCAGGCCCAAATATTTAATCGTCACAGACGAAAAGTAGTGCGCTCAATTTAGTCCACTCGTGTAGTTCACTCAGTGCATGGAGCACATTCGGGCCTGTCTGTGAAATGTGCATTATTCAAGTTAATGTAAAGCCTTCTACCACTGCTTAGAATGAGGTGACTTTTGAATCTTTTATTAGTGCTCTGAAATCTAGGCCTTCTCCAGTCTCCATTAAAGCCAGTGGGAAACGTTTTATTGACTGGAATAAATGGCTTGAATGCCTCTCTGCCCTCCTTCCTTCTTTCCTTCCTTCCTTCCAGTTTTCATCTGGGTGGTGGCTTTCCTAGCTGTATGTCCAGACGACGCAGGGAGATCAGCAGTTAACTCGGATACAAATGACAAGCCAAAATAAACTGCACAAATCCTGTTCTTTTATCTAACATTTTCAAGCTTGTGAGACGTTTTAGAGGGTACCTAGGTGACTTTGTGCCAGCTGGTGCCCTTGTAGCGCTCTGCCTTGGCCGTGTTCTCATTTTCAAGGGCTTTCTGTTGTTTTTCCCTTGGTTGTACTAAGATCTCCTTGTTGCCTTGACAAATATTTGTTTCCGTTTCTGTGTAAGTAAACATCTAACATAAAATTGCTTCCGGATTCAGTATTCAGATGACTGCTGTGCTACTGTTTACCAGAGTTCAAAACCTGGGCAAACAGCAGTTTGTTTGGGCTGAATAAGTAATACCTTATTTTACAGGGCACAAATAGCCATGTAATTATTTTGAATTAAGAAATTACCATATCATTTCAGGCTCATTACATGGGTATTTATTCTCAGCAGATTATATGCAGACTGTTACAATAGTAACTAGTATCACTTTTATTTTAAAAGAAATAGAGCAGGGACATGCTTCTGGTAAGCCTTAAAGTCCTTAAAATGGGAGTTCCACCACAGATTTGTGAAGTTCAAGTTGAAAAGTCTTTTTCAAGTTGAAAAGACTTATTGTTCTTCCATAGCGTTTTAGTAAGGAAGCAACTAGCCAATGCACTTTTTATTTTGCCCTTTTTCATGCGGCGTGGCAAAGAATAGATGGCAAACCACACAGTCCTAATGAGGAAGGGCAGAAGCCCTTCAGATGGCTGAAGGAATCACTTATGTGTGTTTCAGCTATAATTTCTAAAAAAAATTGTCAAATCAGAAGTAAATTTCTGATGGCCATCATTCTAGTTTTTCCAATATCTTATCGGGAAACCAGCTCACGTGAAAACTGTGACAATCCCGGAAGCTCTCTGTTGTAGCTGAGCTCTTGCAACAGAAGTGCCCTCAATTCACACAAGGGAAGCTGGGAGCTTTGGGAGCCATAACTCAGGCAGAGACTCTGAGGACAAGGAGCTGAATGCTGGCTCGTCTTGATAATCTTCATTCCAACCTGGAAGTCAGGAAACTGAAAGTACCCTCAGGACTTGATACCTGCGCTCAGCCCCTGAGCACCACTCCCTGAACTCCTCAGATTGGTGATTTTATAGCTTTACTGTGAGCCACAAGATGTGGGAACAATGTGCATCGTTCCACTGATGATTTCCATGTGGGTGATGGATTTTTCAATGGGGAGGGAGTAGTGATAATTCTGGAAAACCTATGTTGTCAAAATACTAAAACAGTAAAGTAAAACTGTATCCAAACTGGGTAACGGTGTCTATGACTTGTGTATCCCTGGTGGAGAGTAAGTAGTTGTCATTCTCTGAGCAACAGTCCTGGTATTGGTTAGGATATCCATGGATTTTAACACTCTCTAATAGAGCAATTAACTGGTTTGTTAATGCTAATTCCCTTCCATTTTCTCAGCATCCATCATGTTCTTGTGCTAAACTGCACTGTGATGGTGTTGTGTGCTTCCACCTTTCTAGCCCTCACCTCTCAAGTGGCGGCTGCAACTAACCTCCCACCTTACCTTCACCCAAGAGATGGATGGACCATGGAGAAGGGGGACCAACAACCTCTGAAGGGCCTGATCCTGTGGACACAGTAAGTCTTCAGGCCTCTGTTACCTTCCAGCTTGTGCTGCAGGACACATAGCTGTCCTGAGTCCTCCACTTCCCCGGTTCAGCTTCCTCAAACAACAGCAATGTTGCTTTTGGTTTCCTTTCATGGCTATAAATGCTTATTTAATCTTTCTAATCTTCTTAGCACCAGCTGAAAAGACTAGCATGCAAAAATGTGAGAAGTATCTGCTGTGAGGTAGAAATTAACCTAGTCATAAAATAATTGCTTCTAAACTCTTAGTCACTCATGGCATGATTTTAATTGCATTACACTTAAGGGATCATAATGAAACAGACTTACAAATTTACCCTGGAGCACTTTTTCTGCAGTATTGGGTTGGAAAGCTGTAATTTGAATAAATGGAATGAGTAACTGAAGACAGACTTTCCCTCTCCCCAGTATGTCTCATTTAAAAAAAAAAGCAAGAAGAAGAAAAGAAGAAAACTGTATCACTTAAGTAATTAGCAAGATGTTGACAAAATGCAGGAAGCGTGCAGTAGATATTTTGTACCTCAGCTGAAAACAAATTAATAAAGCAGATTTCTGTACAGAGAAGCTAAGCTTGTTTTCAGAAGGGAAAGATTCTTATTTTTGTACCATCAACTGAAGATGGAGAGGCAGTGAGAGAAGAAATGTTCATGAAAGCCTAGCAATAGCCTTGTTACTCATTTGCGAAAGGGAGAGCAATAATATTCAAAAAGCCCTTAGGTGTATTATGTAGCTGTCAGACCTTGGGTCTTAGAATAGAGGAGATAATGACTGCTTTTGCTGCTCAGCACAAGAGAAACCAAAAGAGGTATTGAGGGATGGCAGTATTTTGCTGTGATATGCAATAAAAAGAAATTACCAAATTCTACCTGAGACCCTTCCCCGTTTTGTCCTTCACTCTCATCAGGTTGCTCTTGAGCTGCTTTGCTTAGACATTGTGTCAGTTTCCTCAGTTTGCTCCCCATCGCGTAGTCAGGGCTTTGCTGAAAGTCACAACTTGCTGCTTATTCCAATTCAGTGTATCTCTTTCTTTGGTCTTGTTCCTTTGTAAAGCTGGCTTGATTTCAGTTAGTTAATTCAGGTCAATGCATTCCTTCCACAGATGGTTGGAAACAGGCTGTTTTCCAAAGGCTTTGAGAATGAGCGTGCCCAGTGAGATGGGGCTGCTGTTAAAGAGCTGAATGTTGGCCAGCTCACCTCAATACAAGCTAATGAGGATCACACAACTACACATCTCAGATGTGTTTGTTAGGTAAGTCATTCAGTGATGGACTACCCCTCTATATCTGGATGTTGCCCTTCTTGTTTGAAAATCAACTTCTAAAATAAAAGCAGATCGTGCCTTTACCCCACCCTCAAAACTAGGACTGGTATTTTCTTACTTCTCAAAATCACTGGGTTTTGCTGCTGGGAATGAGAAGCATTCTTTCAGTGTCCTTTTCTCACCCCTGGTATTTTACAGTACTCTTAGAAAAGGTACAGTGAATAGTTGCACTTTCATAGTGACCCTTCACAATATATATCAATAGATGGCAGTAACTGAGTCTCATTGAAAAAAACATACCTGAAAAAATGTCATAATTGGCTTTTTCTCTAAGAAAAAAATGTAGTCTTTATGGATTAAAAAGAACGGAAGTTATTTCATAAATAAGGGTCAAAGTACAATTTCCTTTTTTTTTCTTTCATTCTCAAAAGCATTGATATCAAGTTGCTTAAAACAGCACCAAGTTTGCTGGAAGCCATAACCTGAACGACTACACAGGTTCAAAACAGGGATAGGAAACAAGGATCAGTTCAATTCTATGAATCCTTCATCGGAACCTAGTTGGAGACTTGTTACTCATGAACGAAGCATAAAGCTAAAGAAATTTGTAGTTGGAAGTTATCTCAAGAGGTCAGCTAATCCATTCTCTTTCAGTGGCCCAGAATCAAGAATACGTACATCTCACATGGTCCCTATTTCCTGACCAAAAAAGAAAATTCTGCAATGATGTTGCCTGGCCAGTGTAAAAAAATAGTAATTGGCAAACAATAGTGAAGGTTTGCAATAACACCAAGCCGCAGTCTTATTCAGTGACAATTTATTCTTCTTCTCATGACTTCTACTTATTTTACTGTAGTACAAAATACACAATTCATCATTGTATTGCTAGAGAAGTTTTGACAAAATCAAAATATACTTTCTTCCAAAGGTTTGAGCTTATTTATTATACATTTGAAGTGAAAACCCATTTTGAAACATCACATAGATTTTTAGATCACTTAGATTTTTCTCATCAGAAGCAAAATGTCACTGAAATCAGCGTAAGCCAGTAAACTAAAGCATATGGCTGCTGAGGTATCAAAACTTCTTGAAGGGAAGAAAATAGCCCTCTGGCAGAAAATCTCTGAACACTGTAGCATCTAAATTCCTGCGTTGATGGAAATATTTTGCGCTTTTTTGCAAGCACTTTTTTTTTTTTTCAATCTTGATCATGATTAGTTGAATTCTTTTGTTTCAAATTCAAAGATTTCTTTCTTCTCCCTTTCTGCCAAGTGTTTAAGCGATGCTACAGTGAGAAACATTCTGAACAGATATATTTTTGTGATACACATTTCTGTTAGCAATCAGGGGCAGAGCACTGCCTGGTCACTGGCAAACCAATATTTTAAGATTTCTAGTTCAGAGCATTCTAAAATACTGGAAGCACCCTGTGCTGTGTTGCACCCTCCGAAAGAACCAGTTTTTCCATGATATGTAAGGTACGCTCTATCTGGATAGAAAGGTATTAGGGCAGTTAATTTTTGTGTGCTATTATGAAATTACGTACTTGTTGCTATATCACTTTAAAACTGTCATTTAATAATGTATTGGTATTACTGTTTCAGGCTTTGAAAAGTATGAAGCACTGCCAGACCCTGTTGTGTTACAGCCTGCCCACACTTGGGACTAAAATATAACTCCAGATCCCCAAAGTCCCAGTTGAATGCAAGTAGATGGAAAGGTACCACCAATGGACAGAGACAAGAAGGTAAGGAAACGAACTCTGTTGATTGGTATGATTGGTGGTTACCCCCACAACTTTGAAATATTATTGAAACGCAAGATACTTGGGCTACATTTACTGATCTATAAGAAGCAACACAGATCGCGTTTCTTTAGGGCACCAGTGGGAAGGAAGTTAAAGAGCAGAGCACGTGTTCTTATCTACCCCAGTCTCCAGTTAAGCTAGAATGCGTCAGTATTGCATACATATCTACTTAGGTAATGTTTTTTTCACTCTTCATTCTGATCTCTCTTTCTTTTACAATCTTGAAACTACTGAAATAGATGTCTACATGCTTCTGCATGCAATCTAGATAAATGTAATTTTAATCCAAAAGTTAATCTTACTTGCATATCTACAAGGTGATAGGGTGCATTCAGTTTACAAGATATACATTTTTAATGAAGAAAAAGAACCTTAAGTAAATTGGTGAAGAATGTTATCCATCATTTTCCCCAAATCGTCGTAATACATTATTTGATTCAAACCTTTGTCAGCCACACAGCAGTTCATTTTCCTAAACTGAACATTAGAGGCAGCTGACTAACAGTAATGTTGCTCAAAGAAAATTGAGCACACGCTGTTAAATGGGGCAAATAATATTACTATTGTCAGCAATAAGTCTGAATTCCTGCAGCTGTTTGCAGAGGTGTATCCTGGTGTCCCTTCCTCTGCTCACCCTGTGGCACAGGCCACAGTTTGCATTCCCAGATCCAAAAAAAAAGAGGTTTTAAGTGGCACATGTGTTTTTCTCATTTGTTTGAAAATCCAAAGCTCATATACGATCTTTCCTGAAATCACATTCAACACGTACTGAAGTGTAAGGGTGGAAATGAAGAGATTTAGCCTAATTAGATTCATCTTTACCTGCATATTGTATCTGTCCAGAGCAGAGCCTGAGTCTGTAAGCTGTAACCAAGGCTCCATTCCCATTTTTCAGAGCAACGTAGAGTCACTGTGTGGAAGTTTGTGCTCAAAGATCTGCTATGAAGCACTAAGCAAGATTTTTCTTTCCACAGTCATTTAATATAAGTAAGAAAATCTAACCTTACTTAATATAAAGGAAAGAATCCCCAAGCTTCTAGAGGAGAAGGTGGATTTCCAAGGATTAAAAAAAAAACAAACGCACTTCATAATGGCTGACTTCAAAGAAAATTGTGTGATCCATTTTTCCAAGATAATTATTTTTTTGGCCATGGGGTTATAGTAATCCTTTTTCTATAGTAAAAAATTCTCATCCATAGTTGAGCCCTTTCTCCAGAATGTATACTCCACTGCTGTGGTATAAAATTAATTGTTATTGCCAGTAAAAAAACAGGATTCCCCTTTAATCAGATGAATATTTATTGTACAGACTGAGCCTATGGGGTGTAATATTACATGCAAGCCTGTATTTCAAATTAAAAACTATAATTTAATTCCAAAATGCTTGTTATTTGACACATCAGGATTAAAAAAGATTGCTTTCATAAATGGAAATGCAGGTGTATGTAGTCAAGGTGATGTTGGCATAGACACACAGCCACAATAATTTTGTACCTTTTAAAAATGTTTACAATTTTAGCTGTAAAAGAACCAGAAGAAATATCCACCTGTTTTTATCTTTTCTTTGGTCACTGCACCCATAGAAAATTAAATAGAGAAAGAAAAGGAGGCAAACACATAATACCATGAGTTATCTTTATTTCATATCATCTATTTCAAATCATGCTGTTCTTTAGCTTTGGAATTACAGATGGCGGTTGCACTATAGAGCTTCTGAAAGCATCATGTAGGTTTAAGCACCAGACCATCAGAATCCCAGCTGCTAGTTAACAATCAAGTTTTGATTTAATTTAATCTAATTTTTTTCCTTTTTCTAATTATTTTTCCTTCCACTAGAGTGGAGAAAAGTTCGGGTTCGTTTTTTTTAAAGAGAGTAATATATGAATATAAAAGAAACATAGATACTACTACCAACATTTTTTTCTTTTCCCTAGCCTCCCAGTCTGCAGAAGGTTCATAGCCTCTATTTTGTGAGGGTTATTGGGCTGATGAATAAATGCTCTGCAGTTTATTTCACAGACTTCAGGTCTTCCGTCAGAGCTTTCGAAATAGTCGTTTGGGTTTGCAAACTTTCACAGCACTTCGGCAGCACTGCTTGGTACTTTTCTACACAACAGAGACTTTTCCCCAGACACATTAATTATGCAAGCAAAACTAGCATATTATGAAAAATGCCTGTAGAGATTCCTATAGATCAAACTATGAGGTCAGTAGAAGAGAAAGACCACACTCTTGCCTCTTTTTGCTGCCAGACACCCCACCCTGGCCCTGACAGACAGCAGGTCCCTGCATGCTCCTTTGCCCTCCTCTTTTTATTTCCCCAGCAAGCTGCACAAATATCCACCTGCTGCGTAACCAGCCGCAAGGCTGAGCAGGACACACTCAATGTTGAAATATCCTTGTGGCCTGAGAGCAAAGTGTGGGATGGGCTTTGCAAGCATTGCTTTTGTGGTAGCTTGATGTGGCGTGTATTTCCTTACACTGACACACAAGTGGTCAATACTGCAAAGATCTTAATAAGATCTATCGAGTTTGTCCCAATACACTTAGAGTGTTATTCTACTCATGGGAACTTACTAGGTTCCAACTGAAGGCCGAAAACCAGCCATTCTTGTACTCTAATCTCTGTTAAACCACTTGAGCTAGTTTCTGATGACTCTACTACGTTTTTGAAGGGATGTACCCAGTCCACGTGTACCTGCTCTGAGTAGAAATCTCCACAGAGTAAAGGCAATCTGAATTTGAAATCTCAGAATAAACAGGATCTGTGGGAGTAATGACTTTTATCTCCATCTTTCTTTCTGAAGATACAGATGGTCCCCAGGGACTGTCCCTGCTCTTTGTGGGTACTTCTCCACCAGCAAACTGCAGAGGACCCCCGAATCCAGAGATCTCAGGTGCAAGTCAGCTCTTTGTTAAGGTGAGATCTCCTTTTCTCTCCTTTCCCAGACATCCTTGGAAGGAAGATAGCAAATCAAAGTATGCTCCAAGCAGTCGCGTGATGGGTGGAGAGGATCCTGGAGCATGCTGTGAGGGCTCTGCCAGTCAGGTGTTGATGTCCCTCTTGTTTTCTCTAGAATAAGGACCATTGGCTCACAGATGACTTCTGGCAGTGCTTGAAACAATGTTATAGCTGGACAGGTGAAGCGAATACAGACTATTTACTAATGTTTTCTTCAACTCATTTTTTTGTCCTTTCGCCAGACTGACCTACTGTCGTGCTTAATAGCGTCAATATGCTTAGTTTGCTTTCTGAAAATACATTTTCTTTACAATTACAAATTCACAGAGACCCTGCTAATGTGATTATTTTAGCACTGAGGGTGTTTTGCTGTAGTGCTAGTTGTGTGCTGGGATACCCAGAGGCTGTAGAAGCAATTCTAATATTATTGTTTCAATCAAAATAAATGCGATAAAGACAGAAAGAAACCCATTAGCTAAGAACCTTGAAAACGCATTCATGCCTTCTGCTAGAGCCATGAAATTGCAGCAAATCTAAATAAATAGAGCAAATGAAAATTTTGCATTGTGATTAATTCAAGTATCAGAAGATACCTGTGGCTTTCCAGCCCTTAATTAAACCATAGGTATTTCTTTGTTTCCCCTTCCTATGTATGTTTTGCTTTTATCAAGGATGGACAACCTAAAAGGCTTCAGCACTGTGCTTTGTCTCAGAAATGGCTCTGACCGGGCACTCTGAGAATGATGGTGAGTCTGTGGTTTGCTGTGAATTAGCCTCGTGCACTTGCTGGGACTGGAAATCATGTACTGTAACTAAGGCGATAGACAATTCACGGCTTTAATTCTGTAAGGTTCAGGGAGCCTCCTGCAAAGTGCTTGCTTTTAGTGCATCTTGGAGGACTTGAAAGAACATGAGGTTTGCAGGAAAAAAAATGAAGAAAAAAAGCACGCAAATCCTAATGCAAATACATTGTTTCCTGTCAGCTTTTCTAAGTACAGACAGCATGTTACAGCTCATTGTTGATGAAAAGAGCTCAGTTTTCCAGCAAAATACCCCTTTTACATTTTCTTAGGCAGGGAAAGGATCTGGTTTCTGTTTCAGCTTTTAAAGTATGGCATGTAAGGGCAATTCCATTTCTTTTGTCAGGATGCAAGAGTAAATACTCTGTATTACATATACCCACTAATTATGCAGAGTCTCATGATTTTGCTTGATTCACTGGTATTTTAAAACGTAAAAATATTTCTTTCTGCTATTAAGTTTAAAAAAAAATATAAAAAGAATAAGAAAAAAGAAAAAAAGCCCCCTGGAAGAGTTTGAGACACGTGCTCTGTGTTTCTCTCCTTTGCATTTCAGGCAGGAGCCCTTCCTGGAGCTGTGAACGTAGGCTTGGCTCATCCCTCCAAAGCCACGCTTGGATGCTAGCCCACATGGAGCAGAGTTTAGCTATCTCTGCCACACAGTCCTTGACGTTACGAGGCTTTTCTGAGTGATTTGAGAGGGTATTGAAGAAGACCAGTGGAAGAGTTGGAGAAACACAGATCCCAGCTGCGCCCAACTGGGAATCTGTAAGCACAGATTTTGTCTCCCTGCAGAAATAGCTGATTTCTCAGCTTCTATTTTCACCTCTGTTTACAAACAACTGCACACGCTGTTTTTAGAAAGCTTGCAGTAAGCACGTACACCGCTGTGTGGTACGCTATAGTGTTTTATCCATCTTCAGGAAAACAAAAGCCAAATCCCAGAGTCCTTTTCAGGAGGGAATCCTGTGTGGCATCTCAGGATCCAGAGTGCAGGTAGCAGGTAAGAAAAACAGTGCAAAATGGGGCATAATAATTACCTCCTAGTGTCTCCCCTAAAGCGTGATTATTCCTTGTTCCTTAATAGGATCGTCCAGTTTGGAAGGGACCGAGTCCAACCATTAACCCAACACTGCCAAAACCACCGCTAAACCATGTCCCTCAGCACCACGTCTTTTAAATACCTCCAGAGATGGCGACTCCACCACTTCCCTGGGCAGCCTGTTCCAATGTTTGATAACCCTTTCGGTGTAGAAATTTTTCCTAATAGCCAATCTAAACCTCCCCTGGTGCGAAATCTCTCTGGATTTATATGCCATTTTCCAAGACTTACAGTTGGTTTGTTCTCTTTGTTCATTTTTTCCTCTATCGGTTACAAACTCATATAAAAAAACCAGGCTAATTTAGAGTGTAACATAATCAGGGATTTTGCTTATTCATAACAATTATTAAGCCGTGCAGAGATACTTCTATTTTAAAAGTTTTTGGATTGTGTCTCTTATCTTCCTAAAGAGCAGTAAATGCAAATAGTTTATACAATCAGCTCTATCTGCTTAAACTCGGTAAATCATAAGGAGTCATGTTACAAAACAGCGCAGAGCTGTTCCAGGCAACACTCTAAATTTATGGGACAATGATGCCAGATGACAATAGAATTGCAAAGGAAGTGCTTAGTACATCAAAAATTAATACCTAGTGAGTCCATTTTTTTATGGCGATGATTATAAGTATTCACTCTGTGTTTGAACATAATCTGCTCAGAACAGCAGTTTACTAAATGCACTGGAGATTATTGAACAAAATACAAGTTGAGGTCGTGTTTGGGTTTCATTGGGCAAATAACTATTATTTTCTTCTCAACCAAAACTAAAACTGCAATGTTACTGGAGGCAGTGCATACAAATGGGAAGTTGTTAACTGTGCTCTGAGCAATTCAGAGGTGTACAGGGGAAAATAAGCACATCGCCCCGTACTTTTCTTAGTTATGAGAACAAATGTATCCTATGACTCCAGGAGCTGTTACTGAAATATTAAAACACTGACCAAACGTCGTAAGAGGTGGCAACGGAGTCATGGGCAGCTACCTTAGTATATATACACAATAAAGTAGGAAAGTGACAAAAGGCCGCCATCCCTCAGCAGAAGACGGGAGGGAGGGAGGGAGGGAGGAGTTCGGCCTCTCTCTACGCAGGGCTGACTCAGTTCCTCCCAAACAGCAACCAGACCTTTACACTGTACCCTTCAAAGAAAAGTTTCACAAGCCTTGTCATTTCACTACCTTGTAATCCCTTTGTTATATTCATATTATGTAGCTGTTTTATTTCAAGTAACAGATCGGTTATAAACATTTATTTTTAATAATGAGTCCCACCTCTGGGCACGCTGAACCAGAACTCATGTATGGTCTACCCAGCACTCCCTGCGCAGCTCCTTCCCTCAAATGAAAAACGCGCACCTTCATCAGTTGTAACCTTAGCTATAAACCAGGAGGGCTGTTGATCCTAAATGTGAAGAAATCATCCTTTTTTTGTTGTTTATTTGGTTATTGTTTCATTTTATTTGTTTATTTGGCTTTGTTTATTAATTCAGGTTTCACCATCTCATGCAACAGCCATATAGTTTATTTTAGCAGCAATCACAAAATTGAATTATGTAGTCCTAGGCGTGCTCTTTGCTAATTTGTGATGCAGTGAATTTATTTCAGTCAATTTTGTATCTTTTACCACAGCTCCTCCTATGCATTTGCATACAAACCCAGACAAACAACTATTAGAACTGAAAAAGCATTCGGCAGGGTTGTCTGTGCCGAGTAGTGTACCCTGACTAATTAGGTCAGCATTTACTGTAGTTAATGTGCAATTTATTCAAAATGCAAAGGAGGTATAAAGAGGGTCACTAACTGTGTGCGTGTTAAACGATGAATTTCCTTCCTCTTTTTTGCCTCCTCTGATTTGGAAATTTTCCTGCCTGTGTTACGCAGGAGATAATGTAGATGCAGTATAAGACGTTAATGAGACCAGCCCACTTAGCTTTGAGGTTTGGCTTTTTTTTTTCCCCAAGCCTCCTCCTAATGATCTGATAGTTTGTTGCTACAGGAAAGAGAGAGAGATGTATCTCTGGAAACTAAAGGTCAGACGCCCTGGCCTGCATGGGCTGATCAGGCCCGGGGAGAAAAGAGAAGGGTGATGCTTTCTCCGTGTTGAGAGTGGCCTCTCAAAAGAAATGCATTTGAAATAACAATGGTCAGAAGCAGCATGTCACTAACCTCCCGTTCAGTGGTGCTGGAATAAAAAAGGAAAAAAAAAAAGCTCAAAACCTTGAATATTTAATGATGGCTGAACAAACTTAGAATGAGCTGAGGAAAAGTCACAGAAGTTAATGCTCCCAAAATACAGCAAAGCTCAGTAGTCCTTAAAAGCAATTAAAGAGCTTTTACCATCTGTTAAGTAATTATCTATCATCAGTAGTTATTAGAAGTAGGAAATGATGTAAAGGGCACAAACATAATATAAAAAGAACAGCCAGATTCTTGTGGGTTTCTTGAATGAGGTCATAAAAACTTGGTTATTAATACCGAAATAAAAATGACAAACATTTATGGGCGTTTTTGTAGCTGCTCCGCTTCAAAAATAAAAGCATTACATTTTTCCTAACTGTAAATATTTAACTTGGTTCTTGCAGTTGTTACTAGTATGATAAGAAGTTTATTATAATATTCATCTCCAAAACCCAACATAAGATGAAGAAGATTTAGGGTTTCTAAATTCAGTGCTTTATAGCTTAGCTAAAACCAATTATGGAAAACACAATTTGAGGATCATGACTTGGAACAGATTAAAACCAAGTAACCAAAACCCCCCAAAGCTGTGTGTGCTTTTGAGTTGCGTGACTCTATGCATAAACATATGCACACATTCTTACTTGTATATCAAAATGGGCTTCTCTTTCCCTAATCTCTAATTTCTTTTTTTCCCCTTCTTAGTCAAAATAGGTTCCCTAAAATGTATTTCTTTCAAGGTATTAGCTGCATATCTTGAAACTTCCTGGAAGAATTTATAGGTCTGAGGTTGCAGAAGGATCCTTGGGTATGCACTTTGCCAGCTTTTAGTCTTATTTCATTCAGAGAATGGGCGATGAACTAAATTGATAAATCTCACTGCAAGTTCATAGTACACATTAGAGTTACACAAATGCATGAAAGCTCTGTTTGCACAATTTTTGAGATGTGCTCTCAGTTGTTTTTCATCAACTGGTTCAGAAAAACATCCAAAAAACGATGTGCTTTTCCAGTGAGGGAGGATAATACTGTGTCAGTCAAGAAAACTCAGCAGGGTGCAGGTTTACTTTTAATGTACTTAAATCTGAAATTTCATAGCTGTAGCTATTTTTTCTCAGGTTCTTTGCTGGAAGAGTCCTTGCAAACGCATTATTGGGCCTCCTGTTAAACTAAAGTTGGTTGCAATTAGCAAAGTTCTGCTGGGGGCAGCTTGTGGGGGCTGAGTTTGCCCGTGCTGCAGCAGAGTGAATATCAAGAAAATGCCTTTTCCTTGACAGAATTGGTTGGCTGTTTGTGAAAAATCAAACAGGCGCATAGGTAGCAAAGGATGAGCTGTGGCTGCATCAAGATACACAGACAAACGACCTGTCCTGAATGTGTTGTTTGAGACAGCAGCGTGAGAAACTACCTATATCAAAAGCAAATAATGCCCAAGCGAGTGGCCTGTCCTGGCCATATAGTAGCACAAACAAAATAGAAATAAACTGTTGAACTCTCATAGCTGTGAAGAGAAAGTCGTGTCCAGGCTCACCCTGGTTTATGGCTGCAATATCAAGATAGCAGTGTGAGAAACGGACAAGTCTTGTAAATAATAAAATAGGGAGTTAGCAGATTGCTGTGGCGGATTGTCAAGAAAACTGTACAGTAAATACCAAGAAAGAAGGGGTATTAGGACAGCAAAACCAGGGCCACTGGGGTAGGAGCGCACAGGGCAAGCCGTGTAACTGGGAGAGACAAGGGGTTTGAAAGGGATGAACGTGGTAAGCAGAATAAGGTAATAACAGGAGTAAAAACCGATGCTGCTCTAGGGCTCCTTTCAGGCAGCTCCGTGCCTGATAAATGCAATTGTTCCCACCGTAATCCTGTCTGACTTGCTTCTCCATCCAGGAGGGAGATGGCACATCTTCCCTGGCCTCGGGGGATCCCCACGAGGTCATCCCAGCACCAGCCACAGATGGGAGCATCTCAGGGACTGCCCAGCGTCATCTGCCCTTGTCGAGGTTTTGGCCGGATTGGCCAAGCGGAACGACAGATGGCCTTCCCCACCTTCTCTCCTCAGAGAGGAGAGGAAGAGATAAGGAGATTTACAAGTTTAGAAAANCTCCTCCCTATGGGTGGGACCCCTCTGCGCTTCTCCACTTCCGACCCTCTAACGGGGCAAAACATTGAAGTTAGCTGGCCTTGGCTGTTATAGCAATAAGTCTAAGCAAGAGCCTTTGTGTGTACCGTTCCTTGGTATAATCAGGTCTTAACACTCTGAGAGTGAACAGTGTCTGAACAACATGCTGTTAATTTCAGACTTTAGTCAGTTAGAAGAGGCCCAACTAAAAAGTAAAATTACAAATCAGAAATTTGGTTCTGTTTTGCCTCGAACCAGGACTGCCCTTCATGACCCGCTGCGTGAGGCTGGTGGATCTCTGGCTGCAGATACCAAGGGCTGCGATGTCTGCGTGTGCATGTACTGCCTTCTTTCTTTCTGGGGGTCCGTTACAAAATCTAGTGAAGAATATTAAAGTATTTTTCTTCTCAGAGTACTTTTTTCCCTGTGCAGATTTATATTAATTTTCATTTAATAAATGAAGTGTGCTATATATAAAACGTACCACATATTTAAAAAAAAACCCCACAATTTTATTTTGGTTTTGGCAGCTGGAAGTCTAAACATTTAGGCAAAGAACAGAGGCATTAGGTTTCTGTTGCCAAAATCTTACTCAGAAGGTACCCTATCCCATTATTTTTTCCATCTGTTTTGTCTCTTAGAGATTATTGCAGCAGCTTAAGAGTTTGATTTATTTCCACCAAGACACAGGAAGAGAATGTGAAAAGAGTCAGAACTGCTTAAAACCACAGTCTTAACTGCTGAAATATCCTATTTATGAAAATACTTTCTGAATTTATGTTCAGGATGCTCCACCTGATTTGCTGAATGAGGAGGAGAAGAGAGCAGGGGATTTTTCTCTGTTGGCTCTCCACAAGTACAGCTGTATTGAATATTTAAATCCAGCATTTGCAGTCAGTGCGTATTGTTATACACGCTTTTTTCTGGTGAACAGCAACTTGTGAAAGATTACATTTACCTTTTTATTTGAGTAAAAACAAAATATGAAACAAGTACTGAGTTACATTCTCCTGTAAGTTGACGTTATTTTCTGTTGCAATCAAAAGCTCCTTGTGGCTTCCCTACCTTTGTTGCTTCAAACCCCAACAGCAGTGTTGGTAGGTGTGTTAAGGGCAGCACGTTGTCAGATGATGGCGGCGGTAAAGAAACCTAGAACAAAGACAGTATTTGCAAAAGTGAGCACCTTTTAATCTGTATTCTGTAAAATGGGTAAAAGCTGGACTGCACAGTCCTTGAGTACCCAAAGATGGCCTGTACAAGCAGCTTCATTCTGCAGAATCTCTCTGTCTATGTGGACAGGTTAATCCGCTCTCAGACTCCCCGTGCACCTGAAGCACGTCTCCAGCCCATAAATAATAGCTTCTGGCTGGCGCAGAGCCTCAGTCCTGGAGGCTGATTTATGGACCTTCAGGAAGAGTGGGCCAGCCCTCGAGGCTGGAGACCCAGCCCTCCATATTTGAATATCCAGGAGGATATGAGAGTGGTGAAGCTGAAACCCTGACCTTCTTGTGTTCGGGGGACTCTTGCTCCTGGGAGGAAGAGGACCTATCCCACCAGCTCCCAGCTGCTCACCCCGAAAACCACACTAATCCCCAGTTTCACCTCCAAAGCTTTTCCAGCGCGCTGCCAGCACTTTTCAGTCTTTCTGCATTTTGGTTCGGCACTCCTGACAACCATTTCCTCAGCACAATTCAGAATGAAACTTTCAAATGTAAAACTTGCTTGCTTCCAAAACCTGTTCTCCATGGAAGGAGCCATGGGTCTGTCCTGACTTCTCAGCCGAGACAGAGCTGGGCGGCTTATATTGAAAGAGGGGTACTGTACATACTATCAGTTAGTGTAACGGTTGGGTACAGGTCCCCTCGTTCTGAAAAATACACAAAAATAATTTTGGTTTGGGTTTGTTGGCATTGTTTCCTAGAAAAATGGGGACAGCTTACATGGAGCAGTGGTTGAGGGGAGGACTAATCAGCGTCTGAATGGCATTTGAAGGTAACAAAAAGACAACGGGGTGAGTGAATCGGCAAACTGGTACCAGCACCAAATCCCTTAGTACGTTCTTAGTAAGTTAGAACTCGTAGCATGTTTAAAGCTGTGACAAAGAAGGCGTGACAGATAAAAAGTAAATACCAAAAGTAAAATAAAATAAATCTTTGAACAGACTGAACTCTAAATAATTGAAACTCAGAAAAAGTGCTAGAAGTGAAGCAGAAATAGTTGTTGGCGCTACTATTTAAAAGCTATGAAATGCCTGTCTGTGTGCGCGCATCATTTTTTTTCCAAGACGTCAGGTTTCACATAACAGGAAGTTGTCACCCCCAGACTGGTATTTTTGGAACGTCTAATCAGTTAGTGAGAGTAGTTCACAATTACAAGCCTGGAAATAAAATAAATGTGAGGACTCCTGCTGCGGGCTAGGGCATGCTGCTGGCTTGGCTGGCTGGTTAGTCGTGGAAAGCGATGGGACCTGCAGCGTGTGGGGAGGGACTGAGCATCGCTGAGATGCAGGAGGCGGCTGCCTCCTGGTCTTCAGTGCCCAGCAGACGCTCAGCATGCTTTTAATTGCACCGTAATTGCCTTTAAACCGTGGCTTTCAACCCCTGCTAGCAAGAATTTGGACGGGTCAGTGGGAACGCACAGAAACCCAAATTGTGAGCGCTGTCCGGGATTTTAACGAAGAGGCACAACAGCCATTGTAACATTGCTTTATAATTTTGTGTGGAAGAGCATTTTTTTTTTTTTAACATTGAAAAAAAATGGAAGAAAGCATTGAAGTAAGATGATGATGTAGTTGAGAGTAAGGATTTGTGGAGGAATGAGGGAGAGCAGCGATGCTCTGTAACAGCAGAAATGAAAGCAGAAAGAGGGAACGACGTTGCAGTCTGTATCCACCAGAAACAACTACAATCAGCAGCTGCTTCTGGCAGACTCAACGGCTAACACCCATGGAGCGAAAGAGCCCCAGAGCTGCCCAGGGCACGGCTCTGGAGGGTGAGCTTGAGGCAGAGTATATCCGTTTTTTTCTTTTTTTCCCTTTTTTTGGGGGGTGCGTGTGTGCGCGTGTGTGTCTGTTGCTGGGGGGCTTTTCTGTTGAGTCAGTGAGTTGAATGAGCCCCCAACAGGGTCAGACAGGAGGTGTGGGCAGCCCAGGGGGGACATCCAGGAGGGAACACGGGAGAGGTCTAAAGAGGGAATGGGGAATGAGAAGAGCTGTGAGGTTGGTGTGTCCCAGCTTGTGAACTTCATCCTGAAGCCTGGTGGTGAAGAGGCTGCTTTGGTAGCCTTGGAGATGAGGCCTCAAGGTCCTTCCATGGCTGTCAGGTAGCTTCAAAGTCAACAAAAATAGCTGTGAGCAAGGTGGGAAAAGCAAGGCAGGCCCAGCTGGCATCCACAGCGCCCATCCTGAAGAAGTGTTCTTGCACACTTCCCAACTGTTGGTAAAGAGAGGGTCAGTGGAGACATGGACGTGCAGTATTGACCACAACGGTAGAGACTGCTCTGATGTCTCTGTGTTTCTCTGCTTGTTAAGCCACGCTCTACAGCCTGCTGACTTAAAAAACTTTTTGTGACACTTGTGGAGAATAATGGAGCGTGCTGACCCAGACAGAGCCTCTGAAAGGCTGTCTGAGGTGATATGCATAAATCAGAGCCTGTTCATTCTTCCCTACCATCCCTTGCTTGAGTATGTCAGCCTTCGGCAGCAAAAAGAGGTAAGTAGAAAAAGCTGTGGAAGGAGAAGACTCATTGTACGTGTAACGACAGTCAGGAGAGGGATTAATGCTGGCAGTGGTTCCCTAGCGTTGGCTAAGGCAGATGATACGCAGGGACAATGGCAGCTGCTCCGTTCCATCGTGCAGCTGAGGAAACGTGGCGTGCAGGAGGACAACATCTCGCGGGGAAGTTTGCAAGTAACTCGGGAAGTAAGTCAGGAAGTGAGGAAGTTACGACCTATATAATGACAGAGGAAGCCAGTCTGCAAGATGGGAAGTAACTTGGGAAGTAAGTTGGGAATTGAGGAAGTTACAACTTATATAGTGGCACAGGAAGTAAGTTAGAAACTTGGGAAGTAAGTTAGGAAGTGAAGAAGTTACGACCTATACANTGAGGATGTTACGACAAATATAGCACTGGAAGCAGTAAGTTTCGAACTGAGCAAGTAAGTTGGGAAGTGAGGTAGTTACGACCTATATAGCGGCAG
>VXBH01004493.1:182109-201612 GCA_013400035.1 Rynchops niger | reverse complement strand
AAAAAAAAAAAAGGACAAGAAAAAAAGTCTTTTTTAAAAACAAGAAACTGAAGATGAAAAAATGACCAAAAAGTCTTCAACAATTTTACCTTAGTTATGTCAGTTATAACTCTAATATGAAAGAAAGGAGAATACATGTTTGAATAGTTAATGAATTGTGCGCGTTTACATCTTTGTTGCTTTTCTTTTTGGTGAATCACAGAATCATAGGGTTGGAAGGGACCTCTGGAGATAATCTAGTCCAACCCCCTGAACGAAGATATATTTATACAAGACATAGGAAAGTGGGTTTATTTGATTTGGCAAGCTGTACTATGTTCTTTCCCGACTTTTTTTTTTTTTTTTTTTACTAATGATTCATCCATAGTGTATGAGGTGAAGAAGACTGCAGAGATTTGTGATATTGTCAAAAATGGAAACGTCTCTAGTAACTCCTTGAAATGCTTTACTTGATGTTGTTGGTTGATGTTCCTCAAAACTCTGTGGGTATTAGTGTATTATCCAGCTTTAAGTGTTATTCAAAAAGCTTTTATAAGAATTAGGACTTCAGTGCTCAATTTTTGAATTTGAAAACTTCGTTGGGGTAATTTAATATCAATATAGTAGATAGGCTCCTCTTCAAATTATATTATCAGCAGACATCTGCAGTTATTTTTTCTCTACATTTTTTTTTCTCTTTGTTTCACTAAATTAATGCATTTTCTTTATTTTCCTCTATACATTTTCAAAATATAACTAAAATTTTAATTACATTTAGTTTTTATGAACACTAATTGTCTCTTTTACAAGGGCTCACTATTTTCCCTTCTGTAGTAATGTTTCGCCTAAGCCCTAAAGTTTTAAATTTTTTTTTTTTTTTAAGTTATGTCAGGTTTTGTAGTATTAAATCAAGAAAGTGACTTGTTAATTCAATTCATCATCATTCTGTGCTTTTCTAAGGGAAAATTGGGATAATCTTGCTCATTATGAATCTTTGAAATTTTCAATTTACATTCAAGACTCGACTGTCATTCTGATGCCATTATTCCACTCTTCCTTTAATCCAGTGATGATGCCATCAGACATTCCTATTCTCTAACCTCTTCTGGTGATTTATTCCTTTTTTCTCTTTCTCTTAAGCCAATCTAAGCTTTCACATGACTGCTCAGTGAACTATTTGGATTTAAAACTTTTTTTTTTTTTTCTTAGTTGACTAGGGAGATTAAGGAAAAAATTTAACATGTTAATTTTAGACCAAGTTTTGCCTAAAACCCACCTAGTCTAGCTTATCATGTTTATCTACCCACTATAAGGGTAGAAAAGTCCAGACCAAGACAGGAGGAGGGAAAGGCAGCTGTGTTGATTAGCATCAGTTTAAACTGATTGGAAGTTTATAATGAAATACATTGTAATAAATTTATTTCAGGATATTATGTATCTTTAAATAGCAGCTTACCTATCAAAGGATTCCAAAATTGTCACATGAAGGTTTTATCTGCTCCTTGTAATAAAATGCTGTAAAGCAATGGAAAAATACCACCTTGTAATTTGTTAAACCTATTGGTAATAAATAACACTTCAGGAGTTCATTATAATTCTCATGTCCAACAGCAAGTTTAATCTCTTTGTTCTGAAGATACTTTAATCCAAACACTAATGTTGGTATTCAGTAGCTTAATGTAAGGGGAAATGATGGCTACTTGAAAAACAAGTGTAGAATGTGCAGTGCCCTCACAGCACCTACATAATAAGAAATTGCACAATGTGGACAGACCTTTTAGTGTCCAGTTTAGAAACAAGTATGTCATCTAAACTTAGACTTTATTTGATGTCACATGAGTACGACAGCTGAAGAGGCCATGGGCAGTAAATACAAAATTTAATCTCAGAACAGTTTTATTAAAATGCAGTATATATTGTCAGCTGAGCTGTATGAAGCACCCCAGGCAAGAAAGAATGAGAAAGGCTGTTTTGAGGATGGAGAGGAGTCAACAGGGTGTTGGATCCTGGATGAGAGTTTCATATATTGGGAAGAAATTAGCCATTATAAAAATAGGGGCTTTAGCCTTTGCAGTATTTCCTTCATTAAAGAATGAGAATTATTTTGTAAATGGCTTCTTTATACTAACTTCTGGAAAAGAAAACTAAGAAATGTACTGGAGGTGCCCACATGGTTTAACTCCATGAAAGTGAAATTGTTAATGCTGGGAAGCGATGGCTTGCCTGTCTACTTGCTCACATTTAGGAAGTTTTCTGATGTGACTTCAGTTCAGTTGGCCTTCTGTCTCAGACCTGAACCTCCCACTAATAGCATTGGTTGGGCGTGCCACATGTGAAAGATGGTCTCCGCAGGTAAATAACACTGTCTAAGGAATAAACTGAAGGCTTGGAGTGTTTCCTGTTATGATATAACATTTAGGAAATTAAGACACCATGTACTTTAAAACCTATCCCCTATATGTGTGTAGGTTAATAAACAGCTTTTGCTTTACTTTTCCTTTTTTTTTGTTTTGGATCTTGTCACTGAGGCACAGGCACTCAGACACTCCATATTTTAGAGTTCATGCTGATGCAGAGGAGAACAGCACAATCTCCTGAGGACTGCTAGCAGATTGCAGGCCTTGTTGATGAGCAGCTTACAGCACCAGCAATTAATAGGCTTCTCTGTGGCTTCATACTGGAAAGGCCAAAGAGGTTGTCCATCCTCAGGACCATAACAGAAAGCAGAAGCCAAGACAGTTTGAAAGGAACGCTGAATGTTGCCATAGACTATGGTGCCAGCCCTAGGCTTTAAAATAAAACCCACCACAAAGATTAGACCAGGTGAAGACCTCTGGGAACCTTCCATCTGCTGATGAAGCTACTGCCTCAGCAGTCGTGAAGCAGCTGCAGATCTATATAAGGAAAGAACATTCGGTAGATGTGCATGCTTACACTGTGAGCACGATCTTCCATATGGCTCTTCAAGTGTTAAGGAGGATGCATTAGCATTTTTATCTTGAAGAAGGTGTAACAAATGTTTTCTGAAGTATCGTAAAATAAATTGTATTAAAATTGATGCCATATTAAAATTTATTTTGCCTAATTTAAAGTGGAACTGACTGATGGCAGTCCCCAGTGGAGTCAATTTGAGTTTCTGACATCAGGACAGTATTAATACTGTGGTCTCACTGTTTAATAATTTTGATAGCTACATTTTAGTCTTTTAATTTTTTGCTTATACTCTCTATGCTAACAGGCTTGTCTCCTTGCTACATGAAGGGACTGTTTTCCATGTATGTAGCAGTGAATTTTTCATTTGCAAAGTCAGGCAAAGAATGGTTATTGAAACCTTAGCAATTAAGAGGGGAAGAAATTTAGAAATTACTAGGGAAGTGTGTTTGTTAAAATAAAATTTTAAAAATCCAGTTAGAAATATACTTGACCTGAAACTCCTGGAAACTATTGTCATAACCATGATGGCAAGGAATGAGGAAAAGCAAGATGTCTTTTTACTTTAGTTGTAGTTCAAATGAAACTAAGTGATCATTTGATACAAGTTACTTAGTTGTACATTTGTGATTTTACCTGAAGGCCTTCTTTTTTTAAATCATACATTGTTTTATCATATACTTTTATGAAGATAGCAGTGGCTAACAAAAGCAGAGTTCCTTTTGTTTCCTTTTAAACATAAGTCCTTAAAGACAGAAAAGACTCTGGGCATGAGCTTTCCTTTCCCCTATCAACACCAGTTAACAGATACCAGGTTACTCTATTTTGTGAAAAAACAGGTAACCAGATCCCTTTTTGGGGAAACAGGGAGGAGGTGAGTTGGAAGATAATAGTGAGGTTTCTTCTCTTTATATCTTACATAATTTTAGTGTAGGATCATTCATGTTGTTTTCTGCACTATATGTTTCTTGTCAATAATATTTTAAATGCCATTTTATTTGACTGAGTCTTGACACCTAATCAATATTACTTTTGATTTCCTTAATCAGGTTTGCATGTTGTAACTTAAATAATATATGGAACACTTTTCCATTTTCTTCTTAAAGGTTTACGTGTATATATATATATAGTACAGACAGTAGGACTGTAGTCTTTCAGCTACATGCACTGCCAAAAATAGTATTGCAAATACTGTTTTGTCTAAGGAGGGCTAGATTACCTAGGGTTACAGGACTTTTTTTGAAGTTATTCATATTTTATGGAATCCTAATAAAAGGTTAATACACTTTCTTATTAAAAGTATTGAATAGTATAATAGTAACAGTGTGGAAAAGTACTGGGGTTTTGGTTTTTGGGGTTTTGTTTTTTTTTTTTCATTGGGACCTTTTTGGTATAGGAAGATGTATTGTGTACCTTACAATGTAATGTGATCCCTGCAGCTACAGCATTCTGTTGTGGCATGATCATAACACTGAAATCAGTGTCAAGAATCTCATTGAACTGAAAGAAAGCAGACCTTACTGAGGAACTCAGTTTTCAACCCATACTGGCAAAGCGAAGCTTTTTCATTTTTTCATCTGAACCATTACAATATATTAGCACTTCTTCATCTGCTTTTGGATCATTGTGTTTTTTTCTTTTTTCTTTCTTTTCCATATGCTATTCTAATGACTTGCTTTATCTATTTTTTTTATGAATTTATAACAATTCTTTTTGGTGTTATAAAGAACTTGTAAGCAACTATAAAGTTTAAGGCAAATGGTTGCAGTTAACATTGTAGGGAACTGAACATGAAGCCATATTTTTATAATAGCGAACAAACTTGAAATTTCCTTGAAAATAAATCTGTTTATAACAGATATATGTTGGTAAATTTATTTAAAATGTCTTTGTTTTTTGAACAGTTGGCAGTTGCTCAGTCAGCAAACACACTCTATGTTAAAATGTAGAGGGCAACCAGTTGCTGTTCTTTCAAATCACTGGCACAAAACTATTTTCCTTGTATGGTAAATCAAAGGAAATATCATTCTTTTTCCAGTAAGAATAACTCTGTACGCTTTAACAGTCTTTAGCAATTTAGGTTACTTCAGTTTGTAACCTATATAGGTGAATTACATAAGAAATTTATTCATGAGGGATTCAAGCCACTTGCCTACTCAAATTAATCACTTAATTTCTCACAGCCTGTTGGCATTAGCATTAATGTGAGCATTATGTGAGCACGGGTTGTTCAGTCAGACTCTCATTACTTTGGTTTCCTCCTTGCAGAATGAGTGCACTCATTTGTTTCTCTGCATCAGGAAGCACTTATGGAAACTTATTGGATTCTGACATGCCAGAAAATACAATCTTTGTATTCATGAATAACTACTTTTTGTAGGTGCCTGTGTATTTTTACCACCATGAGGAGATAGCTGTTGTTTCTTTCAGCTCTCCATTTCAGCGACTGTTACTTGCTTGTTTGCAGTGAAGAAAAATGTTGTGTTATTTTTAGTAAGTTCCACCTTGACTTGCCTCCAACCTGAGTTAGTCTGTTTTTACAATCATGTTCTTATGGAAGAAAACAGCCTGTGGATGCTACAAGAAAGTACCATGATCACTGATTTCACAAATAATAAATAGACTGTAAATAATAAACAGAATTTTTTTCACTCTTCCAGTCATATTGGAAATTATTTTTAATGAAGGATAAAGATGGCAGGTAGCAACTTCAGAAAGTTAATTGAAACACTGCCAGAAAACAGGCAGGTTTATTATCTTAAAATAAAAACCATAGCATACGGTTTTCATAATGTTTTAATAATTAGCATATTTCTGACACAGTTGTGCCAAGATGGTGCCTGGGAATGGCCGAGGGATAACATGGGCCAGAGACCATTCCCAGCTACGAGTCTGAACAAGGTCTCTCTCTCTAACAAGAGGGAGAGAGTTCAGCTTTATGGGTATAAACAAGTCTGTTTCATGGTCTTTGTATATTTTGTGTATTAAGGTAAAGCCTCAGTGCCTCTCAAAAACCATGGCAGTATTTTGCTAACAATGTGCTGCTATCCTTACATCATCTGTGAAGGAAAACAGCTTGCAGGTGTATGGGAATAAACTAGAGGGTTTCTTTGTTTATTTTTCAATCACACTAGGAAAGAACTGCTTGAACTTAATTTTGTTTATTTTAAAAGGCTGGTCTCTTGATTGGGAGTTGCTGGTCCGTTCGGATTCTCTGATCAGCTCCTTTGGCTGTGCTGGCTAAAGCTAGGACAGGGCTAAATTGAGAGATGAGCTTCCTGAGAAGGTGGTGCTTCATTAGTGAAGGAAAAAGTCAAGGTTTGTCTTCTTCATTCTCTGGGCAAGCAGCGTGGCCCAGAGTACCGCTTGTGTCTGTACAACTGTACTCTTAGTCTTCTGAGGACAAGGTGGTAGTTTATCCACCTGCCTATTGGAAACAGCTGCTGCTGAGCACTTGGGCAAACTGTGCATATCCAATGCTGAGGAGGAACCTAATGGCCAGTGATCAAACAGTGTGGGCAGTTACGTAGCATTGCCCAGCCCTGTGCACTGTCCCTGTTTAGTTCAGTGGTGCAGACGTAAGCACATAGTACCTTTCAAAAGCAGGATTTTCTGGTAACTAGATCAAGTCAATTTGTGTTCTTTCTTTCATAGAAATATACAGTGTTCACAACACCAAGAGAGAAGGAGAAACAGAGAGCGGGAGCAAGACAAAAACCAATTCCCTGGCTCTCTCCTGCAATAAACTGGTATTACATGTAGGAATCAATGCTCTGTAAACTAACAGCATGAGGAGCACTTACTCTCTCATACATTACTATTTAGTCAATTTTAATATAGGTATGCAATGAAAAATATTCTTGGAGAACAGTGCTTTTATTTTTGAATAACACCCACCCCCATCACATTTTCAGCTATTCATCCCCCTCTGTTTAATCTCAAATTCCTGAGATTCTTTCTTTTGCCATCAAAAGCTTTTTATAGGGAAAATTTTTGTAGGTTTCATATTAAAAGGCAAAAAAAATAAGATTGATGAATTGTTCAGAAACTGTGGTGTGGGTTTTTTTTTTTTTTTAGTTTTGTTTGTTTTGTTGTGGGTTTTTTTGGGGTTTTTTGGTGTTTGTTTTTAATAAGGAGGCCAGATCTATATTTTTTCTGGATACTATTCTTCTTGGTAATTTCTAAAAACTGAAAGTTTTGTATGTACATGGTCAATAGGTAGATTCAGGTCATATAAAACATACATAAAGAGAATATATTTTGTAACTTAGAACATGCACATTTGTTGGCTACTGAAAGTCTTTGTATTACAGTTTTAGTGACTATGAACAAGAACTATAAACCATACAAATGGTGTTAGATTTTTAAGAAAGCACTTCTGTACTTGCTCAGGGACCATCTTTGCTACTAAGGTATACTGATTCTCCTTTCTGATATGAATTTGAGTCTGAAAGATTTTAGAAGAAATAACTTTGATAGGCAAATATTCACTGCATTCAACATTTGCCTCATTTGTCCTTGAGCAAGTGCTGCAGGTGTTTACTGCTATTCCCTTCTAGTTCAGATGAATATTGATTTTAGATATAAAATTAAGAAAAATTTTCTCCAGCATGCAGCTAAATATTATGGTAATGAAAATTAATCATAAGCTTGCTTTGCTGTTACTCATAACTGGCAGTTTTAGCAGAAACATTTCACTGCCATATTGAAATAAAAGCATCAAGAATGACCAAATATTTGGTTGTCCCAAGTAACTTCATACTGCAACAACAAAATTTATTTAATAAAACAGTAATGTCATGCTTGTATAACATCCTTTTTGAAGTTCTTTTTCAAGTCTGTTTTGTGTTGTAAGGGCATGCCAAATGAAGAGAAAGATGCTGTTGACAGATCTGCCCAAGAAAACCTACCTATCTAGGTACCTGTGTAGTCTGTGTAGCACTGTGGATTAAGTGTCATAATTCTGGAGAAATTTCATTGCTGGACAAAGAACAGCATGGATTCTGGTGTATAGATACTATGAAATGTGAGTAGCCTCTTGGGGATATATGGCAAAAATGGAGACAGGATTTGTAGAGGCATTGTTAGCCAGTTGGGTTTGGGGTTTTTTTATTATCATGCAAGAATATCAAGCTGAAAATAAAGCAACGAAAGAAACTAGGAAGTCTGTAATAGCAGTCTAATATCTTTTTCAAGATTGTATAGTTCGCCAGGTATGATATTCCAATCCTCTGGCAGTAACTCCTAAATATGTCATTTGTACTTTTCATTAAAACAGTGCTGCATTTGGAGGCAAGGTTAATGAAAAATACAAATCCCAATAGAAGTTTTTGAGGTGCTCTAATAGGAATTTTTCTCTAATCTTAATTTTCACCAATAACCCATTATTCTCTTCTTTTACGTGTTTCTTACACATTTTAAAATTCTTGCACTTATTCACATATTCTGCCTTTTAAGTAACAATTTCTCATGCCATATTGTATCCTGTAAATCCCTGAAATCTAGATAGGTGAGATCAACTGTATTTTCTCCACCTAAAAAAAAATGCCTTATCAAAGATAAAGGGATAAAATAACACAATCTACTTTTGATATATTAGTATACTATTTATTTCAGAATTCTGGAACAGAAATATGAAAGCCTTGATAATTTTAGTATTCTTTTTATCATGAAAATCGTAGTTCCTGCTAATTCCTGTTACTCATGTTGGCCTGTTGTCTACTTCATTAATTGCATTCAAACAGACAAGTTGCAGCCTAGTTTTGAGGACACAAAACTAGAAGGCTTTTAATTTCTACACTGCTGTCATTTTTGATGAGCCTCAAGTTTTTTCTCTGAACCTTTGTGTATGATGAACGTTAGTTTTTATTTTAGTTGCAAGTTTTATCTCTGTTTTTGATAAAGCTTATATTAGACCTATGGTTTCCAAGGCCAGAAATCTGTGTTTTAAATTAATTCTGCAGTTAAGCTTTAATTAATTTAGTGTCTTTCTCCACAAGTACATAGTTGTTGCTTGAGATGCAAGGATGTTTGACTTAGAGATTCAGAGATTGAGTCTATATCCCTGAGAATGTTAGGCTCTTCAAACTCTCAAGACAGTTCTGGAATTATTTTCCATAATCAGGTCTTCTTTAGTGTCCTCATTAAAACCATTTATGAAATAATTTGCTATCGATTCAGTGACTTCCAGGTAAATAAAATGTTAGCTGATGTTTTTAGAGACAAAGGGGCTTCATCATAATTGTTATCATTTGGGTAGTGATGCAGTTTAGAAAATGACATTTCCTTGGAAAGATTAATATTCACTTACTAGAAACATTTCAAATACATGTGTTGATTTTTAGTGTCACCACGAAAGCCTACAGTTTTTGAATCATAGAATGGTTTGGGTTAGAAGGGACCTTAAAGACCATCTAGTTCCAACCCCCCTGCCCTGGGCAGGGACACCTCCTACTACACCAGGCTACTTAGAGCCCCATCCAGCCTGGCCTTGAACACTTCCAAGGATGGGGCATCCACAGCTTCCCTGGGCAACCTGTTCCAGTGCCTCACCACCCTCACAGTAAAGAAGTTCTCCCTAATATCGAACTAAATTTCTTCTCCTTCAGTTTAAAGCTGTTACCTCTTGTCCTATCATTGCACTCCCTGATAATGGGTCCCTCCCCATCTTTCCTGTAGGCCCCCTTTAGGTACTGGAAGGCTGCCATAAGGTCTCCCCGGAGCATCTCTTCTCCAGGCTGAACAACCCCAACTCTCAGCCTGTCTTCATAGGAGAGGTGCTCCACCCTCTGATCATCTTTGTGCCCCTCCTCTGGACTCATTCCAACAGGTACGTGTCCTTCTTGTGCTGAGGACTCCAGAGCTGGACGCAGTACTCCAGGTGGGGTCTCACCAGAGTGGAGTAGAGGGATAGAATCATCTCCCTTGACCTGCTGGCCATGCTTCTTTTGATGCAGCCCAGGATGTGGTTGGCTTTCTGGGCTGCAAGCGTGCATTGCTGCTCGTGTTGAGTTTCTTGTCCACCAACACCCCCAAGTCCTTCTCCTCAGGGCTGCTCTCAAGCCATTCTCTGCCCAACCTGTATTTGTGCCTGGGATTGCCATGGCCCAGGTGCAGGACCTTGCCCTTGGCCTTGTTGAACTTCATGACGTTCACACAGGCCCACCTTTCAAGCCTGTCCAGGTCCCTCTGGATGGCATCCCTTCCCTCCAGCATGTCAACTATGCCACACAGCTTGGTGTCATCGGCACCATCAGCACTTGCTGAGGGTGCACTGAATCCCACTCTCCATGTTTCCAACAAAGATGTTAAAGTTGAGTCTAAATCTATCCTAGTGAGCTACTTAGTGCTAGGCCCAGTGCTTGGGTCTGACTTGCTTTGGCAAGATTGCATTGTACATCTGTTCCAGCATCCAGAACAGGTGGATGCATCTGTGTGGGGCTGCACTGCCTCCTGTGCCATGAAGGGAGGAGTCATGTGGAGAACACTTATTGATCCAATGCAAAAGTTTCCTAGGGAGGTTTTCAACAATTCAGCTGCCAGTATAATGTCTTTTTGTAATATTTTTCTCCCACTCTTTTTTTTTCTTCTGAACTTAGTTGATTCACTTGGACTCTTCTGTCCAGATGACCTATTTCAATTTTTATAATCCATGTGTCCATATAATCTGTTCTTATTTTTACAATCATTATTTACCTTTGTTCTTCCTCTCCTTAAGGTATTTATCATTCAGTAACTATGCTGTAGTAAATAGTAACATTAGTGTTTCACCACAATTTTTATTGTTATTCTTGCTTTTTTTCCCCCCTTGTGTGTGTCCTGCACTGGTATTTCAAGCCCCTACATTTTATTGTCTAAGCTTCTGGTATAAATAACCCTTTAGTTATTTCTCTTGACAGTATCTTTTTTTCCCAGAGATTAACTTCCACACTTTCCCTAAGTGTACCCATGACCTAAATCCTTCTTTTAGTATTAGTAGTTTCTTCCCCAGTGCTGGCAATGAATCCAGTTCTAGATCCATTACTTCTCCCAATAAATTTGTTAAATTGCCTTTCTTCTTCTAATGATTAAAACTAGATATTCGTATAATTTCAGACTGGCAAAATTTTTATCCTTATTTGTTGATTTAAGGTTCTTATTACTCATACTATGTCAGTCTCTGGTAGAATCTGTGTCTGGAAAAGTCCTCTTCTGGTGATTGCTTTCTATTGGTTGATGTATTTTAGATATTCTTCCCTAGGTGATATTTAATTTCTTTGTTTATTATGTTGTCTGTGTAATTTTTTTAGAAAGTACTAGAATTCCACCAAAGTTTACCTTCTATTTATTTTAGCAACTTCTTTAAGTGTACTGATCTTTCATTTCTGTGTTTTGCTAGGAAAACTGGGTGGATTTTCTCTGATCTTTAAGGTCCCTTCTAAGCTGAATGGTTCTATGATTCTATGATTCTAGTAATTCATTTTCTTATAACTCAGAACTGATTGCATCGTTTGTTTTAACAGAATATATGTACATATATATGTGTGTGTGTATATATCGTCTAGGGAAAGAGAGATGTTTGTGCTAAGAGTGTTTATAACACAGTCAGTTTAAAATTTTTAAAACATAACTACCAAGTTCATTCAATGATGACACTCTTTGTGCCAATGGTTGGTTCTTATGGATTATTAATCATTAATATGGCACGCACAAAATCTTTAGAAATCATAACATAAACCAGCTGTGAGTAGAGAACAGCACAGAGCTAATGGCTAGAGAGTTTGATGGTGTTAGTCAAGGTGAGCAGGCCTGAGATGTTTCTGAAAAATCTCAACTCAATCCAGCTTCTCTTCTGTCGTCTTCTTTCTTCTTCAGGCCTCACGTTTTTATGTTACTTGTTGTGTTCCCCCTCCGAAGGAGATCTCAGCTGCTCCTTGTGCTGCTTACCTTGGTTTTGGTTTTGCCACTTGTTCCTAATATGTGTTTGGCAGGATATCTTGCCTATGTGCACTCTTGTGCCTAGCTGCTTCTCAGTTCTTTATCTTGCAAATTCTGTCACTTGGCTAGCTAACCTGCTTATCTCTGATTTCCCTTCATTGATCACATTATTCACTTATGCAAAATGCTTTTACATTTGTGGTTATGTTATCACAGTGCTGGAAAATGTTAATACACTGTTGTTGGTTTTACTATTTTACTGTGCTTATATTCCAGTTTAAGGCACTCTTTTATTAATTTTTCCTTCCTTAACGCACTTATAATTTATAGGAGACCCAGAACTTTTTAAATTTTTTAAATTATTTTTACACATTCCTAGCAGAGCACGTGCCCTTCTGCTGTCTGGATTTACTCTGTAGACTGTCCCATTGCTACTTTTTAAACAGGACTTGCTTTTTCTGGAGCTGCTGTGAATATGAGGACATGTCCTCTCTGAGTGTGCGTAAAGATCATATGAGCTGTTCTTTTACAGTATTTTTGTCCTATGTTGAGTTCCTTTTTTTACCACCTTTTTGAGACAATTCTTTCCTCTTTTCCTCAATTCTCAGCTCCCTATTTGAAATACTCTTATGATACGATTGATCTAATAATATCTGATATTTAAGCTCAATCAGGTTCAATTTCATTCCTAAATAATTTTCATCAGGCATCTACTGAAGGAGAATGTATGTATTGGAGATGTAGGCAGCTTCTGCTCCAGCTTTTTTGCCGTTTTCTCCATTTTGAGAGACACTTTTTCTTCTCCCTCAGTAATCTTTCTCTGTTCTTATAAGTCTTTTAAAAACAAAGAAAGAATCAATTGAGATATTCCAGCAAGCTTCCTGAGCACTCTTGTTTTGTCTTGTGATTGTTGAGCTGTCTAATGCTCTCTACTGCACCATTTCTGCACCATTTAAGATATCAAGCAGCCAGTATTGCCTACATAAAAGAATTATCTTGAAAGAGAGTTAAAAGTTAATGAATGTAGAAATCTGTTACAGAGAGCTTTTGCTTTAGTAAACCTTTGACACTGAAGGTTTGAAAGATGGCAATAGGTGCTTTGTACAAAGTGGTAATACTAGAAAGGTATTGGGAATTCCTTCATATGCCCCACAGACAAAGCAGTTTATATTCTGGCCTATTGAGATCTCAGCTATGAAAGACCTATAAATGAGATTTGAGTTCTAATGTTGATTTAATAGACTACTTACTTTTGAGATGTTAGAAATTAAAGCTCTAGTAAAGGATTAGTAGATGTAGCTGTCAATAACTTTTTTTTCATCCTTGCTGACTTTCTTAGAGTTTCAGATGTGATATAGAATTGACACCAGAAGAATTTGAAATATTTTGTGACATGACTTACAAGGTGACACCTCTGCTTTCTAGTCAAATCCCCTAATGTGAACACACATTTAAACATTAAACTTATGAATCATCTGCTGTTGAAAATAAGTTCACCCCATAGCTAATGCTGAGCATGCTATCAGTCCCTCCTATGGTAGGCAGCTACATGCTTCAGTGTAGGCATGTGCTTACATGTTTTGGTGTATACGGAAGCATTTGCTCAAAATCACAGCAGCAGCCACATGAACACATGTGATCAAAACTCAAGAGTCCTGAGTTCCACTTATGCTTTGTAACCGCTAGACTTTCTCCAATAAATACAGGATAAAAACTCCCCACGTAGCAGTCACTTGGAGTTTTCCCATTCAGTTTCATGGAATCCAGAATTCAGCCATAAAATTTCATTAAAAGAGAAAAAGCATTTTTTATTTTATTATTATCCCTCAGAAGGAAACAATGACAAAAAAGAGACAGCATTAAGTCTGGTCTTTGTGTATATTTTATATGTATTAATATAAATTGAATTTGGAGGTTATATAGTCCAACCTGTTTCTCAAGACATTTGGTTGACAGCAGATGACAGGGCTTCATCTTTCAAGACTTGAGTCTTGAAAACTTTTAGGGATGGAGACTGCACAGTCTCTATGGAGAGGTTATGGCCTGTTAATAGCAATGTCAGCACTGGGCCACACGGTTAGAGGTGAAACTCATTAAAGGTAAATTAAGTTTATATACAGAAATGTGTAATTGGAATTTGCTACCTCAAATAGTATTATTTGCTTCTGACCTTGGCTTACAAGCAGTTTTGGAATGCATCATGTTGCGCTGCTTGATGAGACATTTTTCAAGAAGATGAGAGTTGCTTTACTTGTGAGAGGTAATATTCAATGTACTCTTTCTTTGCAAGTCTGGTAGGTATTTTGCAGAACAAAAAAAAATCTATTGTGTGTCCTGTACTATTAATCTCAGTTACTTTTTGAATAATGTTAAACAATCCTGGAATGTGAGCTCTCTGTAATTAAGCTGTCTTCTCCAGAGTTAGGTACTCCCTTTAAGATTAAGAACTCCAGAAGCAAAAATATCTTCAAATATGTATTACTTCAAAGCAAATGAAGAGGGAGTAGTTACAAAATCTATGATTGCACGCATCCTCTCAGCCATCAGTTGTTTTGTATATTTTATTGAACTCTGATAAATCTAAGATAATCTTGTTGTGTGCCACACTCTTTAAGGGGAAAGCGCAGCTCACCTTAAAGTTGGAGATCTGCATTCTTTGCCAGGATGGGAAGTTGGACAGGCAGACTGCAGAGCTGGCTGTAGGGATGAGCATATTACTCAGTTGAGTGATCAAGGGGAGATCAATCTGTAAAAGCAAGCTTACCATGCTGATATCCCTAGGGGTTTTGGTTGGCTTTTTTTTGTCAGTCTGGTGATACTCCACGTTCTAGAGCCATCCCCTGAAGAGCACAGATTCTCTTCTAGTGTTTTCATTTCACTGTTCTTAGCATACTTGGGACTGTCTCAACTGATGCATGCTAAAGAAAGGTTTTCATGTTTTAGCTGCCTGTACACAGATGTAGTTTGAAACATCACAGCATAGTTGAGTGGGATTTAGCTGCCTTAATATCATGTTAGATATCCTACGATGTTTACCCATGACCGGAAGACAGCTTCAGAAGGTCTACTGTAGAATCCAGTGTTATATCTCACTGTCCCATTTGGAAGTCATTAGATACCTATATTTAGCCAATCTCACCCACAACTTTTCCTGGCTCTGAATGTCTGTCTAAAAGGAGATAGTGGCTGACCACTAATGTCCATTTGCCTTTTCAATAAAAACTCTAACTTCTCATGTACTGACAGCTTTTCTCTATTATTATACTTGTTAGAATTTATTAACCGTGTTGGGCTTATTTTTTATGCAATTGAGCTGAACACTTGGAAGCCCAGAAAAATTTGGGCTCTTGCAGATCACAAGCAATCTAATATCAGGTAATTAATTGCACATAGCTTTGAGAAGAAAAGTCGGATCTTGAATTTCCAAGAAATAGTGTATAGGAGTAAGAAAAGCTCCTGGGCAAACTTGAGATCTTAAGAAAATACACCAACAGAAATAAATATTAAAAAACTACAATGGCTTAATGTATTGTGTTCTACTGAATGTGAATCCTGTGGCTTAGAGGAAACAAGCTCTGAAATGAGAAGCCAAAAAGGTGACAGAATGAATTAACAACAACAGCAATTGAGGATTAGTATGGCAATAATAATAATAATAATAATAATAATAATAATAATGACTTCTACATGTCTCAATGTATAATCAGAAACATAATACTAGGGAGAAACACATCAGGATCATGCATACAAAGAACAACACTGCTGCCATTCCTACTGGAAGTACAATTCATAAAGCTATCAATCACAGTTTCTTTAAGACTAGCCAGAGACCAATTACCCCAGTGGAACATTGAAAGCAAATCTATCCTCTTGCTCTGTGACTGCAGGATAATTGCTAAAGGTGAGATCAGTGGAAGTGACCCAGAAAAAGTTAGCAAAGGTGAAAACAGAGAATTTAGCAATGAAGAGATTTCCTAATTCTGAAGAAGATAAAGTGAAAACAGGACAGAACAGATAGGACTGTGAACCTTATAATATTTTTAAAGGATAAACTTAAAAAAACGGATTCTGTTTCTATTGTATGGAAGAGTTACTGGCCTTTGTGCAAAAAGACAGGTTTTTGATGACACAACCCTGATGCTAACTAAGAATCAGCAGCCTAGTTCTAGGGCAGCTGACACTTCATCTGTAATTGGCTTACACTATGCAACACGGGTAGTGCTTTTTTGTTGGTGGTGGTTTTGGTAAAATCTATCTATTACTCTTTGTAGTTCCTCTGGGGTGACTAGAGATCTCTGATACTTACCAGTTATATCACAAGGGGGCCAAGTGGGAGTCATAAAAATTATGTAACTGCGGAGCCATTTCTACAACTCTTGCTAATACCTTGACCCAAACACTTGTTCAAGGTCTTGAGGGTATATTTGAGGACTTTCCTGTCAAAAGCAAGATGGTTTCTTGACTTGGGAGATTATATCTTGTTGGGGGGAAAAACAAAACACCTAAGTGTGGAACAGAGGGCTAGGCTTGCTTCTGGTTTCATGGTTTTTATCATGAATGATTCATGAGTAGTTTAAAACTAACAGTGCATTTTAAGAAAGTTAATAAAGCTTTTCTGCAAATGACGTTCAAATACAGTTATGTTTTCCAGTGTCATAGATCTAGAAGCATTAAAGCTCGTCAAGTAATAAAATATCAAAAAAGTAAGTTTATTTGCAGTTTTTACATGCTATACCTAAATTCTGTTTATGGTTTCATATTACTTAAAAATACGCATACCTGTCATTGAATTTTCTGATAGAGTGTTACAGGAATAGTGCAAAAAATATTTCTTAGTGGTATAATATATCTTTATTTAAGTTTTTATTGGTTGACTTATTCACATTTATTAGGATCATTAGTTAGGTGATGATACCTATGGAAAGTCAAAATGTTTAACGGGATTATATCAATATAGCACATATTTAAAAATGGCTGGTAAGTAATTAATGTATATAAATGAAGAAAAGTATTCTGTAAAGCAGATTTAGTTCTAAATTTGTGCAAGATCAGGACTAAATTATGTTTTTTGTTTGAGTATTTTTTGTGTGTTCTGAACAAGTTTCTTTCAGAATCAATATTTCCTTATTCCTCTATGGCAGTAATTCATCATTGTTCTAAAATCAAAAGGTTTTCAAATTACCTCATTTTCCTAAATTTAGCATGAGATATGAAATCAAGAATTAGTCCCAAGCTAGTTACAAGCCTTGAAAATACTATTGCTGTACATTTAATTATTTCAATTAGAGTTCCAATTTTTCAACAGCTGCTTAAAAAGAAAAATTCATACATTACTGTAGTACTGGCTTTATAGATGTGCAGGATAAACATTCTAATGTCTTCATGTCCTGCTGTAAGGGACAGTCCAGTGCCTATGCTGTTGTCTGCTTACTTAAGTATCATAGAAAGAAAAACATTATTATCTGATCGTATTCAAGACTTTGTTGTTCTGTTTCAGTGAAAGCTGCCAAATTGTCAGGCTTCTGATATCTTCAGTGGAGACTCACAAGACTGATTGACAGAAAACATTTCTAACCTCTTGGTTAGTCATCAAGTAGTAAGTAGCTCCTCATATTTTCATATTTTCCATTCACCTTCAATGAAGTGTTTGGGTTGTTTTAGGTAAATAACAATTTTTAAAATTACTTCACCATTATTTTCCCTTTCTTTTCTATAAAAGCATTTTTCTCTAATGTCTGGTGCTCCTTTGAAGACACATATAAGTGATTATAAGTGTTTTAGCAAAAAAAGGAGCATTTTCTTAGTACTCCTGTTCAGCATCCATCAGAGTGCTGTTCAGTGACCCGTCTTACTCTCAGAGTGTGAAGCATAAGTAGAAATAAGAATTCAGTGGATCATCTGTGAAAGAAGTTGCTCCATTAGCCTGACAGAGGTTGTCAAGAATGGTATCTAGCAATCAATTAGTAGAGCTGGTAAATCCAGTTAAATAGTACCTGAACAGTTCGGTTCTATTATTACCCACCTGTTTGATTTTCAGATTGTCTCATTTTTCTGACTATTTTACATACTTTGTTGTTCATACCAATATCATCCTTAATTCTTTTAATTCCTTTAGGAAAATTGTAAGCCAATCTTTTTAAGAAGGTGGTCTTGTAGTCTTGCTATACGTATTGTCTGGCATAATAAATTTTTTTCATTCTTATTATTTTGCTTTGTTTCTAAACCTAAAGAAAACTGGGCTGGTGGGAAAAAAAGAAGTTGAAGATTTGAAGTAGAAAAATTATAGGAAAAAAACCCACCACCAAACTGCAACACTGCAAAGTAAGGGGAAGATAGCTGTAGCATTGAATGGTAATGAATTCTGATTAGAAAACAGACACAACCTTTTAAAGATATTGCTGGTGGAGACTGATGCAAGGTCTAGGTCACTTCTCATCAAAACATAGTGATTTTGGGTTTTTCCCACAAAATATATATTTAAATTTTCAGTAAAAATAAAAAAATAACTAGTTATTTGACAATTAACGTAGTCTGAGTTGGAATATTTAAACTGGTCTCAAAAATATGTATTTGGATCAGTTTACAAAATATTATTCTGTTCTTAAAGAATCACAGTCCGTGGAAACCAGCAATGCTTATTTATTAATTTCCTATTTGGTGAAATAGAAGTTAAAATTGTAGTGGTGGAAATCTTTTCAAATGAGTCGGTCCAATAATATAATTTAAACTCACCACTTAGCAATATCAAAAATAAAGATGTATTTCTCTGTAGGGAACAAGTGCCAAGATTATTTCAGAATTTCATAGCTCAACTCGATCATATCATTTATTACTGTTTAACTGATAAAATAACAGAGTGATAATTATGTCCTCATTTTTAATGCAGTTTTATTAATTTAAACCTAACAAAAATAGATCTTCATTGAACTGATGAATTGGCAGGGAGGATGGTGAAATTCAAGTGTTTAATTCAGTGAGCTCTCATAGAAGAAGGCAATACCTAACCTGAAGTTGAAAAGCAAAATTAGGCTTAAACTCAGTGAAAAATAAAACAGGAACCAAGTATTAGAAATCAAAGACAGAAAAAATAAAGGTGTTTTTTTTATCAGATGAGCTACCTAACCCAGGGTGAGAGTGATTTTGGATGTTTGGGATTTTATATGCCTTTAAATGCAGTCCGAATGCATAGATTTAAAAGTTAAAATATTTTTTCTAGTTTCATAATATGTTAACGTAACAAAACACGTTACATAACATGTCTGCAAACACATTGAGGAACAGGAAGTTATTGGAAGTGGTCAACATGGATTTACCAAGGGTAAATCATGCTTGACCAATCTGATAGCTTTCTATGATGTTATAACGGGTTGGCTGGATGAGGGGAGAGCCATAGATGTCATCTACCTTGACTTTAGCAAGGCTTTTGACACTGTTTCCCATAACATCCTCCTTAGGAAGCTGAGGAAGTATGGGCTAGATGAGGTGACAGCGAGGTGGATTGAGAGCTGGCTGTGTTACAGGACTCAGAGGGTTGTGATCAGTGGCACAGAGTCTAGCTGGAGGCCTGTAACCAGTGGTGATCCCCAGGGGTCAATACTCGGTCCAATTTTGTTCAGTATCTTCATTAATGACCTGGATGAGGGGACAGAGTGTATCCTCAGCAAGTTCGCTGATGAT
>VXBH01004493.1:144125-182042 GCA_013400035.1 Rynchops niger | reverse complement strand
AACTGCTGGAGTGAGTCCAGCGAAGGGCAACTAAGATGATTAAGGGATTGGAGCATCTCCCTTATGAGGAAAGGCTGAAGGAGCTGGGACTCTTTAGCCTGGAGAAGAGAAGGTTGAGGGGAGACCTGATTAATGTTTACAAGTATCTAAAGGGTGGGCTGAAGGAGGATGGAGCCAGGCTCTTTTCAGTGGTTCCCAGTGACAGGACGAGGGATAATGGGCACAAGTTAGAACACAGGAAGTTCCGATCAAATACACGGAAAAACTTCTTTACGGTGAGGGTGACAGAGCACTGGAACAGGCTGCCCAGGGAAGTGGTGGAGTCCCCTTCTCTGGAGATTTTCAAGACTCGCCTGGATGCATTCCTGAGTGATGTGCTCTAGGCAATCTTGCTTTGGCAGGGGAGTTGGACTAGATGATCTCTAGAGGTCCCTTCCAACTCTGAAGATTCTGTGATTCTGTAATTTACAAGTGCAGAAATTCCTACATAAAAGCACACATCTGTGTCATTCAAAAGATTAGGTGAAATGATTACATGTGCCCTGTCTTCAAACATACACACGAAGGGAACGTATTCAGTCATACACCTGCTCATAGCCTGAGAAAGTTAATATAATCATATGACTGGGGGGGATTTGTTGGCAATACATCTAAGTAACTGCAGTGGGCATTGTATCGTGAATGTATGACTGAGTTAGAGGAGAAAGATATTTTAAGCGTGGGAATGCTACAGGTGGTTTTTTCAATGTCATTGAATGTCATGAATTTCGGTTTGCTTCTATCTTTTCTTTTATCATATTAACATAAAAGAAAAAAGCTCTTATAGGGAACAAAGCCAGGCTTCTATTTGGTGCCCTATAAAAGCAAGAAAATGATTGATGCCAGTGAGCCACAGCTAAAGACCTTGCTGTTTGAGTGGTGTGACACTGTGCATGATATCATTGAGTAGGTGCAAGTGTAACACAGAGAGGTGGAATAAAGGCATTCATTTATAAAGGACTCATCAGATGGCACATTCACAAATTCATGATCTTTTTGAGGACTATTACAATGGTGTACATTTTCAAAGCCTTTGAAGAGCTTCAGCTGTACAGTTCCTTTTTATGTCAGCAGGAGACATGCTTTGCTGTGATAAGATTTAGCTGACTTTCACACACTTTGTTACTACTTGCGAAAGGAACAAAACTACTTCTATCTGAGTGTTGTTAAAATTTCTATTGACATTATTAGATTTAGAACTGGATTCTCTGGATCTGTTACGGTGCAGTGAACTGAGAGTGGGTTGTACATGCTCAGTAACTACCAATCATCTGTGGTTTTAAGAAAAAAAAAAAAAAATCTATCCCTCACAAACACTTGCTGTTTCAGTGAAAGCACTCTTACATATAAGTAAAAGATTATACTGACAAATAGTAGTGTGTTGTATTAAATTATGAGAGAATAAACCATCTGTTATGTTACTTTCTGATGATACTCTGGCAGATCCGGGTACATTCCAAACCCGATCAGTTGATTTTATAAAATATATTCAGCAAATGAGCTTATGAAGAAAAGCAGCTCATACAAACGTGTTCCAACTTTGAACAAATACTCCCAGCTAACCTCTTTGTAAGTCTGTTAAAAAAAAGCAGTCTTAAAAGAGCATAGCTTCTGATCAGCATTTGGCCAATGCTCTGCTTTTCAGATATCGTCTCTTCTGCAGGAGTCTCTTATGCTTGCAGTATTTGAAGTTTTACCACTTTTCTAAGAATCATGCTGAGAAATAATCAGGTACAATTTTGGATTTTGCCAAATAACGATTTTGTAAAAGGACTGAAAGTTTCTACCAGTTATAAGCCTATGGAAACCAGTTATGTATTTCTACCACTACTAAATTCTACCAGTTATAAGCCTATGGAAATAAAAGAAAAAATTCACAGAGAAATTTTATTTCACCATTTGTAAATTCCTCTAGAAAATGTAAATGCCATTGAATTTCCCAGTTGTAAGGTTCACTATTCAAGTATTGCAAACTTTAGATTTGGCCGCTAAGGATAAACTGTTTAGCTTAAGGCTTGTCTTGCTCATTCAGTGTTTGCTTTTTTAAATTAAGCAGAAAAAAAACCCAAACAACAAACATCTTTGTATTTAGGAAGATGCTTTTATGCTTGGAGTTTAACTTTTCCTGTAGAAATCTAATGTGAAAGGAGTGTTTGAATGGTAATTTACAATGATAAATACTACAGTATACTCTTACTGTTGGCAAATCATTTTATTTTCCTTTTGAATGACTCGTGTGTTTAGAAATAGACATCTTGATTCAGGTTATAGAATTCTAAATAGATGTGAAAGGAAAGGGGTTTGAAGTACACATGCTAGGAGAACTGCAGAAGATTTTGGATGCAATATGAAGACAAACTGTGTGGATGATTAATATTCAGTGAGGCAGATGAAAAAATTAATTCAAGTAATTTAGGTAACAGACCATCTCATTGTCTTTTGCACTCCCAGTATAAATGCAATTTTCCTCTCTATGGCGGTTCATATCAGCTAATTCCTGTTCAACTACACTTGCTGACAGTGGGAAAAATGTTGTCTTTGCTTTTACTACTCTTTGAAGCCTACCGAGTCGCATTGGCACAGACTGTTAGCAATAATTGAAATGACTTTTCTGAAAGTAACTTATCTCATCCTAACACACCTTATATTTTTGTCTGCTGTAATTTTCTTTCTTGTGGCCCTTTCTGGAAATACAAAGCAAGCCATAGTGAACAAGTATAGAGCACAGGATTCATTAAAAGCTGTTTGAATACTATGCAGAGGATGTGCTGGGAAGAACACACAGAATTAATATTGATTTCTAATATGTGTTGGGAGTGGGAGAACGATGCATTTCAGATGAAGTTTGCCTTTGATTATTTGAAACATTCCTTCTATTTTTACTGACAAAAAGTCTGTCTAGAACTGTGTATTCCTACAGGACTGTGAAGAATCCTCTATGTTTTTAAAGAATTGTTAGAAATGGATTAGCAGTGATCTGTGTACTTATTAAAGGTTGTTAACTATAGTGTCTTTTCAGTAAGAGGGCAGCAGGCAGATTTCTGGGGGTTTATTTGTTGTTTTCTTTGGGGGTTTTTTGTTTTTTTGTTTGTTTGTTTGTTTGTTTGTCTTGTTTGGGTGGTTTTTTTTGTTTGTTTTGCATTTTTTTTCCTGTCAGATTAAAAATGTAATGCTCCTGCTGGAATGCATATTCAAGAGAAGAGGAATATAAGTTTTTTTCTTCACTTTTTGTGGTGTGTGGTGTTTGGGGATTTTTGGGGGGGTTGTTTGTTTTGGGGTTTTTTTGTGTGTACAAATCTCAGGTGTGTCTGAAATTTTGTTAAAATACGTCTATTCTTTTTGTGTGCCCCAGAAGTCCACACACGGACTGTGCAAATTTCAGAGAAATAACAGCAGTTAGAAAAACAGAGCATCCAAGTAGGTGAATAAGGTACAAAATCTGTCACTGTGTTTTTTTAAGTTTCTGAGTCTATCATTTTTGCTCCTGCATTTCCAATAACCTGGGAAGCAAGTTTGTTGAAAAATTCACAGAAAGATGAAATATAGTTTATTACCCCAGAGTATAAGTCAGTATATTTTTCATTTCATCCTCACTCTTTCATGTTCTCTCTGGCCCTGTGAGTCTCTGTATTCTGGGCAGAATTTGACAGAATTTCAGGCAAAGAGGGACCACAATTTTCCTTCCCAGCACAAGGGGCAACTGCTGGCCCAGGGCTGGGTTTCTTAGGACATCAGGAGTCAGCTGAGAAGAATGGAACTGAGCGTGGTTGCTCTCATTTTAACTGACTGCTCAAACCATTGATCTACTACTCAATGGGGAGTATCCAATTGTCACCATCATATCTTTAAAATGAAAGGTGTGGCTTCTATTTTTTTCTGTGCAACTAGGTCTCATGGATCAGCTTAGTTAATTGATTAAACTGTGCTTTAATTTTATTTCAATATTTTCCTACTTTTTTTTGTCACAGTTGAGTAGAAAGACTTTTCTGTATTTTTTTGCAACATTTAATGCGACTAAAGAGTATATGGCACAAGGACTCATTGTAAAATTCTGTAACTTTCTAAGGCTTTCCATGCCATTTTTGCCTAACCAGGTGATAAAGATGAGGTGCACAGTGCAGACTAGTGGGAGACAGGTGACTATTTGCAGATTTTGTTCATTTTCTGCAGACTTTATAATTACCTCATTATTTAAAAATGATTAAATATCCCTTGGTGGACTCCTGAATTATACCTAGTTATGGTCATTGCTGAAAATATTTTTGAGGGATTGTTTCAGAATACTTACTTTATGTGCTTAGCCTTATCTAAACATTGTGAAAAGAAAATAATTAATGTTTAGTCATATACATATTAAAGATATTATGCTTTCATAAACTAAATTGGCACCATCTAATGTTGAAATACTGTCTGCAGATTTGAAGAAATAATCTGACGTTGCTCTGTGGACAGTAATTATAACATGTTTCTAGTATATTTACTTTTCTGATTTGGAATATGAAGCGCTTTCATTCTCAGAAAGTGAGGTTTCAGTTGCAGGACAGAGAATGAATGGACAGAAGTACCAGGATTATTTCATTATTTTGATATGGTTTTTAGTTATAGGTATATACGTCATGCAAAATGTTTTTAAACAGGATGAGATCTACTAAGAGAGAGACTCGACCCAAGTTGCATGCACAAGCCCTTTTGTATGAAGGTTTCCTAACTGGAGTTGTCTTGGACAAGACATTGGATACCTGCTTTTCTTCAGAGTCCAGGTTCTTTTTCTCTGCAGAGATTGCCTTTTGAAGGCAACATACAGCTTTAAGGCTGTGGCCTAATTTCAAACATAGAATATTTTCAGTAGCCCTCTATACTTAGTTTCTCCCAAATGCATGTTAGAATTGCCTTTTTCCCATTTTTAGTAGTATGCTTTAAGAGATACTCTATGGTAATATGTTGAGACTGAGCAGTAGCACTTGAGATAGTCACAAATGCGAGTACTCGGCTCTTTGACATTATTTATCATATATTATTTTGAAAAGATTACAATATAAACTCAGCAGTCCTTTTAGTCTTCCTCTGTAAGCTGTGTAAACCCTGCTTGCCTGTCCTTACTCTATATGAAATGCTTCTACATGCTTCCATTCTTGCTACTAACCAAAATGCAAGCCTGAATTTTAAAGACTGGGACCTATACTACCTCACTCTTGTTTAGACATTTTTTCTGTAATGACCCAGAGTAAAGCTGTACTAATTCAGAATGATAGCCTTTTGTTTTCCATTTGTATGGATGTAGTTCACTTCATAAAGTGCCGTGTGCTGTAGAGTCATTTGGCAAATATCGATGTGCTCCAGCACTGATGAGCCCCTGTTTTGACTCCCAGGAGTAGAAAGTGATTTATATAAGCTGTCACAGTATTAACACTAGTAATGCTTTCTTCCTCAGCGCTCTGAGAATTAAGTTGCTTGGCTTTTGAATATAAAACACAACAAAGTAGGAACTGGATTGAACAGTAGTATGAATTTTTAGGTAAAGAAAACAGTGTATTAGCAGATAATGGTTTGAGAGCAGATTCCCCTAAAAACATTTCGTTAGGTTTATTAATGGGGTTTTTCTTAGCCATAATTATGCCTTTATAATTTAGTTTTCTCTGTTATGTACACATTCATTATCAAGAGGTAGTTTAACCTCTTTGTATTCTTTCGAAAAAGAGAAGTCTCAGTTTTTTCCCACTCATAAATTAATCACAGCTACACTAATTCAGTTCATTGCCTGGTTTTGTTCAGAAGATGCAAAGACAGAAGCAACGTAATAAACAGTTCAGGACTTTTGTCAACATCATACTTTTACAGAAACAAACAATCCACATCATTGTTGCAAATAGAAATTTTATACTGAAGGAATAAAGGTAAATTGCTCACCCTGCAAATGTTATTTTTTACTGTATACTCACTGAAACAATAACTTCCCTCCATGTAACTTCCGTGGTGAATTCAGACCTATTAGTTTGTGTATGTTGTAACCAAAAAGTTAATAAGCAGATTCTTGCTTATTTTGGTTTCCTCAGTATTTTACAGTAATTTACACAGTATATTTTGAGACCTTGCTTTTCTAAAATGTTTTGGAATCTGTTTGTCGATCTCAGGTTGATTACGCAGATATGATGGAATTCAGAATAGTAACTCACTTATGGAAACACTGATGCTCAGATGTTGTCTCTGGAGAACATCCCTCATCTCTAGAATAAAGTTTATTTTCTAATGCTGTTTTCTGCCATAGGATTTTGCTTGCAGAGAGTGCCCTATCATATTGATACTTTCTTATTTACATCGTTTCTCAACAAAAGTGGTTATTGTTATTCCCTACAGTGCTCACTACAACAAAACTCACTAGTAGCAAGCATTTTATTTCTCGTTACACTTTTTTCTACTTCTCTGATATTGCTTTCTGAAACATACTTTACCAGTGTGCTAACTGAAGTATTTGTGTCAGTGCTTTATAAACAACAACAAAAAAGGACTCAGGTAGAAGAGGAAAGCCTTGGCGTATTGTTCCTATTGCTTTGCATGAATACTCTAAGGAAAATGTCCAATCAACTTGTGAACAGGAACAGTGCCCACATAGCAGATGGCTATGAGTGTAAGCATACAGAAGACCATGTCCATGCATGAAATGTGTTTACGGAGGGCAGACCTCCCAGGCAAAAATTTCATGTATCTGCAATTTTTGTGCCAATCATGAGAGGATATGCTACTATTAGTCATCTTCTAAAGAAGTCTAACTTCGCGAAATAATACCATTTTTACTACCTGCATAAAAAGTATTCTATGAAGATAAAACTTTTTGTTTGTTTGTTTTATTGACTATGGGATTAACAAGGATTTATTAAATTTATTTTTAAAATTTTTATGTGGGAATGTTAAATAAGACCAAACAGAAGTATTTTTTTTTTTTCTTATCAGCTATGCATATATGTATAATTTGAAATAAATATTGATCTTAAATCTACTTAGCAATCTTGGTCAAGTGAAATAATCAATAGGTGGTCTTAAAAGCCTTAAGTAAAAGAAAAACGATGGAAACTGACTACATTGCTTGAGTACAGAATATTATTATTTTTTAAAATATGGGTAGAACTGGTGTCCCTATACTTTAAAATACATGAAAAATATAGCTAGGATGATTAACTGAAATTTATTATCAGATTATTACTGGGGTATACTATTTGAATGACAGCATTATTGAAAGCATTATTAAAAGACTTTCGCTATTAACATCAGTGTAATAGAAATAAATACTTTAAAACATGATTTTTGCTATTCAGCTTTTCTGTACTTTAGAACTTTTTTAACTTGGGCTGTTGCAATTTTAAAGTATGTATTTAAATATATTTATTATTGTTATTCAAAAGATTAGATATTGAAGGCTATAAACCTGTGTTTGATGGATTGAAGTCTGAAGAAAAAAAAAATATGAAAAGACACTCATTTATTCCTTTGCGGAGAGGAGGTGGTGTCAGTTATTTTCTATATATTTAGCGTTATCAATCTTCACTCTTCTTTATGTTGTTGAGAAAGTCATCTTTTGGGAAAATGGAAATCTCATTGCTTCTTCAGGTCTTGTATTCTTTGCAAAACAGTCAAGTAGCAATACTGAGACTCCAAAAGGCTTGGTTCCTGCCAGAAGGAGATTACTTTATTGTGTAAATAAAGTTAATCTGTGGGGGGCATTTTTTGAAAACCCCATTCAAACCAAAACCTGTTTTTTTGGATTACAGAAACTCCTGCAAACATTCCACTGGGCAGAACGACATCTGCTTAACACTATGTTTTCTGGGTCTGTTACAGAGACTCAGCAGAGATTGGTTGACTTCAAAACGCAGGTCCCATATGCATAAGGTACTACCATCTGAGTAAAGATGGTAAAATCTTGTACCTGAATAGGTTAGGGTAACTTAGGGAATGCATTTTTTGTTTTAAGACAGGGCTTTCCATCACCTTTGAACTGCACTATTGAAAAACATGCTTATTGTTTGAATTTTGCAGAATAATGGAGAGGTAGGAGGCACGTGGTTTCAGGAAAAGAGCAGTTCCATTTTAAGCAGGATATGGGACCAAGGATTTCCAACTTAATTTTCAATTTTCTTTCCTCCTCCTGTTTTCAGCAAATATACACTGTGGACTGATTCTGTCTCCTCTCCCCTACAGAAAATATTTGTTCTGAAAGGGCCATGCAAATGATTCTGTGTTCAGTTGCTTTATAGCAAGCAACAGGTTCTGCGCTTTACATTTTATAGTTTCAAACCAATAGCAGTGCTCCTCTTTCTCTTTTTTTTGTTTGTTTTTTGTTTGATTTGCATTCATCATTAACATCTGATTACATTATATCATGTCTAGTCTGGACTACAACAGAATTATTTAGATTCAAGTAAAATGTTATCAGTTTAGCAAGCTATGTATAGTTTTTGCTTGTTTTTAATAAATTAAATTTATCTGGTTGTTTATTATATTTACTCACAAATCTTTGTCTAAACAGTGAATTAAAATATCTCTAGTTAAGATGTTAACAGCATTCAACATTATTTTAATAAAATGAACAATGCTTAGTACAAGTACTATAGCCTAAAGTAATTTGAATAATTGAATACCACTTTGTCTAGAGAAAACCATTTGTAGCAGCACTTGCTTTTCCAAAGGAAAGCAGAGTGAAAACTCCAAATGTTATGTTGATAAATGTTTTGTAAAACCTGCTGATTCCATTGCATATGTGTAGAAAAGGCATCTAGACACTGACATTCTCTTAACATTATTTATAGCTGCAGCAAAAAGCAAATGATAAGTGCACTCAAGTGAGCAGAATGTGAAGTGTTTAAGATGATGGCAGCTTAAAATGAGATATTTGTACTCAGAGGAGAAATAGCCTTTAGGGTGTTCACAGCAGGAAGAACCCCAGAGAGAAGATGAAAGCAGGTGTAAAAATGACAGAGTAATTCTTCTTTCCATTGAAGATGTTGAGAGTTTAGTTGAAGGGATTGCAGTTTCAGTCTACTCATTTTTCAGTTTCCTCTCTTTGACTTCTGCTGTGATTAGAAAGGATTATAATAAAATACTCAGTTGGGAGAAAATGCAAATTAGGTCATCTGCCATGGTGACGTCGTAGATATGATGAAAACTTCACAAGAAAATACACAATAAAGAAAAAAAAAAAAAAACAACCCCCCAAAAAACCAAACCAAACCAAAACCAAACCCCCAAAAAGGCAATTATAAAGCGGGAGGGGGAATCAAACCATACAGAAACCTAAAATGTCTGTCAAAATAAGAGATTTAAACTAAACCTAGACATTTGTATACCATATACAGTGATAAAAAATGGCTACCACATTTATTTACCTGAAGAAAACTGAGCTGGGTGACACCAAGCTTAGTGGTGCAGTTGACATGCCTGAGGGGTGGGGTGCCATCCAGAGGGATCTGGACAAGCTCGAAAAGTGGACCTGTGTGAACCTCCTGAGCTTCAAGAAGGTCAAGTGTAATGCCCTGCATCTAGCTTGGGGCAACCCCCAGTATCAGTACAGGCTGTGGGATGAAGCAGAGAGCAGTCCTGCAGAGAAGGACTTGGCGTTACTGGTGGATGAAGAATGGGACGAGTCAACAACGTGTCCTCGCAGCCCAGAAAGCCAACCGTATCCTGGGCTTCATCAAAAGAAGCATGGCCAGGAGGTCAAGGGAGGTGATTCTCCCCCTCTACTCTACTCGAGACCCCACCTGGAGTACTGTGTTCAGCTCTGGGGTCCTCAGCATAATAAAGACACGGACCTGTTGGAGCTGGTCCAGAGGAGGGCCACAGAAATGATCAGAGGAATGGAACACCTCTCCTATGAGGAAAGGCTGAGAGAGTTGGGTTTATTCAGCCTGGAGAAGAGAAGGCTCCAGGGAGACCTTATAGTGGCCTTTCAGTACTTAAAGAGGACTTATAAGAAAGACGGGGACAGAGTTTTTAGTAGGGCCTGTAGTATTAGGGTAAGGGGCTAGTGGTTTCAAACTAAAAGAGGGTAGATTCAGACTAGCTATAAGGAAGAAATTGTTTACAACAGGGGTGGTGAAACACTGGAATAGGTTGCCCAGAGCGGTGGTAGATGCCCTGTCCCTGGGAACATTCAAGATCAGCGTGGACGGGGCTCTGAGCAACCTGATCTAGTTGAAGATGTTCCTGCTCATTGCAGGGGAGGTTGGACTAGATGACCTTTAAAGGTCCTGTCTAACCTAAACCTTTCTATGATTCTGTTCTATGATAAAAGTTATCTGTCATACTCCGACAGCTTCTTTAATGGCTTCACTTTAATTGTGATGTGGCTTAGAAGTTCAGCTTTATTTAATACACCATTTCAGCTGCTGCGATGTGTCACACAAGAAAACAAATAAATCAGCCCATAGTATATTCTCGCTACTGTTTTGACTCATAAGACTTACATCAGAGTTATTTGTGGGGAATAAAGATAAGAAAACCTTCCACTACAGTTTTCTTCTAAATACTTAACTGTATTTAAAGTAAACTTAACCTCGTTTAAATGAATTGTTCTGTGTGCACATGCAAATTTTAACATTGTAATTGAACTACCAGTATTTACATTAGTGCACCAAAAGAAATTCTCCCAGACATTTCCTTCAGAGATACTTTAAAGTTGTTGTATCCTTACTCTCACATTGAGTTTATTTTCAAATTAGTAGGAAACAGCACATAGATAAGAAAGCTGTTTTTCATTATTTGGGAAAGGTCCATGCTCCTTGTAATGAAAAGAAATACTTAAGAAACACTTCTGCTGAGGAATGACAATATCAGGGGAAATAACCTGACCTCCCTGCTGTATTACCTTTCCAGGGTTGTTTGTATGAACACGTGCGTGGTACCGTCTTGTGGCTGTTCTAAAGAAAGAGTGAAGCTGTTGGCCAGTGAATGAACTGTTCTTCCAATAGGCTGTAATAATCGCATTTTTGAAGTGGCCCAAAATCCCAGCCTGTCTCCTCATGTGTGTTTACTGTAAATTGGAATTTTTGTTACTGTTGGCATCTCAGAGGTTTTCTACATCAGTCTTTTGAACACTTGCAAAAATCCCATTTCTGTCTGTTTTCAGCCACACTAACAAATGCCATAAACTTTGTTGAAAAAGAAATTGCATTTCCTAAGATTTCTGTCAGTGCTTCCCTACATTGTATATTATAATAGTAAACAGAATCGTCATCCACACTGCAGGGGCCAGGCAACTCAGCTGCAAGAGGAGGCTATAATTTACTGTAAGGCAAGGAACAAAATTACCTAACAGTTGTCAGGCTTATATCTTACAAGTACAGCAAGAAAAGAAGAACATGGTCTGAGTGTTTTTATTTTTGTATAATTTGTGTATAATACAGAAAAAATTAAGCTGTAAGAATAGATTGGTAGTATTAGGTTAACAGTTGGACTCAATGATCTTAATGGTCTTTTCCAACCTAAAAGACTCTGTGATTCTTATAGACTGCTACAAATATAAATAATCTTGTACCGGAGCTTAGCAAAATCAGTAAAACTCTGATGTTAAATTAAGCTTTGGACTTCCCTGCTAATAGAGATGATCAAATCTGAGTTTTCTATCTAATATACACCTGGAGAACAAGGCTAGTTATTAAAAAATCATCCAAACTAGTGGAGGAAGAATTATCTCTACCTCCCACGTGGCTGCTATGAATGGCTTACAAGCCAGCATGCAGTGTTGTAACAGTTTCTTGGGTGCTTTTTGTTTGCTTTTCATTACTATTTTTATACATTATCACCGCCAAAACATTGGTGGCCATGTATATGCAGACAGTCTTGATTAATTAGCCCAGTAATTTCTGAACCACAGCTGTCAGGACTTTGCCTTTGAGAAATTAGCAGCAAGTCCCCTCTCCAGGAGTGACTTTGATCATGCTCAGTTTGATTGTAACTTAAAGTTTAGACACTGTATTACAGCGTTTCTGTGATATAAATAGGCAGAAGCATTATTGCTAAAGGCATGAGAAATATTTACCGATTTTGTTTACTACTGTCAGTTAGAAGTGTCAGGCCTGACCTAAACAAAAGCCTTAAAAAAGCAAACAGTAACAGCTGGGAAATCCAAAGAAGAAAGGAGAGGAATTCGCATTTGAGCCCGCTAAAGAGGAAGGGCAAGAGGAAGAAAGAAAGGGAGACCTCTTACTGTTTTTAAGGATAGGAAGTAGGAAAATATGTTAGTGGTTATTGACTGGAAACAATGAAAAATTAAATGTAAATAGCTGCAAAACTTGCACTATAACACTGCCCAAGAACCTATGTGGAAGAGAAGAACTGGGGAGGGGAAAGAAATAAAAGAATGATTACGATGGTTAGAGAAAGGGAAAGGCAGAGGAACCTCTAGCATATAGCAACATAGCATATAGCAACAGAAAAGACACATGAACTTCAGGCAAGCAAAAGAAGTAGAACACAGGAAAAAATATTCATACCTACATGAGGAAAGGTACAAATTTATGCAATGAAAGCTTTTTTCCTTAAGATGAATGGTAGTAAAGCATAGCCAGAAAACAGGCATATGGGTTATATTTGAGAAGTAGGATATGGAATACAAACCAGGTCGCTTCTTGATTCAGGTAGTTTCAGGTAGTAGAAAAGGATAGCTGCACATTACCACTATATGTATATATTCTGTGTGTGTGTATATATGCATATACATACACATATATGTGCATGTATGCATACATTTGGAGAGGTGCCTGTGGGTCCAATATGCTGCAAATGTTCATTTTTTAAATATATATATTGATTTTTTTTTTTCCAACTGTACACATTTGTTTATTTGCCATGATTGTATTTCATTCATTTGCTTCTCTCTGCTGTGTCCTTACTTTGATTGTTTTTAGAATAATAAGGGAAACAAGATCTCTGTAGTATAAGTTGAAGTTTAATCAGTTTTTGGAAGGGACGATGGGGTATAATGCTAAAACAAATAAAGGTGCAGGAGGGAAGATCAAAGAGCTCTTTCCAATCTTAGGTATTTCCTCAATTTGATCACAGGACTCTACTGGTTCCCACAGCCTCCTTTCCAACATTAAACTGGCAGAAATGTAGGCATGATATTTTTACTCTCTTTTCTTTAGGAATGCAAACAAACACCTTCCAAAATATACACATGTGAAACTCCTATGAGTTATTTGCTCTGAAATTTATAGTCTAGTCCTGATTGTGAATATTTTACAGATGGACAATTACTGAAATGAATAAGTCTAATGTTAACAACTGTGCAATAGCTGTAAGCGTGTTGGAGCTCTGCTGTGTCAGAAGGTGTCTCCATTAATTTCAGTAGAACTTAAATAAAGCCCTTGTATACTTGGTCCATACACTGTGGGTGGTGATATTTTTCAACTTGTCAATTTTTATGTCTTCAGCTAGAAAGTTACACCGAAAGAAATCCTTTTGTTTTGTGTGTTAAAGGTAATCAGAAAGGAGCACAATCATATTCATTGATATTCAATAACAAATTATATCAGCAAAAAGATTTTGAGACTAGTGGATAATTTATATTCTTATTCTGCCTCTTGCCCCTCTATTATTATTTAATATAAATAGTTCAGCCATGCAGATGTGTGTCGTAACTTTGAAGTATTATGTTATTTGTTGTACATGGGTTTTCTTCTGAATATATTGCCTTTTCAGAACTTTGTATGTCTGCCCTGTCTGCTTAAGGTCATAATCTTCTTTTACCTTTGCTGTCGTCTTAACTGTCCTACTGGTGGTATGCCTTGTTCCTGTCTTTCTTTTCCTGAGTTGTTTCTGCCTCTGTTGTTGAATAATTCAGTGGGGAATGATAACCTTTTAATACAAATTTAAAAACAAACTTTACAATTATATTGTTGGATCATAATCCTGTGCGGGATTTTTTTTGTTGAATGACTTTCAAATCTTGTAGATAAAATATTGGTTTTTCTTCATGAAAGTATTTATAGGGGAATATAATGTCTGTATAAGATGCTGTTAAGTGTTGTGCACAAGAAAATGACCTTTGGGTCCTGTATAGCAGTCAGGATGATTTCTGGCAATTTTTTATTTCTCCTTTGGGAGTTCTCGCTGAGCAGATGCAGTTCACCATAAATGCATTCTCATTGGAGTGTGTTTATGCATAGCGGTGTTGGAAGTAATAAGCAGTTGGTTTTGCCATATGAGTCAGTAAATACATAAACAGGTACAGATTTATGACTACACCTCAGAATATCATGGTGCTTTGATATACAATACAGTGCAGTCAGCTTTATCTGAATGTCACAGAGGATAGTGAATATATCTGTAATACCAAGGTCATTTTTGATATAATTAATAGGTTGGGATTTCTTTTGTACTGCACTTTCAAAAAACTTTAGTTCTCCTAATCAGGATTATTGGATATGGAATAAGTGTCCTTGAAATTTGTAAATTATCCTGTGAAATACAGCCATATAAATATTAAGTATAGGCTGATGTCATCATACCAGTGTGAATATTTTAGTGAATAGCATTTCTTTTGGAGACATATTGGCTCTTTGCCAAGTAACACAAATTCCAAGGTGTTTATTCTTGCTACTAGTGTTACTGAAGCCTTTGGTGTAGTCAGCGGAAAAACCCTCACTGCTATCGGTGCATTAAATATTTCAGTCTGCAAAACTGCCAGCCATCACTGTTCACAAGGTAACTACTGTTCTCCATTCTACAGCTTTACCAAAAAAAAAAAGCTACACATCTTTTTTTTTAACAGTGCTTTGTTTTGTGTCAAGGAGAAATATGCCATGGCTGTAACAGGTACAGTAGCAGACCAAAACTTTTTTTTTCTCTTTTTAAATGGGAGTGATAAGCTCAGATAGTATTCCAAGAACCTTAATCTACATTTCTACATTTTTTTTTTAAATGTAAAAGGATCAAGATAACTTTTCTTCTCAGTTACACCTCACTTTTAGAACTAGAAGAAAAAAGTGACTTATACTGTTTCTGATCAGAAAAAATGCCTTGTTCTGTTGCATTCCGTTGTTGTGTGGGGCTAAGGCATTGGAAGAGATACCTTTAGTACGCAGGCAATTTTTTTAGTATTCAATTTAAGCAAACACGAAACATAAATAGCAAGCGTGTCTATATAACAAATTAAAAAGTGAAGGGAAGATCCATCCTGGGACAGTGTGTGCTACATTCTGCACAGTTCTATTAATCACAGAAGCCTGATGTCTGCCAAAACAGCCCTTGTGCTTCTGAATTTTACTTAGTTCTATTGTTCATGATCAATCTTCAGCTGCTCATGTGCCAGGGGAGCCCTTGCAAGCTACTTTAGTTATAGACTCTTAGATTTTAATGTGTGATGGGATAGCCTGAGCTTGGTTTGGGAATTTTACTAGAAAGAAATCTTACTGAATGAAAGATTAATTCTGTTTCATTTAAATGTTAAGTAAACTTTAGATTGTGTATACTTAATTAGATTCCATGATTGAAGAATACGGACAAGGAAGCTCTTGTGAATACTGTAAGCATAGATTATCATCTGCCCTGGCCATCATGCTTGGATCTCCAGGGGAAAATTCTCTAATGCTTGGTAATTTGTAAATTAATTTAACTTCCAGTGTCTTTTTTATTTTTTGAGCAAATAATTCAAGTTGTTGTAAGCAAATATATTACCATATCATGATTTTTCTGTTCACTGGAGGTTCTGTCTGAACACAAGGAAAAAATTCCTTACTGTTAGGGTGACCAAGCACCGGTACAGGCTGCCCAGAAAGATTGTAGACTCTCCAACCTTGGAATTATTCAAAAGCTGACTGCACATGGTGTTGATCACCCTGATCCAGCTAAGCCAGCTTGTGGGCTGGGAGTTGGACCAGATAATCTCCAAAGTGTCCTTCCAATCTCAACCATTCTGCGATTCTGCAATACTGGAACTGTATAAAAAACAGAACTGTTTTTAATATTTGGATTATTTTGCTTTCTCAGTGGAAAATGTTTATGTTGTAATCATATCTACATAAAAAATTTCCTGGTTCAGTTTTTTTCAGTAGAACTGCCTTTCATTATCAAGATGTTTATAAAACTAAGCTATATTAGCAATAGGTATTTGGCTAGAAATCAGGAGAAGTAACAAAGTATGGATGGTGGCAGAGTTCAAATTGTCTAACAGCAAAATCTTTTCTCAGAGAATTTTTAACCATATGTTGTCTTGTTTTCTTCAGTCTAAATAGTTAACAGTCGTCTTAAGGGAGGCTGTCCTTTTCCAGCAGCCTGCTTGTTTGCAAACATTGCGTCTTCAGCAGCTTTGTTTTTAGTAACTCTCCCACTCTTAAGCTGTAATGCCAGTTGGATTTTATTAAGGGGATTTGTAGTCACTGCTATTTCCACAGGCACAGGAATAGTATCTCATAGATGTGAATTGCACTGTAACTCCAGGTTATGAGTGTGTGGCAGGATACCAGTAATAACATGTCCCTATATGTGGCAGACGGTTTGGGTTACAAGAAACTGAAGAAACTTTCATTTTTATAATTTAACCTCAGTTTATCTATGCATCATACCCAGTGGTAGCATAATATGGACATAGTTTGGCTTCCAGTCAGTCATAACAGAGGAAACATACAGAAAGAAGTACGTGCCTGTGTAAATTGGTTAGCAATGTGTGGGTGGTTCCAGCTAGGTGCTGCAGCATCACAATAAGCCCTCATCTGTGGAGGCATGAAAAGCACTGCAGGAACACATTGTCTTGCAACTTTGCCAGGGAGACTGAGAACTGATGCTGTATCTGAAGTAACGAGGTCCAGCAGAAGTACTGCGAGGGCTTAGATTCGTGCCATTCTCATTTTGACTGAAAAGATTTCTTGAATTTTGAATATGGTGCTAATAAGAGCTGGAAGGTCAAATAATACTTGATTAAGTTGAAAGGCTCAACAGTGAATAGTTGTAATGCATACCACAAATCATGATTTCACAGACAGATTTATATTTAACTAAACAATAACAAATGAGGCACTTATCCTACATAAAGCTATAGGTTCTGCTATGGGTGATTACAGCAGTAGCATCACATATTTCCTGCCTTGTTGGAGTATCACCCGGCCTATCATCTGTGGTAAGAATGTACCACTAGAATTAAACTTACCTGGGGGCAGAAGCCATCACACAGTTGGAAAAGCTGAATATTAGGATATGTAGTTGTTAATTTAGTCTACTTATGATCATGACATTCATTGTTCCTAAGAAGAGCTGTGGCCATGAATTTGTTGATTTGACAAAGGTGGAAAATTGAGTTATTGCACAGAATAGATGTTAGCATTTTTACCTAGCAACCAAAGACTGAGTATCCATCTATGGCATGAATCAGATTAAAGGGAATTTAGTTTTCTGAAAATTTGGTTTAGGAAAACTGCAACATCTTACTCTAGTTTCTTTGCACTTATTCTTCTGATAGCTCCCTTGACCCCTTTGCCTCTTCTGCCCTATTTTGCTATTCCACTTTGTTTATGTCACTTATATTTGTCTGACTATATTGTTTACCATTGAGATTCTTCAAAGTTGTTTCCTTAGGTATGTTGATATTATATCATATATGAATTGTTTCTATATTTTCATGATCTTGATGGTTTCCTAATTTTATTATATTTATAGTGCACAACTAAAATTAGTAGCTTGCATAAATGGGTGTGGATATAGGAGAGAGCAAGCAATTTAACCACCTAAAAATTTTCAAGATAGGTATGAATGTTGGCATAAAAACTGGTAAATACCAGTTGGGTAAGCAAAGATAAAATTAAGACCATATGCTACCAAACCTAAAAGAAACAATTTAAATCAAATAGGAGTTACATAAATTAGGAGCAGCATTAGACTGTGATCAAATAAATTCCAGTTGACCAGGTAATCAAATTTTAAGGGCTTGATTACATAGAGTTTTTGCTGATTACATATCTCTGATTAACTCCATGCATAATGCTATTATTCCAAAATGAGTACCTTTTTCTTTTAACCTTAGCTTATTTTGATGGCACTGACCATTCTACCTTTATGACATCTGCATATGGAATGATCTAGTGAGAGCTAACAAGCTATATTGTAAATAGAGAAACATTCAAAAAGTTAGCTTTCTGTTGATTGTAATCATAATGAAGTGGTTCATCCAGCTAAGTAAAATCTGTAAATTGTAACAGGTGTTACACATTAATAGTTTATCTGAGTGAATTACTCAGCATTTGAAGTCAGTCACAACTTCAAATAGAGCATGTTTGGAATTTCAGTGATGTAACTGTATGTACAGTTGTACATACAGTAATGTTGTTACTGATGTAACATATTCAGCCAANTTTTTTAATTTTGTTTTGTTTTTCAGTTACAGACTTTACTGAGGCTTTCTGGAAAGTTTTGTTAGTACTTACATGACAATTATGGCACAGAATCTGAACTAAAACTGGTAGTACTATGCTTATCTTCTTAGGATACTCTTGTGTATGAATGGTTTTGTTTCATAGTAATTAAGGCAAAGCAAATATACACACATATGCAAAAGTAAAAAGCCAAACCATCCAACAAGTAAATTTTTATGAGTTGGAACCAAATGTCTTATTTTCCTTGAGTTGGGAGACAATGAGAACAGAACTTTCTTATCTGTCTTCTATACACAGTTCCCTATTTTATCTGGCTTTCTATCTGTCTGGCTTTTTATTTATCTATTTAATTTCATGTACCTGTTCAAGAAGGTCCAGAGGAAGGCCACAAAAATGATCAGAGGGATGGAACACCTCTCCTGTGAGGAAAGGCTTAGAGAGTTGGGGTTTTTCAGCCTGGAAAAGAGAAGGCTCCAGGGAGACCTTATTGCAGCCTTTCAGTATATAAAGGGGGCTTATAAGAAAGATGTGGATAGAGTTTTCAGTAGGACCTGTTGTGATAAGACAAGGGTTAATGGTTTTAGACTGAAAGTGGGTAGACTTAAATAAGGAAGACATTTTTTACAATGAGGGTGGTGAAACACTGAAAGAGGTTACCCAGAGAAGTGGTAGATGCCCCATCCCTGGAAACTTTCAAGGTCAGGTGGGATGGGGCTCTGAGCACCCTGATCTCATTGAAGATGTCTACGGTCATTGCAGGGGGCTTGGACTAAATGACCTTTAAAGGTCCCTTCCAACCCAAAGGGTCCCTTTCCAGAGGGAAAGAAAGAATTTTTTTCAGAGTCTCTTCGAATGAGCATTTTACTTTTTGGTAAGGGCACATCATTGTTTTTTATGTTTTTTACATTTTCTATGCATATTGGTTGCAAAACAAGCAAGACACATTACATAGCCACTCCAAACTCACTGAAGCCAATCTCTTTCCATATCATGTTTCAATTTTTTTGTTTCAGTTAGTCCAGTTACACAAGGTAGTCCTTCACTTCATAATTTTAATCGCTTATGAGTAAAAGCCATTAAGTTTTAATGCACATATGTGTGTTGAAAAGGAACTAAACAAAACTCAGCATCTGTCACTTACATCTTGTGTACATGATAAGCAAAATAAAATTATTTACTAAGAATGTTTAGTGTGGAATTTTCTAAATATATGTCAGATAATTCTTTTTAACAAGTTTGGTAAATAAATTCTGGGAAATATTGTCTTAATCTTTATTTCTTTTCTCAAAGAGGAATCCTGTTTGGCATATTTTTTTTTTTTTTTTAATCTGTAAGATTTCAGTGGGGTGAAGACGCACAGCATGGATTTCTACAAACATTTGTCTACTTGCATGCAATAAATACTCATGTATTTTAGTTCCTGATTTCATACAGTCAAGTTTTGGTGATCCCATGTTTCAGAATCAGGAACAGTCTGAAAACCTAATGCAAGGTTTTTCCTTTAAGTATAACAGATTATTGCATTGGAATTATATTAATCTCAGAAGTGCTTCATGTAGATGGGAAATAACATTAATATTTTTTCACTCTTTCTTTTCTTCACTTGATTCTCTCCACTTTGTTTTTCTTGATAGCTGGGATGTTTCTCTCTGGCAGCAAACAAGTAGTACTTGATTAAGTCAACAAATGCTCATCAAAGGCTTTGCTTAATTTAAATTTTTGGATTTTTAAGAGAAATTACTCTGATTTTCTACAAAATAAGACCACATTCCCTCAGAAGTTCCTGTTGAAAGGACTCGTCCATTTGTAAGCTGCTTGGATCATCTTGAGTATGATGCACATTGAGTTTCAGCTGAGAATAGGGATTTTCCAGACAAAATGTCTTGAAGCACATTTCAGGACTTGTGACTTTTAAATGTTTTGAATAAAAAACTCTTGACTAATTGTGCACTTTGTAATGATCCAAGATTATTTTAACAAATGTGGAAGTAACATACAGGGGAAAATAAAATTGAATGACACCCCAACAGTAATGAGAAATAAAAGCTTTAATTATTTCACCATTTTAACAAACAGCGCATGCAGTGTTAGCTATAGTTTTGAAAGCCTCCTACTGGTTATTGTCACTGGATGAGGAAGAAGGCAAGACTCTCACAGTGTGATGAACCATTAGTTTAACAAGTGTCAATAACGCAGATAAAGATTGTGTGTGAGGTGATGAATACAAATCCTTTCCCCCTTGATTTGACATCAGTTTGATATTCAGATTCTCCAACATGACACACAGGTAATAATGAATGAACAGATGCTATCTCTTCTTTTCTGTGCATTCAGGTTTGATTTATTGTAGTTGTACAGGCTATGAAGTGTAGAGCCATACAGAGAAGTGAGCATTACGAATAGCAAACTCTTAAAAACGTGTTCTATGCATGTTTATAGATATTTTCCTCAACAATAACCTAAACTATATGTGCATGTAGGATTCCATATAAGACCGAGGAATTTGGCAGGATCGTCTGTCTGTAATTCTGTTTATTTTACTGATCTATATAATAATTGCAGTCCACTTACCATACTTGTTTCTTTTGAAGTTCATAAATTGTCATCTGACCTATCACTTGTTTTTTTGTTTTTGTTTTTGTTTTGTTTTGTTTTGTTTTGTTTTTTCTGGAAAATGAGTTAATTGTGATTTAGAGCAACTCCTAGATATTTTCTGGTTCTGCTCAGTATAATAAATTTACGTGTCATGATTTTTTTATTAGATATGATATTTCTAGCTAGTAATTCTGGAATTCATACATGAAATATTTTTTCCTGAGAGAGACAGGCTAAATCATAGATTCTTCTTGGCACTAAAGATTACTCATGGACAAAAAGTTCTATCCAATGACACAGAATCAAACATCTTGTAATCACAGATAAACACATATTTATTTATTAGTTTATTTTTGCAGCACTCTTAAGAACTTTTATATCTATAGTTGTGGCTATAATATATCTGACCTCAAGATTAATCCCGTATCTACAAATAAATGGAAAAAGTTACACTGTGAAAGAGTATCTGCAGCTGTCTGCTTGGTGTGGGATTTTTTTTTGTGTGTTTTTAAACCTGTGTTTAATAATAGTGGATTTGAACATCCTGAGAGGTTAGTGATGTGATCCTTACTTTCTTTTCCTCCTATTGGGAAGCCCAGTGATAATGAGTGGGCACAGAGAACAGAGGTGATAGATATGTATTATGTGAGCCTTGCAAACTTTGTAATACTTTAAATTTGGGTGGGGTTTTTTTTTGAGAATGAAGAACAGTGAATAGTTTCCTGTCTTTCCCTTGTAAAATATGTGCATTCTCATTCTTTACGCTTCACAGAAGAAAAGATATCTCTCGCCAGGCTGTAACTCTCAAAAACTTCAAAATAACTTTTACTTGTAACTCCAACAGTACGTAAATAGCTGGTGTCTTTGAAATTTGTTGAGTACTTTATTCAGGCTACCATTGCAACCTTACCTCTCTAGCTGATCTCTGCTCATAACCCAGAGCATCGCATGCTTCTCCAAGACAACCATTCAGAGAAGGGCTTTACCTGGGATTCAGGGGTTTCAGACTTGAATTTTGAGATTGATTTGGAGCTTCTCTGTTCAATGTCTATGTCCACTGTTGTCTGTGGAGTGGCTAGGGATCATTTTATTCTATCTTTTGTAGTCTTTGAAGACTTCTGTGTTTTCACATTGTGTCTTAACTAGTTCCACTGTTGTAGAATCAAAGATACACCCAGCTCTGTGTTCTCCACTTGTGTTGCAGAGGATTAATCTTTGCAGCTGCACTCTCAAACAGGTCTAGTCTCCTCCCAGTCATTTTGGGCTGCAATTTGAAACTTCTCTTTTAAATAAGTTCTTTTGACTTCATTGCAATTTGTTGTTTTGATTCAAGACAAATTCAGTATTAGCATAAGGAGATACCTTTTTACTGACTCTTCAGTTTAGTGGTAGAATAAGGTACAATAGCGGTCTGGATATTTTCATACAAAATATAGGTTTCTAGAAATGCTACAATTTAAAATGGGACCTAACTCCACTTGTTATTTATACTGAAATTGTTCTTTTTAGTTCTTTCCTGATCTTACATTTAGTATGGCAACCTATTTGGCTGAAAGTCTTCACTAAAAACTCATGGTTACCATTTCTGGATTCTCTATAGACAGAATGATCTTTTTTTTTTTTTTTTTATTCTCATTTCATCATTTCCAATGCTTATTTCATTCAGGTAAGAGGTGATGTGCTCTTTTCTCTTTGACTACTTTCACGGCAACACAGAATGACTGGGCTCCAAGGGGACCTCAGGAGATTGCCTCAGGCAACCTCCCCTACTCAAAAGGGGTTGGTTAGAACAGGTTGCCCAGGACCACAACCAGCTGGGGTTTGCATATCTCCAAGGATGCAGACTCCACAGACACTCCAGGGAACCTGTTACAGTGTTTGACCACCCTCACAGCAAAAAAAAAGTGTTTTCCTGTGTTTAAATGGAATTTCCTGTGTTTCCATTTGTGCCCATTGCCTCTTGTCCTGTCACTGGGCACCACTGAAAAGAGTGTATCTGTGCATGTGTAGAGTGAGATGGTGTTGATGAAGGTACAGAAGTAATTTACTCAAGGAGAAATCTTGAACTGTTCTTTGGGACAAGCAGATTTTTTCTTGATTGAGTCTGCTTGTTGCTTGTCTTTCTCCTTAAACCATTCATTCTTTTTTTGTTTGTTTATTTATTGTTCTTCACTTGCCCTATAATGGACAGATTAACTGGTAAGATTTCTAATTAGTTACAAGAGAATTCTGGACACAATTTTTTTTTTTAAACTTTCAATGCAGTAGTAATATTTTATAAGTGTTTGAAAATTAAGCACTGGGGTTGTTAAAATTATGTCCCTGCCCCTTCAGCCTCACCATCCACTATAAAGCTCTCCTTAAGGAGCATTCTGCAAGAGTGGCTTGTGTGATTCTTTTTAATAGAATTCTTAATTCTTAATAGATTCTTTTTAATACTTTCTTCTACCCTTCCTTTGACAGTGAAAGAATTAACAAGGTTAATGACCTTGACATTTAAAGTATCATAATTGGTGTCTGATTTAGTGTCCATGAACATGAGTGAGTCCTGTTAGTTGAAATTATTCACTCGTTTACTCTGCAAACCTAGATAAATTACTGTGCAATTAAGTTAAGCATGTTCAGGTTTTCAGTGATTCTTTATAATCTTAATTCATATAGATTTCATGTACATCAGGCCCTAAAAAAGATATCTAACTATTTCAGATGCCTGTCCACATGTATTTTCTTCAAAGTAAATGTTTTTTTCATGTATGTGATGATTCATACTCTTAACAAAAATTACTGGTACAAAATTTACCATCATGGATTCATAGGTGTAATTTTGTAATTTTTGTTTTGTGTTCTTTCCGAACTCTATAGTTGAGTCTCATTTTGCCTAAACTTTCTAAAAATACTTCCGTTATTCTAATATACTGATTTTTAGACTGTTCTCCCCACTCTTGTACTTACTGGCCGAAAACCCTAATGTGACAGAAAAACCCCACAAATAATGTGAAGACCATTGGCCTATTTAGTTGCATGCAGTCAGGGAATTCTTATGTTATTAAATGTTTCGTGGTAATTCTGTCAGGAGACCAGCGGGCGTGCAGCATAAATGTAACTGTTATCATTTCTGGCCAGCCTGCTGCTGGATTGGTTTGTTACCTGTGTAATCAACCAGCTGATTAGCCAGCATAGAGCTGCCACCTTGCCCCAGCACTTGCACTGCTTGTCTCCTCAGGGGAGCCACGGCTGGTGGAGAAAGGGGAATCTGAAGGGAAGGGAGCCGGAGAACCAGGTGTAGGGGATGCAGGAGGGAAGCTGGGAAGGGGTGGGGACTGAGGTGATGTGGAGCACAAATCTGTAGAAAATTAAGCTTTATTAATTCATAAAATAACCTCTGTTTTCTTCTGAAGTACTTTGTGATATAATATTCAGCGTTAATTAAAACCTGAGTGTCTGATTTAGTTTAAAAGGGTTGTTACAGAGTGTGAGAAGCCTTACAAGGAGCAAAAGCTATGTTTTGAAGATAGATGGCGTTTGAGCAGATTAAAAAATTAGGCAAGTTAGTTTTATTTGTACCTCTTGCATGAACTGTATCTGCCAAGGATGTACATTTTCCTCTATTTTAAAATAACTAAATTTCATAAATAATTTACAGTAAAAAGGCTTTGATTTCCATTAAGATTTTCAGACTAAATATATTTATCTTCAAAAATATATTTGCCTATGAAAACTAGCAAAATGTTTCTCTGTGGCAAATAAAGCTTCTGCATGTAAATGTCTGTCAGTTTCAAATTAAAATTTATGCTTATCTCCACAATGCAGACCATGAAAATCCATGTTTTTTTACACAAATATATGTACTAATATCTCTCATAACTTTCTCTGACTTGTCATTTACTACAATTTAAAACCTCTGTGTGACCATCCATTGCTACATTCAAGAGTTTCACGGAAAGAAGGATGTAAGCAAAAAGGGAGGAACAGCAATAAAATGCTTTCATCTCATTCAATGCAAATGAGAAGGTAAAACTGTTGCTGTGCATAGAAGAGAGTTATTTTAAACATTAAGAATGCAAAAATATTCCTAAATTTGAGATTCATTTTATTTCATCAAATTGGTATGTTGTGTTCCAGTTTCTCTGTGCAAAAGGAACACATATTTTATGAAGTCTTCAACTTTTAAGTCTAGGTTATGAAAAAAAATATTATACTGATCTTATTTACGAAAATGAATTAAAGGAGTATTTTTCCAAAAATGCTTATTAGGAAAAAAGTACAATGAAAATTTTTAATGAAAATTTCTTAATGTATCCACTGAGGCAGAAGAAGAGCCAAACCAATATTGTTCAATCATCATCTTCTGCTAATGAAAACCCGAATAGAGAAATTTTGTGCTGATAGCTACCAGAAAATGGCTCATGTTATATAATGTCTTGACACACAGCAAAATGTAGGGATAAATAAGGAGTTTTAGAAAGTGGTATCTTAATGTTCCTGGACTGTGTGATTCCGATCTCTGATTTCCATCAGGGAGAGCTTCCCATGCATTGGTTCATGGGATAAAAGATGTGAAGAGCAGGTAATATGTTAGCAAGGAACTGGCATTACATGCTCCTAGAAACTCTCTTCTAGCTGTACTGGGGCAGGTGAGGTGGGTGGGGGGGTGTGTGTGTGTGTACACACATGTATTCCAGAAGAAGGGGAAGGAGTCCTGCCAAGTACAACCATCTCAGTCACAGCTTAATGCTGTAGCCCTTGCCTGCCAGATAGGAGTGTTTGGTGCAGATGCATCAAATGGACCACCTACATGTCTTGGTGGGAGTCACAGAATGGGACAGGCACCATTAGGTTGAGAATATAGATCTTTCTGGAGAATAACTTCTCTAAGTCTCTGCAGATGAAAGTGTCTATGATTTGCAAGCAAGTATGAAGAAAATAATTTTCCCTGATCACACACAGTGGAATAATATCTCTAAAGATATCAGTACTTGTGCCTCAGTAACACAGGTATTAATTCTATGTTCTAATTATGTATTAATATTCTAATTATATACTAATAGTCTATTATGTGTGACAGTCATCCTTAGGAGACTTCTACTCTACCCTAAACCACAATTTGGAGTAGAACATGTAAATAAGACAAAGTAGGAATCAGTTCTTGCATTGGAACTGCTCTGGTTGGAGCTGCAACATTATGCAGCCAGCATACTCTGGATGCCAAGATGCATGAGATCTCACGCTGTATGAATGTGGCTGGTGTTTTGCTGTCAAAGCTACATGCAAGTGTTGCGGTGTTCCTTTCTGCTGTCTTTGATCAGCGATAACACATCTATAGCTCTAACTTATCCTTTTTTACTTCCTCTACTAGTTAGTTGTTCTTTTACACTGTCTAGACCCTGTAAGATGTTGATGCAATATTTTTCAGTTCTGTGTTGTATAGTTTAAGCACCATGGCAACTTGTTTCCATCTGAAACAGGATGGAAACAAACAGGTTATCAGCTGCAGCCTTTCTATACCTACCTTTCTATACCTTTCAACATTAACTGGTTTTTCATATATGATTATGTACTCCACTTCCATTTTACAATTGACTTTGATGAAGTTTTCATATTTTAATGAAAAACCTCATAGCAGTACCATAGACATGTTTCATATTATTAGTCTGAGAAATGACAGTTGTACCCATATATATGATTATATCAGATTGATTAAAGTCTGTTGTTAGATTAAGCAAATTCAGCAACAGTGTTTATACATATGTACGTAGGTGCACCGGAAGGTAAAGAATTTGCTTTACTGCAAAAATCAAACATCACATGCAAGATTCTAATTTCACTTAATAGTTTTAGAATAAGAAAATGAATACTTTTACCAGTTGTTATATGCTTTTTTCAGAATACGTGAGTACAGTTCTGTCATTTAGGGTGCAAGTAACAGAAAACAGAGAATATAAAATAAAAACACAAAAATAGGTATATAAACAGGAATGAATATTTTTATCTGTCTTTTAGATAAAGATATGATAGATCAGAGCCTCAATTTGTACCATAATGCTTTTTCCATCCATATGGTAGAACTTCTAAGCCCAGGCTACAATACCTTTCATTTTAAATACTTAACATCATTTCAATTCCTTAGAATTAGAGTTAATTTACTTCCTTTATGTGTAATATATATCACATACAGGAGGTCAAGTCAGAAATGAGGGAGGTTTAGCTGCAGTTTCCTAACCACATCTCTCCAGCCATCCCTATGTGACTGTATGAATAGACTTACTCCTGTTTGTTTTTTCACTCATGGGGTACACAGGCGTCAGTCTTGTTGAGGAAAAGTTGTGGGGGAAGAGTTTGTAGCTTGTAGAAGAGAACGTGATAGAATAGCTCATGGGGGTGTACACTTGAATTTCATTGTGTATATTCTAACGTATAACTAAAGATATTAATAACATTAAAAACTCCTGTATCAATATAGATACACTTTAAATTACCATGAATACAAAGTGGGGAGTGTGTGTTTGTTTAGGGCTGTTTTTTGGGTTTTGTTGTTGTTTTTTTTTTTTTTTAAGAAAGAAATAAAACCAAAAAAGCCTAGTGCATTTCATATCAGGCCCGCTGGACTATTAAACATGGTATTACCATGGTCCTTAGTAGTGTTTATAATTTTTCCAGTAAAGGAAACTGTATGATTTCGAGGCCATTATGGTGTGTGTAGAGTCACTAAAAGTGTTAGAATGTTACTTGTTGAAAATTTTAATAAATAGGTAGTTTTGTGTACTTGATACTTTTCCTCAATTATTCTTCTTGTAACTTTTCCTCAATTATTCTTTCCTCAGTAATTGTTCTTTGAACAAGTCAATTTTTTTTGCATGTTAAAACTACATACTACACAGTATATGCAGTATATAGCATAGGTATTCTGTAGAAAGAACACAGACTAGCAGCTTGCTTTTAAAATTGTGATTATAAAGTATTTGACTTTTTCCCCACCTTTTAATAGTCCCTATGCATTTACTGTATTGTGATCACGTCCTCCCTGATCTCATTTTATCTATTTGCACAGCTAATAAGCGATAGTGCTTTGAAATAGTATGATTTAAGATCAAATTAAGTTCATGTTTTACAGCAGACACACTTTTTCCTTAAATGTCCCATTTGTATCTCGTATTTTCTGTGTCTAATATTTTCTACTCAAAAACCTCAAGGAAGATATTAGTGATTAATAAAGACAACAGAGTTAAATCCCCTGAAGGGACTACCAGCTTTGTAATATAATTTTTGACCTAGATGGACCCAAAGTAGAATGTCTTTTTTTCCAAAGCTTGAGCTTTGGTGTATAGCCAAAGATTATAATAATTGTAAGTATATTTACAGTTCATCAGATGCTATTAGTTTAGCCTGAAACAAAGAAGACCGTTTGTTGTGATTTTATATCTATAAACACCATATGATTTGAAGAGGTTGATATCCTGTGTCCAGAACTGGCCATAAGCAGATGTTTATAGAAGAAATCTATAAACAGGGCAGGTCTATATGAATTTTTTCTAATATTTTCTCAGTCTTTAACTCTCAGCAAGTGGTTATTCCTTGTTCAAACCACAGAAGACTGATTAAACTTACTGTGTTTTTTGATTCTAGTTACGTACCATGCAACATGTAATTACTTTTCTGTTGTCAACCACTAATTTTATAATATGTGATATGATTTCTTTGCTATATCATTTCTCCTTACTTGGCATTTTTTTCTTCACTTTCCAGTTGTAAAAATAGTACTGGGAAAAAAAAAAAAAAAAAGAAAATGTGACAGTTCTAGGGGAAAATATTTGACATTTTACAAACATGCAAATATACAGGTTCACGAAATTTCTTTTCCAGTTTTATAAAAGTCAATGATACATTAATATTTATTATTTGGAAATATGATTGTCAGTCATATGACTTCTGTAGAATTTCTTGGTTGTCTCATGAACATGCAATTAATATGGAATGGTGGATAAATTTTACTGGTTCTTGACTTCCAGAGGAAGGAAAATAATTTTTGGCCTTGTTCTGTGCCATCTACAGAGTGTGACTGAACTTGGTAATAATTGCTATATAGATGCTCATATTCTTATAAAATTAATTTTAAAGCATTTGCTTTGATTCTTCAGAGCCACATGCACATTTATATTGCTTTTTATGGTCCCAAGGTTTTACATAAAACTACAAGCCAGTTTTTGCTTGTGAAATCATTTGGATGTTATTTCTGCTGTTCATTGCGCAGTAAATACTCATCATACTACTGCAGTTCTGACATTTCAGTCAACTTTCAAGATGTAAGCATGAGTCACTCAACATGACATTTTCAAAATTTCAGATCCTAGGCTCATCTCACTTGCATTTAAAATAAAAGCTCTGAGTTTCTAGCTGCCTGAAACTAGTTAAAAAAAACCCAACAAAACAACTAAAAACAAAAAAAACCCAACCAAAACACAGTTCAAGAGAAAGAAGGCACCTCTGTTTAAAATATCATATTTTAAATTAAAGCTTGTGATTTGTCCTGTAATTTCTGAATGATTGCAATTGTCAGTATTGAATACTGAATTATGACTGCAATTAAACTACAACAAAAAATAGTTGAATGTTATTTGCATGAAATATGGATTTTTTTTTGTTATAAAATAATAACAGTTCCAAGAAATCAAAGGAACTGCTGAAGAACTGCAAATGGATCATCTATGTCCTGCAAAGGTAACTTCTAAAATCACTTTGAATGCCTTCTGAAATGCACGTTTCTCATTAATCAACCAGGATCAAAATAGCATTTGTCTAAAATTTTCTCTAATTCAGTTCCCTGATCTCTCTCTGCACAACACTTAAGGTTTCCCATGTTGTTATTTCCCAGACAAGCATAAAAATTATAGCAATAAACAATCAGTAATGACATCCTAGATAAAACCGAATTTTGAATACCTTCTAACTGCCTACAAATAAACTATCTTCAGTTAGTTTTTAAATCTAGTTTCACTTTAAGCCAAGATAAATACAGGCTGCTGTTAAAAGGGGATGTTCCCTGCTCTCAACAGTTTTTCTGTCTCCTTCCTGACCAGCACTACCGCCACTGTAGGAGGGAACTGCTATTCCTGAATGCTGATCTTTCAATTTGGCAGTGACTGGGGAAGGAGGTGGAGGAGACTAGCTCAACAGCATCCTGCGCTTGACTTAGATCAGAGTAATTGTGCTGTTCCCAGGAGCTGCCGTTTCCTAAAACATCAACATGTAAATAGCCAGGTGACAGTAAGTGCCCTAATTCTTGTTCCAGGTGTCCATGGGCTCTGCTGTCTGAACCTGCTGTAATTTTTTGTCTTCCTGAGATTTCTGAGACAAAATTTCCAAGTGCACGATTAGCTCCTGTATATCTAATACATGAAAAGAAATATGTATGGTGAAGAGACTGTATGCTTGAGATCTTCATAACACTGTGCATGCTGGTCTCCTCTAGTAGTTAGATTTTCACGATGCAGTAGTAATTTTTAAAAGCTCAAATCTTTTCAAGTACGTTTTCATTGTTGCTGTTTATCTGATTTAATCTTTCATATGTTTTTGGTGTTCAGGTTTTGTTTGTTTCTGCTGGCACAGTGTCCTCTGCACTGGGGACACTTAAGAACTTAGAAAGCAGAGAGCTTGCCAGACCGATAGTTACACGGGAGTAGTCAGATTCCCTCTAAGGGTCTCACACCCAATGGGCAGTTTTAAATAAAACTTCATGCCGTTTTCTTGATGAAGATGTCAAGTTCTCCTGATGAGACCGGAGAGGCACTGCTCTTTGGCATGAGTAGGACAGAGTTAAATTTTCCTGCTACTCCTAATATGGCAGAACTCCCCAGCCTTTTGTTTCACAAAAAATAAAAGACTGATTCTGGAGCTCTGCATTCATGTCCCTGTAGCATTCATTACATTGGCAGTCAGGAACTACTAGCCTTCAGCAGGCATTCCGGTTTTCTTTTGTGTTGAAGGAAATATTAGCAGGTAACATTGCAATAAACCCCAGGCTTTACTGCTGTCAGTTTAATAACCTTAAGTATGAATCAGAGTCTGATTTCAGAAGCATTTTCATTAGGACCATTAATACAGTAATATAATCCACTCACTTCTTGGTTCAAGAATTATGGAGGTTAGTAATGCTGGGTCTAAAACTATGCTTTGGTCTTGGCTACTTAAATTCAGCTCCCCCAAACTGTAATAATTTGTCACAAATACAAATTCAGGTATACCCTATGTAGATTGCTCAAAAGTTGATGTTGTATGCATAAAAAAAAATGGTTAGGTATTTTGTGCGTTTTATGAAATTGATACTGATAGTATTTGACAAAAGCATCACTTTTTTTTTCCATTGCAAAAAAATGTATTCTTTAATTTTTTCACCCTACATCATCATAAACCCCTATACTTGATTTCCCTGCTTTCATTATTTTCTTGAGGCAACTGTAGAGCATTCCGTGTTCTTTTCTTCCATTTTGTTTCTACCCCTTCATGACCTCTTCTTATGCTTTTTAATATATTTGTCTTCAAAGCCTAAGGAATCATCAAACTGCTGCCACTGCCAGTAAACAAATTATAACTTGTTTCAGCTAACTAACCTAAGCTGAATAGAATCAGAGAATTGTTGACATTGGAAGGGACCTCAGGCAATCGCCTAATCCGTCTTCCTCCCTCAAAGCAGATTCAGCTACAGCAGGTTATCAGGCCTGTGTCCCATCAGGGTTTGAATATGTCTTGTGTTTAAATCTGCATCCATTGCCTCTTGGCCTGGCAGTGAGCACCACCAAGAAGCATCTGGTTCCATCTTCTTTACTGCATTAAAGTGAAAGGGCCTTTCTGAGGCTGAATTCTGAGCAAATTCCAGAATGGTGATAACTACACAGACAGATGTGAAAAGCAAAATTAAATTATGGCAATCAAACAGCATATTTTCAGATGTCAAAAAATGTATAAAGCAAAATACCTTGTCTTCTAAAAGTAAAGAAGATATAAAAGACCATCAGAGATTTCATACTTTTCCTCTAAGGACATTTACTAATTAAGATTATTTCCAAACTCAATAGGGGCTTATGATGTTAATTTTAAATAACAGGTTAACACGTAACTACTTTGATAAGTGCTCTATTTGCTTCATAACATGATAACAAATAGAAGTATTTTCAATTATTCACAGTATCACTTACATTGAGGCTTCTAAGTTTAATGGACAGCTGAGTAACAAACTAAAACTAACCAAAGTATTTTTTAATCAGTATTTAAGCATAGTAACATATGCTGATAAGAATATATGAGTAAAAGGCATGATTTATATGAAGTGAATTATACTGTATGTAAAAACTTTAATGTACAACTCTTTTATATACATAATCTCCATGTACCTAACTGAACGATGCACAGCTGTTGGAGTGCACCTGCAAAAGAAAATCAACGACATCTTTTCTGAGTCAGTTATTGTCCTTTATATTGTAACTGCCCTCTTAGCATAGAATCACCACTCCATTGGGATACTATTTTTTGAGTTACAAATAGTTTGCTAAAGAATAAAAAATTCATTTTATGCTTCTTAATTTACTAAGACACTTTTTTGACCTTTTTCTTCGACGTAATGATTCCAGTCAGATCATAGATCATCATGAGTGCTGTTATGATCCTCATTATTGTCCACATTATAATAAAACTCTTCCTTTGGTCAATCCAATTCCTTTGTTTAAATTAATTTCCAATACATTAACTGTTGGGTTGAAAGAATTATACCATTTTATTTTGCATGGAGAAAAATAATTAGCTGTGAATAAACTTCTTTTGCCTTGGTTTTTTTTGGAGGTAAGAGTATCTTGTATAAAGATTCTAACAGTGTTATGGGGTCTGCTCTCAAACACTATTCTGAAAATATTAAAGAAAACTCTAAGACAAAATCAATTAAATGAAAATGTGAAAGCAGAGATGAAGTGTGCAGTTATTCCAGGTATAATTTCTTTGGTCTCCAGGGAGTCACCAGTGACTAATTCAGCCCTTTCTTTCTACAATAAAATAATACTGTTTGACCTCATACATGTCTTAATTTATTTGCTGCTTAAAATGCTGTTTTGTTCATATCCTTATGTCCTGGTTTCATCCAGGAAAGAGCTAATTTTCCTTCTAGTGATTTCAGTGAAAGGAATGTCAACAATATATATTGGTTTGGTTGTTGCTAGGCTATGTTTGTGGTTTTCAAGGACTCTTTTCAGCTTCCTATAGAAGCTGAGAAGGAATATAGACAGAACAATGTAAGGGCCAATGGAATATTCTGTACCATAGACATCATGCTCAGTATATACTTAGGTGGGGACTGGCCTCTCACAATCACTGCTTAGGACAATGCCAATTCACCAGTCTGTGAGTGACTTGTGCCATTATTACTATTGCTATTATTATTGTTATTTTCCTTTTCTGATACTGTTCTATTAAAATGTCTTTATCTCAACCCACAAGTTGTTTCTTTTTTTCTCCTTTCCCCTCTTCTCTCTCTTCTTGCTGCCCTTCTTGGGTGAAAAAGAGGAGTGAGCGAGTGGCTGCTGGGGTTAGACCCCAGCACTTTAGTATAATTTAAAAAAAAAAAACATAGTATGAGAACGGGACAAAATGAATGCTATCTTTACCTCACACATTGTAAATAGTCAAAATTTCAGGCCTGAAAAAGCACAGACTGCAAATGGAAACAAGCTAGAATTTTGTACAATTGACCCATAGGGAGACACTGACCCATGTGAAAGCTAATGACGGAGTAGGCTTGTGAAGTGTGTAGCTATGAGCTCATACATGATGCTGAAGTGTATATCCTCTCCTCGCTCAAGTGTCCCCACCTGCCTAGCACCATGACATGAAGCACACCCTCATTTGGAGTCTTGTGACAGAGACAGAGCAGCAATCCATGATTTTAAGCAAGAGACAAACAGTCATCAGCTACTGAGTGCTGCCGCCTCCTCTTTACTAACACGCATACCAGGTAGAATTCTGGCAGAGTCACTAACTGCAGTCAGGAGCCATAAATATGGTCAAGGATCTGGAAGGATTGTACAGCAATGTGCTGACTATTCATGTGTTCATTGATGATAGTTTATTGGCGGAATCTCTGAGTTCAATGGGTATAAAAAGTCACATTACTGGCTATGCGACTAACAAATGTGGCTTCATTACTGTTCCCTCGTCAGTTGATACTATTGGTAGTATGATACAGAGCTACAAACCTATATATAAAACCTTTGTTCATTTAAGCATCCCAGGAATTTTCTACAGGAATAATGATGCTTTTGAAGAAAAAATGGATGTTATTTCATTACTGTTTTAAAGCTTCTGCTATAAAAACAAAAGGGTGTGAAGAGGGCAGAGAAATAATGTATTAAATTTCACTTCAAGTTTTTTTAATTTTTGTACTGCCGTAATATTTTAGTGCCTCGCACAATATGATAATGTACATTGAAGGTGCAACATATATAAATGCTGTTTTGTATCACCTTCAGAACGAGGTGCGCGAATTGTCTTACAAAGAAAAAAAAAATAATGCAGCAACTTCCATGACTTATTAAGAATTAGGCTTAATTTATTTGCTAAAAGAAATATTACAAGAATATTCTACTAAAACCACTTTTGATTTAACGTTTAGTTGTTTTTAGTGTTTATTCTCAATTTTTATTGTGCATTTGAGTTTTGCATTGACAATTTGTAACTGGTTTGTAAGAGCTGCAGAGAAAGGGAAAATTAATGTCTGGCAGATGTAGAGTTTGAGTATCCAGTGAAGTCTGGAAAAAAATTGTTTCTGAAGGAAGTGGTGAATGGATATATTTATGCTCAAATAAGCACCAATTAGTATATTCAATAACTGAAATAACTTAAATCAATGCAAAGCAAATATTACGATACATGGGACAGACCACTGCTGACATCACTCTAGATCATCTGCAGAACTAGAACTGATTGTCTGGGTTTTGCTTCCGTTTTCTAAAATGTCATTTAAAGTATGGCTGAATAATAATATTCAGAGAGTGAAATCTTTCAATGAAGTACACATTTCTCGTCATAAGAAGTAGCTTTCTGTGCAGCAGAGCTACTGCTCCAGTAACTGGAAGCAGCGGTTGTTTTGTTTGTTTGTTTGTTTTTTAAACATGGCTTCAACCTTATCTACATGATTCACAGAGGAGACAGTTGTTAAGAGCATGGTGCTGCTGTAATACTGAATATACCCACAAATTTTGCTGTGTTGCACAGACAGCAAGTTTCCTTTCCAAAACACGTGCACAGATGTGTGCATGCACCTCCCTCCCTCAACAGAAAAGGGTAGAGAGCACAGAGGTGAGAAGTTGCTGCTCATTTACTTTTATTCGGAAGGCCCCNTTTGTTTGTTTGTTTTTTAAACATGGCTTCAACCTTATCTACATGATTCACAGAGGAGACAGTTGTTAAGAGCATGGTGCTGCTGTAATACTGAATATACCCACAAATTTTGCTGTGTTGCACAGACAGCAAGTTTCCTTTCCAAAACACGTGCACAGATGTGTGCATGCACCTCCCTCCCTCAACAGAAAAGGGTAGAGAGCACAGAGGTGAGAAGTTGCTGCTCATTTACTTTTATTCGGAAGGCCCCTGGTTATATATAAAAAGTGATATTACAATCACACTGTTCTTTTGAAATTGATTAGAGATCTGCTTTCTTCATTTACATTGTTCTCTTGGGCTTCTTCTACTCGCTTAAGACTGAGGGATTTATCAGACATTAAGCTTTCCAAAACTCTAAAATATGAAGAGAAAAAATATACAGGTCCTTTATAAATGACTTAAATACTTAGTACTCAATTTAATAATTAAAATGTTATTAATATAATCTCTGAATAGATCTAAATAGCCAATATTAAATAGATTTTATTTGGAATATCAACTTGGCACTCATTTTATAAATCTTGTTTGAACTGCAGATAAAATTCATTCTAGAAAGTCTGAACGTGACCTCTGCTTACTCAGATGTGACTTTTTTCCCACTCTATACTTCCATCAGAAATGGCCACTAAATAGTGCCACAAAGACCCTGATTGAATTTCTTAAGTCTCTGTATCTTTGAGGTATACATTCCAGGTATACATTCCTTTAATATTTTTTTGTCTTGAGTCCTGATTGATTTATTAGCATTTACATTCACATTTAGCCACTAGACCTTATTATCATAGCGCTTTCAGCAGCACCAGTTACGGCGGTAGAACAACCATTCCTACAAAATGTCCTTTCTTCACAGATCCAACACAATCACACTGTACCTTCCGGATAACGCTTCATACCAGCCTGGAGCTGTTTTCAAAGGCAATGCCTTTCAAAGTTGTGTCCCAGTCTTCTGAATGTTTTTTCATTATATAATTTCCTGTGTTTTTGTACTGGGACATAAACTGTGTGCTTGTATCCCACAGGCCAGGCAGCTTAGAATATTCTCCACCGTTTTCCAATTAAAATTGTTTACCAATATGTGGCGGGTTGACCTTGGCTGGCTGTCAGGTGCCCACCCAGCTGGTCTCACAGTCCCCTTCCTTAACAGGATGAAGTAAGAAAAGAAGATGGAAAAATCTGCGGATTGAGATAAAAAGAGGAAGATCACTGACCAATTACCATCACAGGCAAAACAGGCTTCATTTGAGGAAAAATATTTTAATTTTGGATGTTACAGGGTTGACTGTATGGAAAAACAGTTCAGAGAAGTCTGACATTAGCGTCAAAAATATGTGCTTTTAAAAATAAAACACATTTAAAGATACTTATATCAGGAACATCTACATTACTGCAGCACACTGTGGTGAACACACATTTATGGAGTAATTAGCTACATAATTCCTTTTTTTCTCATGGCAGGAAGGAAGCAATCACTGGGCTCTCACCTCCTATGAATGATTAAAGTCACCGTTTTTTCTCCATGTGGGAAAAAGCAGATGAGTATTTACCTTAATCCCAGTAGCAACATGAAAAATTTGTTGAAGACCTTTTATTTAAATTCGTAGCAACTGAAGGAAAGCATATTTTCAGAGTTTTAAGTGCTTTGAGCTAACACCACAAAAATAAAGATAAAATATGTTTAGGGGCAATATGTAATATACTCTTTTACTTAAATGATTTATCAGTTCTGTCGTCATTTAGAACATAACACATTTTGTCCAAGTGTGCTTCAAACTGCATTTTATTAATAACTTGACATAGTTAAGAGAGAATATATCTAGAAGATTACTCTAACATTGAATAGGAATGAAGGAAACAAAATGTGGGCCATCATCAAGTAAGTGTAGAGGAGAGGAAGCAGCATGCTTGGGAACAAGACAACATAATTTTGCATCTTCTTCAAATTTTGGTAGTTTGACGTCATAACTGTGGCATGCAGTCCTGGTCTGCATCTGAAGAATCAAGTAGTAGAATTAGAGCACTAAAATGTTCAAGCAGAGCCCATGCTGGAGCAGGAGGGAAATGAGAGAGGGAAAGAGCAGCAGAGAGACTGCTACATACTGACCGTATACCCCCTGACACTCTCCCCTGCACCACTCAGATGGGGTGGAGGAATCGTGAGTGAAGGAGTGCAGTTGTGTTTGGGAGAGGGGAAAGGTGTTGTTTTAATGTTTGATTTTTGCTCCTCACCACCTACATCTATTTAAATTGATACCAAACTAATTTTCCCTAAGTCAAGCCTGTTTTGCCCACGATGGTAATTGGTTCTGATCTCTAATAATCAGATCTCTAAAGATCAGATATAAGATAAGCTGAAACTCACAGCTGTGTATATTTTGTCATACGGGAGAAAATAGATACAACTGGGTACAGAGTCCTAAGCTAACCCTGAGCTACAGGAGCAGAAGATTAAGGCAATCAAAAAACCAAGAAAATGGCTTTGTGCAGTAGGTCAAATTGTTGTGGTTTTTTT
>VXBH01004493.1:132082-144106 GCA_013400035.1 Rynchops niger | reverse complement strand
TTTTTTTTTTTTCTCCTTCAAATAGGTTAGTGTTTTTTTGTCCATTTTCCTACTTGAAAGAAAGATGAACATGTCTTTTACTTTCTGGAGATGAGGGAAAATGTGATGAGAAGAGGATGATAGAAAGAGGAGGAGGGTACATTCCACCCTCTCTTTAAACTCGAAAAAGGAGAGATGAATCTCTTTGCTGGAATGGGAAGTATCTCCCAAGTATGAAAGAGTAAGTACTTTAAGTACTTTACTGCTAAAACCTGTAATACACTGTTGATACTTCTTCGGCATATTGCAACACTGTAATCATCAAGGTGGGTAGGTTGACACAGCATTTATTTTCATAGTTAATTCCACACCAACCATAAATATTCATGGTTAAATGATATCATTCACCACTCATGGTTTAATACTGTATATTCATATACACGTGTGTATATACACACGAGAATAATTTGTAGATATTCATAATCTCTTGGCTACTAGCAGTGAAATTTGGAAACAGCCATGTTTAATTTGTATGAGAAACACAAAAAACATCATGAGAAATTATATATTGGGAGTCCGGAGTCTTATAGTATTCTTCAAGTCATCCATTCAAAGTAAAACTTATTATCATTTGCTACATTTTGCACAGTATTGATCATTCATGATTTTGCTTAATACTATGGAGCTTGTAGATCTTTCTATAACAATCAAAAAGTGTGATGTTGAGCATAATCTCAGATATAAATAGCGAAATAACCTTCCCTATCCTTTTTTCTTCTCCACCTACTCTAATAAATGTAGAATTCCAATCAGTTTTTATATGTCTTTCTCCTTTTCATACTTCATCATTAATATTATTTGAGGGAGGAGACAGATTTGATCTACAAATGTCCACTGTGTTAGAGGATGAAGCTAAGGTGTCTTCATTTATTGTGGTCCTTTTTTAATTATCTGGATTAGGCTTGTTGTTGGGAGCTGTCAAAGTAACACAATCAGAATGTGGATATGTTTAGCTGAGCATAACTAATATAGATAATGTTGAGCTCTACAGTCTATGCAAAGCATAATGTACTCAAGAGTCTTAATTGTTTCTAGTTCATAGTTGGCCTTTAAGATTTATTACTACTGTGATGCTTAAGTAGCAAGCACTACTGAACATTCAGAATCAAATAGGAATATTGAAGGAATTCAATAAAGGAAATAATTACCAAAATTAATGAAGTGCTTAGAGTAAAATATAACTTCATTTGGACATTTAATTCAGGAGCAAAAAGTAAATCTTCTCCTTGTAATGTTTTGCTAAGTAAAGTAATTACACTGTTGTATCACAAATATGCTGCATTCATCATTTTGTACTTCCTGCATGTTTTGTCCCTGTTGAAAACAGTAATTATTTTCAGTGAAACAGATGCTGCAATTCAGTCAAATTTCTGAGAAGGTGGTAAACAGGTTATGTTGTCTACTCAGTAACATTAGACAATTTTAATTAACACATTTTGTAATTCATTGAAAATTAGCAAAATTAATACAGAGGACAATAAGTGCCGTTCAGAGGTAGTCAATTTACATGCAAAATATGAGTCAAGTATTGTAGTAGAAAAATAATGAAAATAACATAGCTCTAACAAAATCAAATGTCTTCTATATAGCTGAAAGTCTTCATTGGAAGTGTAATATGCTTTGTTTAGATAAATTAATTATTTACAATGTCACGCATACAACATAGAAGCATAGATCATATTAGTATTAGTCTACATATTTTGCTTATGGCTTCCCATTTAGTTGATGGTTGTGGATTGCTTCAGGACTTTTATTCCTCTTACAAAAATTCTTGGCAGATAGCCAAGTATTGTGGCAGGGGTTATAAAGATGACAAGAAAATACTACTATCGGCCAGATTTTTTTTTTTTTTTTAACAGCTTGCTTTTAAATAAAGAATATATAAAAACAAAGTAGTTTTGCTATTGATGCATATGCTGTCTTCCAATATCTACAGATCGTGGCAAAAATTTTGCACTCAGTGTGATTTCCTTTTCATCAGTTTGAAACAAGTTTGCTGGTATCGTGTGACAAACAGTCACACATAACACCATCCCTACTGAGGTTCTGATCCTGCTTTCCAAAAGTACTTCATCCCACTGACTTACAGCACGTTAGGTCTCAAAGGCATATATCTCTTGGGACTACGTGTGGCTCCACAAAAAAACCTCCATTGCTTGGGGAAGGATGACTCTTCTTCCTATCAGTAATTAGTCAGTAGACTGTTGTTTTGGGGTTTTTTTTTCCCCTTGGGGAAATTAGTTTGTGAATATTCCTGAAAGACATTTTTTCTTCACAGTGTTTGTTTTTGGTGTTATTTGGATAAGAATAGCCCTCTACCCAGCACAGCTTTCCCTTTCAGTGAATCACTTTCATATTATTTTCTAAAGGTGCTTTTGAATTCAAACTCTGTTTCTGTAGACAGCAGCCCTGCTGGATTAGTTATCCCTTTATGTATGAGCCTCTCAAATAGGGGTACCAAAGCAATATCAGTTTCTTGAACTTAAACTATATTTCAGCCTATTATAGTCAACAGCCAGACCAGTGTGTTACAGTGGTAAAGAATCTAATGTCTTTCACATGCAGTCTATGAAGTATACTTGACCTGTAATGCCCCATTGTTTAAAAAGCAATTACAGATAAAATTTATATTTCCTTAAGACTAACATATTTTAAAAGTACTCAACATAAAGCAATACAACCTTAAGTATATGCAGTTACCTAGGGCTCCTGTCAAAAAGATGAAGGAATAGCAGGTCTTGGAAGATATTAAAGAAAGAAATAATTCCCGAGTATATAGAAAATGCTGCTGTGGAGGGGACAGCAGTTGGTCTGTATCCATATAATAACTTGCTACTCTGTACCAGTTGATTATAATTTGGCACTATTGGGTAAACCCTATGTTAGCCCACAAGAAAAGTAGGGTAGATCTTTTACCTTTTTTCCTGTACTTAACGCTAGCAAACTCTTTTCAGTAATGAAAATGGTGACAGGTTATTTTTATTTATTTGCCACTCTGGCTAAACACAGTCATTTGTTTGCTTTTACTCAGTGGTGCACTTTGGTTTGAGTCTGGACTTTGCACAGCTTTGAATAGCTTCTCTAAAGCAAGATGAGCTTTAGTAGCATAAACATCCATAAATATTAATGAATGCATAGATAAGTCATCTTTCAGTTGTTCTGAAATAATTTTTATTAGTACTTACACAGAACTTAAAAGTCTTATATTTTATTTTCAAATTGCAGCTGGCTTCTATTTAATTTATGTATGTGGTACTTGTTTAGTTATTGAGTTTATTTGTTTATTTATTTAAAGATAGCATTTAAAGATATAATGTTTGCATTAAGCCCGCTTGCACTAACATAGTAATGCATGTGTTTAAATCACCTTAAGGATGCTGGCCAGTAGGGTGGGCGAAAAAATTACCTGGAGTAAATAAAAATCAGGCCTAAAGTAGCTGTAAATAATAATGAAAAGTTAATAACAGAATGGACTGCAGTGCAGTTGTCAGCAGACACATACTAAAGGTTTAATTTAACAAAGTTGCTAGGTCATTTGCAAACTATCAGAGAACATAAAACATTTTCCAATGAAATTACAAACTTAAGACCTATAGTAAAAGACCTAAAGTCATGGCTATTATGTGCTATTGAAAGGAAACAGCAAGGTCTGAAGACATCATGAATGCACCTGATGCAGTAAGATCTTGCACTGCCAGAAGACTTGTTAAATACAAAAGAAGGTAAAAATCATCCACACGTCTCTACAAATTGTATCTGAAAGAGAAATTCCTTTCTAACCTCCAGTTGTCAGATCTGATGTTTAAATTTAGGAGTAAAGAAATGCTGGAAGCAAACACTGTTTGTTTGTTTGTTTGTTTGTTTTTTGTTATAAATACCTTTAGGAGCTAAATTGACTCAATAGAGAGTAAAATTCATTCCAGATTAAAAAAAACTCAACCAACCAACAATGGAAGCCATGCATCCCAGTGTAATGCAAATACAGGATATTGTGTTCAACATTCAATTCAGCAATTGAATAATACAGCCAAGTATTTACCCCTTAAATTTTAGTAAGTGACTGGTATAATTTGGACCTCCATTAATGCAGTTAAACATTAAGTATCTTTGAAGGAATAGTACAGGGCTCATCTTTTTGTTTTCACTCTAATGATCAGGTACAAGATAACCTGAAATTCACATCTGTGTATATTTTGGCATATAGGAGAAGATAGATAAGTGCGTAACCAGGTCTCAGGTGGGTTTTTTTTGCTTTTTGGCAGGGGATGGGGAATGTTTGGGGTTTTATTACCACGATGTTAAGAATCTCTACTTAAAGGAGCTTCTAATGACAATCGTAAAAGAAGAAATTTCTGACTTCATTGAAAGCTGTGCCAGAATTTCATTTCATTTCATCTTTTTGCATGAGAGCACCATTGCAGTCAGAGTGTGATGCAATTTTTCCTAGCATAGATATTGCTTAAATCTCATGTCATTTTTTTCTGAAGGCTTACGAGTTGTATATTTTGGAGCAAATAATTTAAATTGTTACTGGTTAAAACACTCTTGGAGCTGTTGCAGAGTGTAAACTGCTTATTGACAAAGAATCTGTGGGCTTTATTTGGTTTTTAGAAGTGTCAAATTCCATTTTTAAATGTGATAAGCAGTTAGTATAAGTAATACGTGATTGCGTTCTCAAATGTAATAAGGCAGACATCATATACAATATTGCTGAGAGAGGATTATTTGACTCTTCTTGGTTTTGGTAATATTTCAGTTGGAGTATTATGTAGACATTAAGAGTTGCTGTTGCTAATATCTGGTTGCAGGCTTTTCTGTTAAGGCTGCAAGGTCTCCAGAGGTGCTGTGCTTTGCCTGGACTTGCTTTAGGCTTGCCTGAAGCTTGGTTTAACAATGTTAGCAATTGTCTAATAATCAGTTAACTGTTACCTAAGCTGTTCAGTTTTAGTTTAGCGTTACGTGATCATGTGATGCAAGATCTACTGTTAATAATCTAGTTATATTTCTGTAGTTAATAAGCAATAGTAACAAGTAGTAGAATGTCCTTTCTATGACCCATGAATAAAAATGCAGGATAAAGGAGTACAGGCATAAGATGATAGCAGGAGCCCTCCGGTAAAGGCACAGGGTGAAACCAGACTCCCCAAGGCTATGAAGAACTCACCCATGGGCCATTACTGATAATTTACAGAATGCAGCCTGGACAAAAACAGTTTTGGGAATCAGAGATGGAACATAAAACAAGCAGCGAGTGTACAGAAAACATGCTTTATAGTGTACATTTGGATGTAATGCAGAATTGTGGATGAGTGAAGAAATAACGGTGTATATCATGTCAGAAGTCACACAAAAATAATCCCAAGAGGGTCCTAGGGTGAGGAGGAAGAAGCCATTCACCCATTCACATAATCCCAACAGGGGCAGGGGAAGGGTGAGCTTAATATGAGAGACTAAGCTATAGAATACAAGGAAGTGTCTGTATCTTTTGTTATTATTTTGGGGAGCTTTTATGTAACAGAGGTCTTTTCTTCTTAATAATAATTAAATCTGGGCTAGCAATAGTTATTTGATCAGACTGTCAAGAATTGGGTTCATCTACTATTAAATTCTTGTCTTATACAGAGAGATTTCTTTGGCCCACATACACTGCAGAAGTTGGAGTGCAACAAATTGGTGGAGACTGCAGGCAAATTAGGCTATAAAATTTATATGAAACAGAGCTTTATACTTCAAACAGTTGAAAGCAAATTGGAGAGCATAGAGATGAACACCATGAGAATGATGTTTACAAACCATCAGCTACTAAGAAAAAGTTGAAGGAACTGGCATTTGTTTAGTCTAAAGCAAAAAAAAATCTGAAAGTTGGACATCATAAGCATGTTTTGAAATGTAGGGATGGAATTAGTACTTCCGCTGCTGGCGCAATTGGCTGCCTGTACGTGTGCTTGCAGTCACAGCATGTTGGTGTATAAGCAACCCACCAAGAACTGCTGGTACAGAAGAAATAATGATACGTGTTCTCCATGTTTCCTGGTAACAGAACAAGAAAGAATGAACTGAATTTTCAAGGGAAAAAAATTATTTTGACATTATTGAAAAATTTCTAAGTGTGATAATCATGAATATTCATTCACATTATCTAGAAGCCGTCTGGAACCATCTTTGCTGGTGATCAAAGTCTAGCAAGTAGGCTCACTTGTCCTCCCTTGCCTGACCTGGTAAGCCTATTGATTTATTAAAATCACTTCCAGTCCCATATTTTTCAGATTTTATGAATGTATCTCCTTCACCTCTGTTTCACTGAATTTTATAATTGGTGAACAAGTGGTATTAAGTTACATGGGCATTTTATAAGCAAATAAATGTAAAAGTCTTCAAGTCAGATCTGCATTTAGGTAACAAAGCAAATTTTTTATTTTTCTTCATATTATTTGATGACAGACTTCTGGTGCCAGCGTCTCATATGTTGTACCTTGTTTGTCTTTTGCAGGTCTGTAAAACTTCAAAAACTAAATTCTATGCTTACCTTATAAACTTGTCTTACAATAAGGCAACCTGAAGCCACACGTACTACTGCCTTGAGACAGATGCTCTTCAATGCAGTCCAGTGTTCTAAGTTGAACTCTACTTAGCTGAGAAAAAGGGCAGGAAAAGTTACGTCTTTTTTCCACTGCCTTTAATGTGATTCTAAGTCACAAATCACAGAATTACAGAATGATAGGGCTGGAGATCATCTAGTCCAACCTCCCTGCCAGAGCGGCGTCACCTAGAGCAGGTTGCACAGAAATGCACCCAGGTGGGTTTTGAATGTCTCCAGAGATGGAGACTCCACCACCTCTCTGGGCAGCCTGTTCTAGTGCTCTGCCACCCTCAAAGCAAAGAAGTTCCTCGTCATGTTTAGGTGGAACTTCCTATGCTCAAGTTTGTGCCCATTACCTCTTGTCCTGTCGCTGGGCACCACTGAAAAAAGCCTGGCCCCATCCTCCTGACACCCACCATTTAAGTGTTTATCAGCATTGATAAGATGATCCCCTCCTCAGTCTTCTTTTTTCCAGACTAAAAAGACCCAAGTCTTTCAGCCTTTCTTCATAAGAGAGGTGTTCCAGTCCCCTAATCACCTTGGTAGCTCTCTGCTGCACCCTCTCCAGCAGTTCCCTGTCCTTCTTGAACCGGGGAGCCCAGAACTGGACACAGTATTCCAGGTGCCGCCTCACCAAGGCAGAGTAGAGGGGGAGGATGACCTCCCTCGACCTGCTGGCCTTGCTATTCTTGATGCACCCCAGGTTGCCATTGGCCTTCTTGGCCACAAGGGCACATTGCTGGCTCATGGTCATCCTGTTGTCCACCAGGACTCCCAGGCTGCTTTCAGCTGAGCTGCTCTCCATCAGGTCAGCCCCCAACCTGTATTGGTGCATGGGGTTATTCCTCCCCAGGTGCAGCACCCTACACTTGCCCTTGTTGAACTTCATACGGTTCCTCTCTGCCCAACTCTCCAGCCTGTCCAGGTCTCTCTGTATGGCGGCACAGCCTTCTGGTGTGTCAGCCACCCCTCCCAGCTTTGTGTCGTCAGCAAACCTGCTGAGGGTGCACTCCATCCCCTCATCCAGGTCATTGATGAATGTATTGAACAGGACTATTATTGACAGGACTATTCTATGACTAGAACTAAGTCAGCCTGGTTTAGATAGTTCATTAATTCAGAGTTTACAAAATGTCCTGCAGTCTGCTCCCAAAGCTGGCAGTCTGTTCAATGAGTTTCTGTTGGTGCTTAAGCTTTTAAACACACCCATGCCGCTTATTACACAACTGTGTAAAACATCATAGAATTTAGCACCTATAAGGTGACAAACTGCAGAATCATATGAGATACTGTGATAATTATGTATGTTGGAGCATTTCAGCTTCACTTTGCCCACTAATATGTCTCCCCAGAACTTTTGTTGGCTTCTTAGCGTTTATTCTTTCTACATCCACTGAAGGTTTTTTTTTTTTCTGCTGACAAAATTCAATAGAACTTTATTTAATGTATATGCTTTTCTTTAATTTCTATTGACCTGAAAGATATTATGAGGCATAATGCTCCAGTATGTTCTGATGCATTTAAATACAGAGGTTTTTAAAATGTGAGAGAAAGGAAATCAGCAATGGAACATAAAAAATTTACTGGTAGCATCCAGTAGGTCTCATTCAGTGACACAATAAAATTAGAGTAGTAGTATTCACATTGACAGAATTAAGTTATTATGATACTTTAAGCGGGGTGGAGGGGTGGGGGGTGGCATAAAAATGCCTAGTGATTGATCACCCTGATTCATACTATCAGAGAGGTTTATGCAGTTACCAGACATACTATAGAGAAATGTATTTGCCATAATTAGAATGGGTTGGTTCAATGGCGTGAAAAAACAGTGGTGAAATAAACTGTAAAAAATATGTCAGTGTCATCCTCTTTTAATACATACTATTTGTGTATCAGTGAAATCCCATTTAGGGGTTGCTTCCATTCCTGATGTATACGATGGTTACAAATAATTAAAGCTAATAAGAATAAATTTTTGAACGGAAAGTTGTCACTCATTCTTTTACAAAAAGTCAGAATATTTTTTTTCACAGCTACAGTGGCAGAGGCGCTTACATAAAGGTTGCATCTGAAGCTTGCATCAACATCCACAAAGTAGCTTTTTAGTCTTGTTCATGTTACTTTTTCAAAAAAACTACACAAAAATGTCAAAATTTGTGTCACATTGTTTTCTTTTTTATTGTTTGTTAGGACAGGGATCACTGTGCAGTGTGAAAAAGTACTTCCCCTTTATACCTCAAAATGTACCCCTTTTAATTATTTATCTAACCATTTGTTCCCCTTCATAAATATTAATGTCATTGCTGATAGTGACACCTCTTGAGAAATTCTGCGGTGCAACCAAGGTTCTTTGATACTGTGAAATCTTCTATTTGTATTTCTGAAATAGGCAAAAAGCTTCCTATGGGATCAGCCCTAGCACTTAGGGTTCAATAGTGATAAAAGCTAAAGATCTATTTCTACAAAAAAGACCACCAAGTTTAATTAAAAAATGATTGGGTAGAAGATAAGAAATGTATGTATATGAATATATATATATGTATATTATATGAAAGCATGTTAAAATTATTTATTACTGTTATGCTTCTTCCTGAATAAATTACAATGAGAATGTTTCTTTAGAAATCCTTTAAGATGCCAGTTGGAAGTAAGGCATTGATTGATCTCTGCCACATATTAGTAATGTATCTGTTGCATAAAGAAATACACTTCGTTAGAAACAAACTAAAACCCACAACAACCACTACCACCCCTGAAACCCAATCACAATATTATTTTAGAAGTTTCTCAGGTTTTAGAAGTAAAGAAAGCATTTAGTGATAATTTAGTTTTTGGTGTGTTTTATTAGCCAATGTGGTGTGGAGAGATGGTAGATGAGAATCAGGTGGATGGAGTGGAGAAATCCCAAATCTACTAAATCTAGGAAAAATATGAATGGATACATATTCCAGATTGCACAGATTGACTGTAATTTTGTTAGGAGGGCTGTTTTATTCTTTGTTTGGTTTGGTTTTTGTTTGTTTGTTTGTGGGGGGTTTTTTTGTTGTTGTTTTGTTTTAATATGTAGAAGTTCTCTCTATAAAGAATTGTAATGAGAAAAACGAAGAAAGTAAAAATAACATGTGCTTTTGGTACATCTCTGCTTTCAGGGCTTCTTTCCTCCTTTGTTGGTACATCTCTGCTTTCAGGGCTTCTTTCCTCCTTTGCTTTTTAGATGTGTATTCTTCTGTCATTTCTCCTTTTAGTCCCTTGCTAGATCTGAGTTATGTCGATTATTTATGGCAGATGAGCATCTGTCAATATGATTCTGAAATTTCAGGCATATTAAAAACAAAGCTAAGTGTTCAGTGTGGTCTAAATTTATATACATTTATTAATTAATACTGAATATATAGAGGTTGCAGGTGTATGACAAAAAAAAAAAAAGACTTTGTCTTTAAAGTAAAGATTAATGCTAATTCTCTTTCATCAGTAGACGCATTCCCATACATATCAATTGACCTTTTTGTGATTATTGAGATTGTATGTAAGCATAAGAAAAAAAAGGACTGAAAATTATGCTGTTCATACAGCGAATAGGAAGCGATACAACTGGAGACCGTCATCTCCACACAATATTTCATTTCAATATGCGATTGCAACATATGATGATATTTGTCTACAATGGGTCAGTGACTGTATAAGAACTGTAAAATTGTTATAACTGCCTGAGCCCTAAAATCAAATGCAGACCCAACTTCACAAGTTTTTCAAACAGCTTAGAAAAGCTGTGGTTATATAGAAGCAGTAATAGATGATACATATAGGAGAAAGTGATTGGGATCACTTCTTTTTTAAATGTACACAAGGAAGATTTTCATGACCAGATGAAATAAATATTTGAAATAACAAGACCTTTTGTCAATCACTGCAGTGTTCACGACTTCAGGTGTTATTTGGTGATAGACATTCTGTTCTCTTTTAAGGTTGAGCCAGATTATGTGCCTGATTTCTGGGAAGCTGCCTAAGATCCAAATATTTTCTTGATGTACCAAACCCGTGATAGAAAATAAGCATCTCTCTCCTGTAGTTAAATCTCTCCATCATGAAGGTGATATTTTGCAGGTACTACAGATAGTCAGTCAAGACAGATGAACTTTGTTGTATTATTACAGTCTCTATTGCTTCAGCTTATGGAATTTCTGTGCGCTAGCACTTTTTATTTTTTTTTTTTTATTCATTGTTTCATTTATATGAACAAGCTTGTAATTATCAACTAGAAAGGTAATTTATTATGATAAAGAAATAATTACATATTTTCAAGCTGCGTGCTCCCAATGGTAGTGAATATCATATTTCATTTTATCCAAGCCAAGTATTTGTCTTCACTTATTCAAAATTCATGCCTTTTGTGTTATTTTATAATGATTTGTGACTCCAAATAGTAATAACATTTGCACTTGAATTATATACATGGAATTTATTTTGTTCTAGCCTTCACATAATTTTCCAGTTTGGGCTTTTCACTGGCAGACAGAGATTAGCTATACTTCCCCATTATTGATTAAAGTAATTTCATTTTTTCCAAATCTTACTTGTTTGGGTTTATTTTGTCAGAATTGAGGGTAAAGTAGATCTTGCTCTTATTTTAAACACCTCCATAAACTGTCAGGTGCAGACTCAGTGACTGCTTTTCTGAGTGGTTATTCATTAGGGGGTTTATATTTGCTTGTTTTAATCTGGAGTCTGCTTTTGTACTGAAACATTTATAATGCTGTTCTGAGATCTCCTGTATCAGCCCTGTGAATGCTTTGTTCTCTAAGTGGCAATACCATATGTCTGCTGGCTCTGGTGTTCTCCAATGATCACTTCTTGATTTCCAAGTACTTGTGAGACTATGGGGTGAAAACAAGGAAAAATGTCTCACCGTCTTAACCCATTGTGTTACTTTCAGTGTACGTTGCAAAAGATAGCAATCATGAAACCTGAAGTGCCATTATAAGTGTTTTACAAGTTGTTTTTTGCTAAGTTGATTGTTTTAGTGCTTTGTGCTCTGGACGTTTTGCTAAGCCAATTCACACCTGACTATAGACAGTGTGATTGTTAAGCTGAAATTAAAAAATAAATAAATAATAATGGATAAGCCACTCCTCTGCAATGAAGTGAAATTTTTGTTTTCCTCTTTTTCTTAATTTAAGGATCTACCATTATTTGGTGGGCTTCACTGGTAATGGTGTGATCAGTGTTGAAAAAAAAGTATTAACACACCTGTTGCTTGTTAATATCTTTTTTTTTTTTAAATAGAGCAATAACTTAATTTTTCTTGACTCAGTCTTACACCAAAGCTTATTCAAGCCTTTACCCACAGTTGAGAAAAATCAGTAAAATTCATGCATATTTTAGAAAGTAATTACTTTTGGCTGCCT
>VXBH01004493.1:116562-132004 GCA_013400035.1 Rynchops niger | reverse complement strand
TTAGCTCTAACTCTATTGGAAGATATTTTAATGCTGTCTTTTACAAAAAATGAGAATACTTTTTGCTGTTCAGCAAGATTTGTAAAGTATAACAAGGATGAAAAGCAAAACTGACTGAAGACAACACTTCACTTTGATCCATCAGCTTATATTTGTTTACTTTCATCTTCCAATTTAAGTGGTGTTGGTTTTGAACTCAGTGGTTTGACCGTCAACTGGGAAACTTCTAAGGGAATCCAAACGGATACATATTCCTACAATTTACCTATTACCACTGCAGGATTTTTACTCTCTTTGTGTCCCTTGTGGCTTTGCCAAGCTTTAATGCAATACTCAATTACTGTCTAGTAATCACTATTGGATGGTCCCTAGTCAAGCCCAAATATGCTTTTATGTGACACTTAAAAAGTTAAGTTAGAGATTGAAATAAATATGTGCTATTAAGCATTTTACCTTTAAGTTAGAATTGAATTTGATAATTTCATTTACATAACAGCCACATTCATGAGGAGAAACTATTTTTAAGGCCTTGTAAGATGTTTATATTCAACTATTAAAGAACAGAAAGTAACCTTGCCTGTCTTCTAGAAATTTCTTGTTCTAAATAGCAGATATTCAATATGAAAAAAATTTCATTTATATTTAGTAGTGTTTAGTGTCTTTGTGTGACAAAATTTTAAAGACTATGGAAACAAAATATCAGCTGCAAGCTGTTCAGAAAGACATGTTTCATATGTTTACAATTTTTAAATTTTCCCTAAATATGAATATAAACAAAAATGTCAGATATAACTGGGAGCAATATAACTGGGAGCAATAAGATGAAGTCTTGGTGGGGAGCTTGGCATAACTGCCATTTTGGATTAAATGTAGCAAGGATTTACACAAGGCTGACTTCTTTTCTGATAACTAAAAGGAAAGTCTAGAGGTCCATGTCGAGATCCATGTCTGTACTTCAGCAGGGCACTTGATATGATGCACCATAGGAAAAAAGTAGTGAAAAAAAGTGGAAAATGTATAATGTTATATAATGGATAGAGGTGTCTAAAGATGCAAAATGTTATGTATAAAGAAGAAATACTTGTCTGGAGAGAAGTTAATAGCATTGCTCCTTATAGAACAGTTCATTAATAATTTATTTTAATGACTTTATCTCCAAAATAAGAAGTGTGAACAAATGCTAACATGAAATTTTGAGACTTTTTGGCTAGAAGTGTGGCTTAAGATATCATATGAAAAGTGAAGGTCCTGAGGCTTGAGACAATTAATTGAAGTGTAATGAAATAGGGAAAAAAAAAATAATGCAAGTCTTGCTTCTTGAAATTGGAAACAATCAATTTTTTTTAAAAGGGTGTTTTATCAGGAGGTAAAGGTGGAGAACGACAGTACTTACCTGCCTGTCCAAGTAAGGTGTTACTGGCCCTATATTCAGGACAGGTGAAGTTGTAAAGATGATAATCAGATGAATAGAAAGTTTTCCTTTGTAGCTGAGACTTAAATTACCCAGCCTAGAACAAAGGGGCAAAATAATTTCTCTCCTTTCATATCTTGAGTGGCAAAGAAGAAATACAGTAAGCAAAAGGCCTGAACTGGACAAGAATAAACTAAAGTTACAAATTAAGACTAAGGTCCTAAAGCTACTTACACAGGAGAAATAAAGGAAAGTAACTAGTTCGAAAATGTAGGTTTGTAATCAATAGAACAGGCCAGGCTTCATGACCAGAGACATTCCTTTTTCTGCTGTGCTGCTAAGTAAATCCTGCTCTTCGTGACCTCTAGCTTAATGATTCAGTGTGATTTTGGTTTTATCCTATTTTATTCATACATTCAGTGTTTAAATTTTTTAATACATTTCTTCCAATATACTTAGGAAAATACTCTCTCAGTTAAGCATCTCTGTAGTAGAAAAGGACACCTGCTATTATAGATTTGAAGAATTTCTAGTTGTCATTATGGATGCAGAATATCATTATATTTGCTCGAATTTAAAGACTTTTTCTATTGTAAATCTCTTTAAGAGGCAAGTTACGTACAATTTGCAGTGGCACAGATCCACTGCATTTGTCTTCTACGTGTAGGGGATTTCACATCCAAATCTATAGAAACAGTAGGTATGACCCTGTATATAGATTTGAGTACTGGTGCCTATATAGAAATGATCAAAACTGAAGAACACCAGAAGTTTAGAAGTTTTTCAATGGCTCTGTGACCACTTTGTAATCGAAATATTACAGCGGTGGGTAGAGTTTGGTTTTCAGGTGGTAAATCTGAGGACTGCCTTTTTCCAAAGGTATCTGAATATATGCACAGACACCAGAAATTCTCCAGCCACTTCTGCTAGCGTTTATGTCTCATTTGAGGTGGTCACCCAAACTGTTCTTTTGACAATGCATTTAATTCCTATATTCATCTTAAGGCACGTAGACACATTTGAAAATAAGGTCTTGAGGCACAGTAATAAGAATGCTACATGTAGGTAGGGAAGGTAAATAGATATTGAACTTGTTTTCCTTTAGTATTAAAAAATACTTTGAAAACATTGGAAGTAAATGTTATTGATATCAAGACAAAATAGAAGGCCTGTCGAAAGGAAAATATAGATAAGAAGTATTTGGAGAAGAACAAGATACTGTTGGAAGCAGGAGCACTGTGTTTTAGGTCACTAACCTGAGAGCCCTTGGAATGTTTTAAGATTGGGAGTGTCCCACTGACTTCTGAAGTCTGGTGGCTTTCTCTGAAAACAGGAAAAAACTGTGTCTGATTCATCATTCAAAATATTATTTTTTTTTTAATGAAACAAAGAACTATTTAATTTTGCTTCTCTCTCAAACAAAATAATCTTAACGCAAAAATCCTAATGCAATTTCATATGTCAGGGTATACGTAATGCCAAAAAAAATCAAACCATAAAAAGTAATTCATTTGACTTTAAAAGCTTTATGTGCATTAAGTCACCATTACACCAAAGCAGCAAACGTTATTTGTGTCATACAAGGGTCCTTTGGGCGTTTGGGGGTTTGTTTATGTTGGGGATTTTTTGGTCAACCAAATCAATGGTTAGGTTTCAGCATAGGCAAAATTTAGTATTCTTGTAAACAAGAAGACCTTTAGGCTAATAATTTGTTCTTTGGTTCTTAGTTAGGGTGACTATTGCCCTCAGATAAATAACCCAGGGACACAGAAAGCTTATGTTCATTTCCTGAAGTTTTCAACTCACTGGCAATTACTGCTTTGTTCTGTTACTGGAACTTTATTTTTCATCTACAAAATTCAAATGCAAATAATAATAGATTCTTATTTAGAGGGAACTACGCTGCTTCAATTTTGTTTTTCATTTTGGTCACGTATTGGTTTTACACGGCTACCGGCGGTGGGCGCTGCCGGGCGGCCCCTGCGTGGCCGGGCCGGGGCTGCCCCGTGCCGGACGCAGCCGGTTCCAGCCGGCTCCAAGGGCCCCAGCGCAGGGCACAGCTGAGCCCCTCAGCCACGGGCGGGCGCCGCGGGGAAAGCCCGGCTCAGAAAGGGCAAAACGCCGCCCGGCAGCCAGGGCTGAGGGAAACCGGGTGAGAAACAGCCCTGCGAGCCCCGAGGGGAGAGCGGGAGGAGGGGAGGAGGGGCTCCGGGCGCCCCCGCCGAGGTGCCCCGGCAGAGACCCCGCTGGGGCAGGGGTTTCCCTGCAGCCCCCGGGAAGGGCCCGGGCTGGAGCAGGGAAACGCGGGAGGAGGCGGGAGCGGCAGAGAGGGGCTGCCCTGGGCTGACCGCAGACCCCCGTTCCCCATCCCCAGCACTGCTCCGGGAGAGGCAGTAGAGAAGTCAGGAGTGAAGTTGAACCTGGGGAAAAAAAGGAGAGGGTTGGAAATTATATTAGCTTTTTGTCTTTGTTTCTCACTATCCTACTCTGTTTTAATTAGCAATAAGTTAAAATTGCTTTTCCTCAAGTGTAATCTGTTTCACCCATCGCAGTAATCAGTAAGGGATCTCCCTTTATTTATCTTGACCCACAAACTTTTCTTCATCTTATTTTCTTCCCCATCCCCTTGAGGAGGGGGAGTGAGGGAGCAGCCGGGTGTGCATCCAGCAGCCAACCAAGGTCAGCCCATCACAGGTCATCAAGACAGAATTAAATTAAATTCAGTATATTGCATGTATCTAAGTATTCGGGAGAAACAGTTGGGCGTTGTGGTATCTTTAATGACCATAAAGGTCACATTTTGGTTTCCTTTGTTTATTAAATATCTGAAGGAAGCACAATTAATTTCTTCCCACTCACTGTTACCTTTTGCTCTAAAGGCTCATCCATTTAGATCCTTGTCAGTACTAATGATGACAGAGTAGATTAACTCTTCCAGTCTTTTACGGTGCAGCTGCCTGGAAGTAGCGGGCAAAGTCAGAAGCTGCTTTTTCTGAAGGAAGTACAGTGAATAATCCTTTGAGAGCCACCAGAAAGTCTGCTGAGTGAAGCAGGGCTACTCCTATGGACAGCTGCCACTTTGTGGGCTCTGTGGGCTTTCCTAATTTATCTGGATGAGCTGTGCAACCTGTCGCTTGAGAAAGAAACTCCATGGGAATCTACTATCAGGAATGGCTTTTATACTAGCAAAGGGCCATTTACATAAGAAGCAACAAGCAACAAAATATGACCTGAAATATGGCTAAACTAATACTTCTAGAGTAGAAATGAATTAAAACTAGTTCTCATGGAGGACAGAAGCTAATCCTGAAGGTGAAAAGTTTATCACCAGTGACAAATGAGAACAGAGACACTATGTTATCTACTTTAAGTAAGCAGAATGAATACAGTAATAATAATTACTTGCTTTGTGTTTTTATTCCTAATTTTTGAAAAGACTTTAGTCACAGGGTGAAGGAACTTCTTAAACAAGATGTCCACATTGATTTGGATGCATCATAACCTACCATTACTTTAAATGCTACTTAATGACTATTTAACATGTAAATTCCATTTTTAAAAAATTTCTATTGCTTTAAATATGAATGTGAATAAGGATATTTACTGTTACCCAATAATCTGGTCTCATTACCTAATCATCTGTTACAGACCATTAATTTTCTTAACGTGATAGATGTTATACTCTACTGTATTTGAAAAGAGTCACTTTGCATACAGAGAAAGTCCTGTAGCAGACTTGCCCTGTACACATATTACTTACTAGCTGTATCAGTACCAATATAATGTAATAAAGCTGTCTTTGAAACATTTTTCACATTAAAATGAATGTAACCACTTTAAAAAAGGGCCACCTTTTCCCTTTTGTATTCACATTTCTTCAGATTGTAGCAAGCAGCATAAAATAATCTCTTGCCATAATTTCAGCCATGCAAGAGTTACGTTTCATTTAGCTGTCAGTTCTTCTTGTTGAGGAGCAAGGATATTCTGAAAGAAGCTGTTACAATACGAGCTCGCACAAAAGAATCCAAAATCAATAGCAGGAAAATCTGGACATAAATGAGATGGACCATAGTGAGGTGAGAATATCTGGTCTGTTGGCCTTTGGAAAGGAAGAAATCATTTGTATTGGACAAGACTGACAGCAGAAAGGAGTTGTGAGTATCAGATATAGCTGGGAAATGCTATAGGACTCTGTAAATACCATCAATAACATGGGTGAGTTAGTAAGAAGGAATAGTGGAAACTCGGTAACTACGTTTTTTATTTTAATGAGAACATCAGACTTTATATATGAGAAGATGGAAAGATTGAATTGCTGGGTGATTTTTTTTTTTGTTTTTTGTTTTCTTCTATTAATGAATCGAGAAATGCATTCTGTTATTTTCCTTTCATCCCAGTCCTAAGAACTACTGAAAAAATACTTTTCTCTGTGGTACCCGAGGTGGTCGTTAAATCCTTCAATTCTATTAGATGTCCTTCATTTTTGAAGACAATCCTTATTTAATTCATCCATTATTCAAATAAGGGAAAGCTGTATTGATTAATCAAATCTTTGAAGAGTGACAGTGAACACTGTAATTGTTGAGACAGGTTTTCTGCATGTAATTATGTCTGAAGTAACTTATTTTTAACAAAACATGCAATTCACAAAGTACAAAGAAAAAAAAAAAAGAGATAATGTTCTCATTTAGGATTTCCAAAACGGAACCATTTTTGCGTGTGAAAGAAAATTGTGTCAGTGGCTTCATGTTTTACTCTTTGTCTCCTAAAATGCATTTTTTCGTCTGAGTCCCTCATTTGGGCTTTTTACCTCAGAAGGACGTGGCATGCCAGGAAAACAACTTCTAGAAGATTAATAAATATGTAACCAACAAATACTTTCCTATATAAGGATACCAAGTTCAGTGAGTAGTGTGTGTGTGAGAGGAATTTTTAATGTGGGTAGCAAGTCAGCTCTTCCTACCAGACCCTGGGAGTTTCTAGGTGAAGGTCTTATCAGAGTTCTTTGCAAATTTTCTTTCAGGCTCAGCAGCATATCAATGAAGAAAGATGCTACCCTGTATCGCCGTTACATGACCTGAATATTTTTCAGGTACTGAGGAGGATGTAGAAGGGAGGGGGTTAAAGCCATGCAGTAGAACTAGGAAAAGAAGTGAGCTTGCTTTGAGCTTAAGACAGGGACTTGATGAAAGTTGCGAAGAATGAGCGAGGTGAAGGACTCTCTCCAAAATTGGTGGAGGTTGATGCATACCCTAAACTAGGCACATCGCTTGTAAACTGAAAAAGCTAGCTTGTGAGACAAAGAACTAGGAATAATGGAGGAGGGTACTGTAAGTTTTTACCTGTCCTGAAGGACCTTTGAATAAATCAGTCTGAACTACTTTGCTGTTTCCCAAGAATCACTTGCTGATATTTAGATCTCCTTGTGTCCTAGACCTCAAATAGTGCTTACAAAGTAGCTTTAAAATCAAAGATTCCTTTGTGTCATCAGAAACTTCAAGGAGAAGTGTTTTCAGCCCTTAAATGAAATGAAAAATTCATTTGAAGTGTGCTTTTCAGTATATTTATTCCATCTAGTAGAATAGTAATTAGGATTGCTTTGTATTATCAGGCTTTTTATTTTATACTGCATGTTTTGCACAGCTAAGTATTTGTCTGATGGAATACGGATACACAATATGCTTTATATTATCCTACCACATAAAAGATGTTCAGCATTGTGATCCTAAACTAAAGTTTAGTCCAAAACTTTACTCAATTTTACTTGGTTAAGCTTCATTCGAAGGTGAACCATTCCTCTCTCATCTTTCTTACCACCTGTCTTCCCCCACTTCCCTCTACTTTTATCCTGTAAAATGAACCATAAGAAAATTTGGGGTTTTGTTTTGTTTTAAATTAGTGGAAAAAGGACTTTCCATGAATCAGTTGAGAAAACGATAGCTTCTGTAAGGCTTTTTCTGTGCTTTGTCTAGAAGTCTTAATTATGGAAACTAAGATCAAAATAATTCTGGTGTATCTTTTAAGATACAAAATGGCGGAAGTGGAATTGTTTCTAAAAAAATGAGAAAATATAGAAAATAAGGTATCTTCTGCAGACAGAATAAAGCCATACAATAGCGCACTGAAACTTCTTTGATTAAGACGCCAAAACAAGTAGTTTTATTTTCTGACATTCACCTGTGAAAAAAACCCAAACCTTCTGGTGGTGGTGGATGTGGGAGGAATTGCTTTGTGTATTACCACCAGCATGTTGGTTCCTCTTTTAGTTGCAAAAATTATGATAGATTTGGCTGAAAAAGAGTGTAGTTTTCTTTCACATTACTGATGCTTCCAACAAAAGTATCAAAATCTTAGAGACGATGTTGGAATATAGCTGAAAAATTTCAAGACAGCAGTAAAAGCATAGAGAAAATATGAAAAAGTTTTACGACCAAAGTATCAAACTGATATGTTTAACTTTGTGATAAATTGCCCCCTATATAAATTACTGGAGAATTATAATGAATATTTGCTTACAGTTAATTGCTTCATTTCTGTACTGCGCAGTAAAGTACAATAGAGATAACTCATCATTTGATCTTGAAGGTTGTGTAACTGAAGTTTTCAATCATTTTTCCCCACCTGCCAGAACAGTTTCAGAATTGCAGGAGATATTTCATTTTGTCAGTGTTGAATGCCAGGAAATAATGAAGCATGTCCCCACAAGATGATTATACTTTGCAGTTGAAAAGATCTTAAAATACATTCCACATATTAGAAGTTATATTTGTTCCTTAAAAAATACTTGCCCAGAGACTGTTTTGGCAATGGACTAATGGTCTTTTTGGTTTTTTATGTTGTCTTTTAAAATTAGGAAAATTTTAACTCTATAAGTATTACTGAAATGTTAAATACTGTGTTTCAGTAGAGGTTGTACCCATGTTTCAGAAGTTAATGTGTTACCAAAAAAAAAAACCAAAACAAAACAACCCTCCTTTTCACACTTTATAGACAGGGTACTTTCCAATAAATACATCACATTTCAAGTTAGTGAAAATATTTCTCTATGCAGCATGTAAAATAGTCTGTGGGAGTCACCGTCACAGGTAATAACACCTAGTAAATTTCTAAGTAGATGTTATTTATATGAGAACATGTACATGAGTTAAAACAAAAACACCCTGCCAGTCTTTGTGTGGAGAGTGATAAATTCATGTATCACTAGTATTTGGAAGAGATTTCAGCTGTATTACTACATGTGGCTGTTGGATGCATTATGGGCTCCTCCCAGACATTACCTTCTGAAACCATCCTGTATTATTCAGTTTCATTGTGCAATGTGTGTTATTGATCTTTCCTATATGGCTTGTCTCACTTCCCAGCTTTTATGGAAATTATGGAAATAAGTGTTAGAATTGTCACTGAGTGAACTAGACAGTGTCTTGTATGAAATGGGTTTTTGCTCTGTTGGTTTATTAATAGGTTGAAGTCCTCACAAAAGGAATAAAAAAGGCCCTCTAAAACAGACCATGCACATCTGATGGTAGTTATTCCTTAGGATGGTCTTACAGAGATGCAAAAGATGTCGATAGCTTCAAGAGAATTAACTGGTTTTTGCTCTGTAACTGACAAGTTGATGGTCACAACAGGAAACCTAGGAATGATGTTTCAACAGAATATGTTTAAAAATGGAAAATCATAGGACGAATATTGGAAGATACATTTTTATTTTAAGAATACCACATCATATTATCAGTCTTTGTTCTTCTTTTGTAGATTGTCAGATACCTGCATTCGAAAAGATCCAGCATTTACATTGTGCCATAAGGTTGTAAATCCAAGATGGGTGACCCTGCAAACATTAAATTGCAATTCAGTGAATTTGAGATTTACACTTGGTTAAAAGCACAACAGATAAATTTACCAAATATGTCTCTGTAATGAATTAGTTTTGGAAAAAACTGTTCCCTGCCCATTATTAATTTGTCTAACTTAAAGATGTAAAGGACATCTGATTAGTTAGTTTTGTTTAATGGTAGAGGAGTAATGCACTGAAAAGGACATAAACAGGGCAATAGATGTCATTTCCCACTCTCCAACTTTTGAGGCACCCATCTTTTTTTGTGGCCCTGGTGACCAGAATTGAAAATTTGAAAAAAACAAACCATAGCACACTCAATAAATGCAGACTGTACACGTTCTTCTGCATTAATGGCAGCATGAGAGACGAGCGCCTGACCCATGGGACAGCAAGAGCTGTGGATCACTGTGGGTTCTTAAGTTGCATTTGCGTGATCCCCTGAGACATGTAAGAGGCCAGAGCATAAGTGTACAGTTGAGAAATGCTCCCTTTATGGGACTGCTTTTAGTACACAGCTCACCTCATCAACACGTTGACAGCTGCAGCGCAGCACTGGGGACACCTGCCTGTGCCTTGTCCCAGCTCAGTGGCTTTGCAGGCTGCAGTTGGGTCAGCCACCACTATCCAACACACTGGGTTGTGGGACAGGTGGGTGAAGCAGTGCAAGTGTTGGGACTATCTGAAAAGGCTTGACTGTAGTTCCCTTTATAGCAGGAAATAAATTTCTCAGATTTCCTCTGAAGAGTCACAGAATGGAAAGTTTGAGAGATTTTATCAGTTTATGGATTAAAATGTGGTACGTTTCAATACACAATAGAGGTGAATAACTGTGAAGAATCTTGTTTTTTTCAGTTACAGCACTGTGTTTGACATAGAATCACAGAATTGCCTAAGCTGGAAGGGACCTTTCAGATCATCAACCATCAACCTAACTCTGACAAAACTCTGACAAAAATGGTATCGCTAAGCACTATGTCTACCCATCTTTTAAATACCTCCAGGGATGGTGACTCAACCACTTCCCTGGGTAGCCTGTTCCAACGCTTGATAACCCACTCAGTGTAAAAATTTTTCCTAATATCCAATCTAAACCTCCCCTGGCACAACTTGAGGCCCTTTCCTCTTGTCCTATCACCTGTCACTTGGGAGAGGAGACCGACCCCCACCTCTCTACAACCTCCTTTCAGGTAGTTATAGAGAGCAATAACGTCTCCCCTTAGCCTCCTTTACTGTAGGTGAAACAATCCCAGCTCCCTCAGCCGCTCCTCTTAAGACTTGTTTTCCAGACCCCTCACCAGCTTCATTGCCCTTCTCTGGAACTGCTGCAGCACCTCAATGTCTTTCTTATAGTGAGGGGCCCAAAACTGAACACAGTATTTGAGGTGCGACCTCACCAGTGCCAAGTACAGGGGGATGATGACCTCCTGCTTGCTACACTATTTCTAATACAAGCCAGGATGCTGCTGGCCTTCTTGGCCACCTGGGCACACTGCTGGCTCATATTCAGACAGCTCTCGACCAACACCCCCAGGTCCTTTTCTGCCAGGCAGCTTTCCAGCTACATTTCCCCAATCCTGTAGTGCTGCATGGGGTTGTTGCTACCCAAGTGGCCTTGTTGAACCTCATACCATTGGCCTTGGCCCAATGATCCGGCCTGTCCAGATTCCTCTGTAGAGCCATCCTACCCTCAAGCAGAACAACACTCCTGCCCAACTTGGTGTCATCTGCAAGCTCATTTTTCACAGTTTCAGCACTGTGTTTGATATCACTTTGTGTATAGCTTCATCTTTTTGTCTCTCATCCTTCTCTTTCATTAAGCAATAGAGCGGTAGACAAATAAATTACTTTTTAAAAAAATGGAAGAAAAGTAACCTTTGGGGGTTAATCTTTGATGTTCAACATGCTCTATTCATGTTCTCTTTGATGTTCAACCTGACTGTCTTCCAGTGGAGCAGTTCTGTCAACAGCCCATGGTTTCCACTGCTGTGAGATTTGTATTCTCCCTCCAAGTGCTAGATATGCACTTACGTGGCCTTATAGAGTCTCTTGATGAACTTGTCCATTTGCTCTTCCCCAGCACTATGCTACCCATCGCTCTGCAGTTGGACTTGGTTTTGCTTACTTCCTCAGTTAGCTGCTCTCACTTTACAAAAGATTACTTTATCTCTGTGGACCATGAACTCCTTGCACCAGGAATACATGCGTGCCATTTGCCCATGGGAAATTGTTCATACGTATGACCATTGGTTAAAAAATCAGGGAAGCCCCTACTTCAAGAGGTACCTGCATCTCTTTTGTGTAAGGGGCTGGCCCGTTGCTTAGGTGTCCTATCTGTTTGTGTTCAGGAAATCCACTTAGCCTCCTGTTTGTAGCTTGAGAGAAAAGATGTAGCATTTTTGCATTTCTTCAAGGAAAATTTTGAAGTGAGCATTTTTTTTAATTCTCTGTGAGAATGATTGCATTTCTGTGAGCAAACGTTGTCTGAGTATATAAATGACTTTTGTGACAAAAATGCCCATGACATTAGAGGCCGTCCTTTGGAAGTATTACCTTTACTGTTTTATCATATATCTCTGAGAGTGTGCTGTATTCTGAATTAATTTTCCAAATGCAAGTTGAATAATGCATGTGCTTCACAATATAGTAATGCAATATTATTCCAGTATCTTCTTTGCATAACTGTGTTTTATTAAATTTAACAAAAAAATTTAAAGTATCAATTCATCTATGCTTTTGTTCAAAAGAAAGTAACACCAAAAGAGTTTACTTCATTATACTTCAAAGGATTTTATTCAGAGCCTCAAATAATCATCATTTAAAAGGTGGAAGCAAGCCTTTAAAACCATTTTGCAATGTTAGTATTTAAATAAAATTGTGAAAAGATTTTGCTGGCCATTCTTATTGTATAGAAATAGAGCAGTATATTCACAGTGAATATGTCAAGCCTGGATAAAGTGATTGTGAAGCTTTCAATAGACAGCAAGAGCAATTTCCTTTTTTAATTAAAGGGTTGGAATTGGTGTCATAATTGTATATTGTTCTGACTGATTATTGACATTTTTACTGCCTCCCAAAAATATAATAATAGGTTTAAAAGGAAAACTTCTCAAGTGATTGGGAGGACCAGGGGACTACCACCTTCAAATAAGAAGTACTGAAACAGAAATTCAGTGGATTTCACCTTCAGCTAAAATCAGGAGCTGACTCTAGGCTTGATTTAAAATCCTGTGAACTATTCATGATCAAACTGGGACAGAATTCTAATTTACTTAATCTGTGTCCAGGTTTCTTTTTCTTTCCTATATACAAATTAAAAGAAAGTGTAATATAGTCAACTTTATCCTTTTGTTCCTAGACACCTAGCACTTTGAGAGAGCTAAAAGAAATCAGTAGCAGGTACATCAACAGCTTTTAATGACTGAGAAGTTTTATTTTTTAGTCCATTGCTCCTGTCAGGTTTAAGTAAATATATAATAATAGATTCTTAAGGAGAAATGAGTGCTTGGGAGTTGCAAGAGCAGGGCTGCTCCACGAGGGAGGACGAGCTGGGCACCGAGGGCGCCCACAAGAACTGGCAGGGCCATCACGGACAGGGTGTAGTTCTGCAGCACCCAAGCAGGGCTGGACTGGAGATGGTGACAGGACCTGTTTATAGTCCCAGGCAGGTAAGGTGATGAGCCATGACCAGGATCTGGTCAGGAACAGCAGGAAGCAAGGCCAGAGGCAGGGCTGGAGACAAAGCTGTCCTCAGCGGAGGTCCAGGGTCTTTACAGGAAATCCAGTTGGTGAGCCAGAATGGCAGGAGACAGGACCAGGACCAGGCACTCCTGCAGTGTCACTGCGACAGGGACTGACAGCCATGGGTACTAAAATGGGTTCCTGGGCTGTGTGCAGGGTAAGGGGAGGCTCAGAAGAACAGGCAGGGACAGTCAGGGCTGGCAGTGCCCTCAGGGCCATGACACTAAACCTGAATTTCTCTGACAGTTCCATTATTGCGTGTGAGGTTAAGTAGAGTAGTTTCATAAAGGTGCATTGAGTACTTTTCTTTCATTAAAAAGTACTGGGAATAACATAGGTGCACTGAATCACTTCTATGACAAGCCATTGAAGAAACAGAACAGTTTAATTAGGGCTTCATATTGTGTATACTGTTTCATGCGTTTTTTTGATAAAGTATTTCTGTCATGTTTTGTAATGGGAAATGTATACTCTCAAATTCAATCAGATACTTTCCCATGGTCACTAACATTTAAAAATGGCATTTTATGAGAGCAATAGCTGTGACAACATTTGTTTCTAGATTAATATTTCTGCAAAACGTATATTTCTGTTTCAATTCAATGCAATATTAAAGTCAGTAATTTGAAACTTGCTTAATTGGAGTTTTCTTGTTTTTCAGATGGACGCTTGAATATTTGCAAATTAACACTTGTCTTTTAATACAAGAAGTCTTGCTTAATTTTTCTCTTTAAAAAAAAAAACAAAACTTTTTATTGTTTTAGGTTATACCCAACTTTTTTTTTTTTTTTTTTTTCTTCTTCTTTATCCTCCTTTTTCCCTGTATTCAGTGGGAAAATTGGAGGGGAAAAGGCATATAAAATAAGTAGATGGGAAAAGGTATATAGAAATATGTAAAAGGAGGGACACAAAATTTGTGGTTTTTTGAAAGATCTTTTTAGGTTGTAGATGGAAAGTCGTCCCCCGTCCCCCCCCCACTAAAACATTTAGTAATCAATGCACTAATCTCAGACATAGTTTCAAGTTTTCTACTCTGAGTCTGAGAGAATGAGAATTCAGACATGCTTCTTTCAGCATTTCATCAATTTCATTTTTCATATTATTGTTTTCATATTGTGGGTCCATTCCATAAAACTGTTCTTGTTTCTGGCATTTTCATTTTTTTATAGTATTTATAATAATTATACTGAGCAAGAATAAGGAAAAAGAAGTAACTTAATGTTCCACTGATTAAGGAATTCCCATAGGTAGGGAAATACCCATTCAAATTGGCAAACCAGGCAGACAGCTGTTTGAAATCAGAATCTCTTGAAGGACAATCCACTGTCTTCAACCCTGGTTAGTTTCTGAAGTTGTTTTACTTTTGTGCTTATTATAAAGTTCAGAATCTCAAGTATTTTTTCTTTTCTCCCTTTTGAAACAAAATTCTTGGATTTTGGAGCTACTTCAGGAGATGGTCAATGGGTTTCTTCTTAGTCCTGAGATGTACTAGTTGTTTCCTGTTGTCATGAACTGCTCTATGTTACAACATACTATGCTTTAAACAAACTAACAAACAAAAAACAAAACAAAACACCACAACCCCCCAAAAAAAACACCCAGAGAACTTGTAATGTGCCTACTTCAAGTTGTCTTCCTGTTCTAGCAAAACTGCTGTTTCTACATAGAAATTCTTCTGTTGTGTAATGGAGATACGTCTAAAATTAAAATCTGAATAACTAGGAATCCTTCCTCCTCAATATTTTTACCTTCTCATACCTTTCTTTAAAAGCAACTCTTCTCTGACATGGTCAGTATACCTGACAAAGGCTCAGAAATCAAAACCAGTTTAGGGGCAATCACTGCTTACCTGTGCCGCTGCTGTTCATTAGTTTGTTATACTTACCCATCTATATGTTTATAACTACTTAGTTCTTTTATTTATCCCCAGAGAGCAATAACTGAAAAGAATATCAAATTAGCTACTTTACTAATTACAACAACAACTTGTGAATGGGGCCACAGTGAATTAAAAGTCATTGGTAAGAAACAACTCGAGTTGTTAAATATTTCCAGGTTTTTTCATGATAACACTTCAGTATGGAGGACAGTGGATGCTTTCCAATGGAACTAATCTGTTAAAGGGGCAACAGTATCTGTTTTTCATAAGCTCTCTGAGAAAAACTGTAATCCAGAAGGCTTATGTTACAGCTTTTCTTTTTGGAAAAATATTGAAGTTCTTTTTACTTTCATCTTCAGCAAGTTACACGGCATTGTGCCTGTCCTCCAGTGCAGCAAGAAAACAAACATATGAGGAGCATGAAAATCAGCTTTCATCATGACAGCCAATGAAAAGAAAATGGGCTATACTGCCAGAGGCAGGTGTTGGGATTGCGATTGCTTGGTTCTTCATTGTGAGGAGTTTGGGGTGGTTTTATTTGCTTTTTTTGCCCTTTTTTTTTTTTTTTTTAAAG
>VXBH01004493.1:80422-116557 GCA_013400035.1 Rynchops niger | reverse complement strand
TTTTTTTTTTAAAGAAAAGTACTTGCTCTTAAGAATGAACCAATTGAATGAATATAGCACCTGCTGGCAAGTTGACAATGGGTAGTAGCTCTATAGGTAGAGCACAGTGAAGTGGATAAACTGAAATAAGGCTTTCTGTTGAGATGGTTTTTTTTGCTTGAAATTCTGTGCACGTCTGGTTTTGTTTCAGTTTCTAGGAGGCTTATTTTATATAACAGAACTTCTGCCTGAGGAATCAAAGATCATAGGGTAATGAAACTTATAGATCATTTGTGATAGGAAGAAAAATCACTGAGTTCAGAGTCTCAAATTGCCTTGTTTTCCAAGCTGGGGGTGGAAAACAATAGGCATTTCTAACCTTTCTTTATCAGCAAAATGAAGAGATGAAAATCAGCTTCTGACAACATTGAGGAAAGCCAATTTACTATTTTGGCTCTCCGGTTCCTGTAGGGTATTTCATCTTGCTGTTGCTGCAAAACCCCAGTCTTTCTGTAAGATTAAAAATAGTTTGGTAGTTGTTGGTTTTAGGCTACTTAATTTAAGGTTTTTGTGTTAATTTTTGCTTTCTGGCATGCATGATCAGACTGGAGTTACTAAAACTAATTGTCTTCCGGCTATCAACCATCACTGTCTTGCTATCCTGCCTCACCTAACTGTTCCTTGCTTTTTTAATTCATGTAGTTTAAGGTAGCTTTAAAGTGCTCTTTTCTTACCTGTTCACTTAGGCCAGCAATATATTTCATCCCTAAATGAAATTTATCATCAGAACAGAGACTCAGGAGGGATCCTTGGCCAGTTAACCTCATCATGGCCAATACATGGAACTAGCTGAGCACACAGAAAGGCTCTCTGCAGTGAGTGGAACAGGTTAGTAGCATGGAGGGCTGTGATAAGGAATGGCTATTGCAAGGGAATTAAGATTTGTGTGTAAGTTGCTCCAGTGCAGCCTCCAGCAAAGCGTGGGCTCCTGCTGCGTGAAACGAGGACAAATTGTGTACGATGCTGGGGACTGAGTGATCAGTTTCTGTGAGGGGCACCAGGGGACAGGCTGGCTGTGGGGACAACATCACTCAAAAAAGCAGAGCTGTAAAAAGGTAGCTACTTGTAGAACTAATTTCAGTTTCCTGTTCATAGTAATAGAATTTGAAGCCAATGAAGGCCATCTAGAAGGCTCATGCAGAGCAATGGTATGCTGTAGTAGTATGTAGGATTATGTCTGGAAAGGGAAGTATTGTGGAGTTCAGAGCTTCATTAAATTAATACTATCCTGTTTTAAAAGTCAGTGTTCTCTTGAGTCGGTGTTGACATAGTTTGGTACCTATTTAGACTCTCAAGCCCATGTGTACACTTCCAACACAAGTACCTGAATTTCTGAAAAATTCCATGTGTAATCCAGATTGAAAATTCTCTTACTTTCCATAGTGCACTTGGATTTGGGCTAAAAACTTGGATATTCTCTGAAAGTTAATCAAAAATCCCTAGAGTGTTCAAAACTCCTGGTCAAGAAATATATTTATGTACTTACTGGATTTCCTTTGCTGGCTTTTTGCTAATATCTTCTATGTTTTCTACACCATCCAAAGTAACTGAAGAAAAAAAGGGGGGGGGGCGGAGAGGAACAAAAGGCAATATTTTTTTTACATAAATGTTGCTTTTTATCCATGCTTTGTAAAAGGATTTATGCTTTTCAAGAACTACTGAAACAGCACTGAAGACTGTCCTTCAATGAGAAGAACAATTTTCCTTTTTTTTTAATGAGTAAAATATAAGGGACATCAGAGGAGTTTTGGGGTATTTTGTTGTTGTTGTTGTTGTTTCCCCCCTCACCCCACTCATTTATTTGAAGCCCTAACCTTAATAGTTATCAAAGGACTCTAAGCACAACTTCTGGAATGGTTCATGGATTAGAGGTACATACTGTTAAGAGTTGATAGGGACTACATGTGTCAATGTGCCAACAGGCTTATAATAAAATGGCACTTTGATGGGGTTTGAATTCCTGACAGACTGCCAACTCTTGTGCATGATCTTTGCCTAGCAAAAAGCTCCATCTTAGTCAGAACTAATTAATTGCATTTGTTCATGTTGTCTCCTAGCCCTTTCTCCTGATAATATCCTGGGTCTCGAGAGATACCTCCTTCAGTTTGAACCGTAGAAGTTTAGTGCTTTGTGGCAGTGACTGATTTATTCCTTGTGAGGCTTTGTGGAGCAAAAGTTGCTGTGATCACAAACATGGTATTTTGAGAGACATTTGCTAAAGACCCTTGTGGAAGCAAATCTTACTTAGGTTCTTCATATGATTCAGGGAGCACTTCGTGTTGTTCCTTTCTTGAGGAAACAAGAAGAATGGGTTATGGCGATACAGAAATTTTTTGTAGACATTCCATTAAATTTGTAAGTTAAGACACTGCTGATAGGGAGTGGATCCTGCCTGGCAATGAGATGGCAATAACTTTTATTCTGTCTTTGTAATCTGGCTTATACAAGTATATTAGATTTTTTCTTCCATTTTTTTCTGAATCTTAAGTGCTGTTAAATAACTTTTCTCTTAGAAAATGTTCTTTCTCCAACAGGATGGTTAGCCTTTCCAATTCTCTGAGGTTTTACTCTCTACAAGTAGGCTGGTGACAACGTTGCATGTTGTATGGCAGCAGTGCAAGCTTTGGTATTTCCATGTTGAAATAGGGGACTTTTAGACAGAGATGCTCAACATTTGTATATAGCTCTTCACATTATTAAGCAGGGAGGTTTTATAACTGTTAATTAAACTTTTGTCATTTAAAAAATGACAGTAATTTGGCCAGTATTTTGCTTTATGTACTCTATCAGTAACATGACATGGTAATTGTAGTGTATCTGAAGCAAAAGTCACATCAATTAAATAGCAATGTGCAAATGATACATCTGAGCAAACAATATGTTCACGGTGCTAGTACATTGTTCTCTGTGTTTCAGACTGTTAATTACATTAATTACTGAGGATCAGTTTGCAGTTGAAATCCTGATTGTCAAACCTAATTTGATTTTAACTGCTGACAGCTCTGACAGTATAGTCTGGTAACTGCAAATAATATTGGTACTTTCTGTCTATAGTGGGACATTTTAGCAGCATTATTGAATGTCTGTTGTAAAGTATACAGACAGAGTATTTCAGCAATAATATTAACTGTTCTGTGTTGCTTGCAAAATCTATGGTTTTCTTCTGGAAACTTTGGTTTACTTTAAACTGAGGACACTTACCAATCACAGAACATCTGAGGTTGACAGTTTTTATGGACTAGTAATCCTGTCTTCATAGAGCTGGACTATGATGAACATTTCAACGCTATTGAAAAGTATTGAAAAGTGTTTTTTGGAAAAAAAGACCATATCCCTTGACTGAATTACAGTCTGATCCCCTGCGAATGTGTCCCTCTCTGGAAAGTTAAAATAGAGTTTTGTCGTGTCTCTCTTGTGTGATGGGAAGCCCATCAGAGATCTTTGAAGCACTGGAGACATGCAAGCATATTATACCTGGGGAATACCTAAACTGGTTTACATACATGTAAGCGTCCCCATGCTGGACTCCCATTTGTGGGGTTAAAATGATCTGGGCCTATCTCTTTTCCTTTGGCATGGACATACCCTTTGAAACTCAAAATAAAGTGTATTCCTGCAGTGGCAGATTTTATCAGTATGAACTGAGTGTGTAAAATAAAGATTTTGCTGAATATCGTCTGTAAGAAAGGAACATGACATGAACACAGGAGAAGGATTACAATGTACGACCTATCAGCCACTGTCAAGCTAACCCTGTGTATAGGCAACTACTGTATCTCTAGTAGTGACAAGTAGCTAATGATTGTGGAAGAATAAAAGAAAAGACCATGGACAAAGGGATCTTCCTCACATTTTCACAACTACTGTACTCCGTGCTTGCTGGATTTCTATGAAAAAGGTCTGTCATATTAGTAGTCACTGACAGTGTTGCCCTTGTGAATTTGGACCCATTTATACTTTTGTCCTCCAAAACATCTCGCAGCAATGAAACCTTTATTAGCAATCTCAAGTGTAATCTGTGAATGCTGGAGTAACTTCATTGTTCCAGTGCTTTCAATTGCCGCTTCATAAAACTAGCATAAACCCTGTATGAGACTGATGTGTTCTTGTGAGACTGTCAAATGCATTTTATAAATTCCAGAATTTAATATATATGGTTTAGCATATGTGTTATAATGGCACAATTATTAGGATTACCTAATACTTAATGAGACAGAGGCATAAATAAATATTGTTCTGAAGTTGAAAAATCTTTAGAACAGTAAGGGGATAGTTTTGTAAGAGGTGTAGAAGTTAGGACCTCATAAAATAAAATCTCATAAAATGCAGTTTCTAGTTCTTGACATAAATGAGTCTACTTCTTGACATAAATGAATTACAAAATTTGTATATACTTTCTTATTTTGCTTTTACATAAATATTTCTAAGGAATGAACATTTAATAAGTATAAAACAAGGGAGGAAGATCTGTAGAGTTTTGCAGAGCTCCCACGCAGTATGCTTAGAAAGGTGCTACTGAATGAAAATAAATCTGCTGGAAAGGAGGTCTTGCATCTCAAAATAAGCTTTGGCAAAAAGAGAAGCAAGTAACCCAGATGAAAGTGAAACCATCTATTTTCTTTCATTCAAGGTTTTATTTTGAAGAGAAAAAGCAAGAGGGCTTTTTGTTATCTCATAACTGATAACTTGTACAATTGCATTGCCTCAGCTATGAATAGTTGCATTTTCCTCTTGTATGCTATATAGTTGCTCTTGCTGTTGCAGGGAATAAATAAACACAGGATATGTGGTCGCATCCCCAAGGGTCTGGCACATGCAGTTTAGGTTAAATTCAGTCTCCTGCTGATGTGGTTAGTTTTATTTCACAGTGAGTTTCACTGGGCAGCAGGGCACCTACCCTAATTCTTGAAATGTTTGCTATCACTGTTACCAGCATAAGTGCAGTTCAGCCTGTCCAATGTAGTATGGGGGCTCTGCAAAAGGGAAAATTTTCATAAAAGATCAGTACGTGTGTGTGTGTGTGTAACAATAACCTCCCTTGAATTTCAAGCAAAGCATCAAATCATAGAACAGTTTGGGTTGTAACGAACTTTAAAGATCATCTAGTTCCAGCCCCCCTGCCATTGGGTGGGACACCTTCCGCTAGACCAGGTTACTCAAAGCCCCATCCAGCCTGGTCTTGAACACTTTCAGGGCTGGGGCATCTAAACATATGAAATCATCTCAGCTTTAGTACCTAGCCTTTCTGTTATGATTTGTAGGTTTTCTCCCACACATCTTTTTTGAATACTAAATCATAATAGATGAATAAAAAAGAGTTTTGAGAGCTTCTTGCAAAGTGCGTAGACTCACACAAAGAAAAAGTAAAAATTAATCTAGTCAGTTAAGGGAGGAATTTATTAAAAGAATGTTTAGGACCTCTGGCTCCTGCCAGAGTGAAGCAGGTCCTCTCTGAGTGTTTCACAGATCAAGGCTGGGTTTTGTGTTCCTGGAACGTATCTTCATAATTTTTATTCTAGTTAGATTGTGAATCTAGTTAGAGACTGCAAAAAAAAAAAAAACAGAAAAGCATTGGAATAATTCCTGATTTTATTGCTTTGAGGACAGATTATTGTATATTTAAATGGAAAGCTACTTAGGTGAGTAAGTGTTTCAAATACAGATAAAAGATTAATTTTATCACAGTACATTTTAGGGGTTTTCCCAGTCAAGATGTTTTTAAATTAATATTCATCTTCAAATAACTTTCAAAATTTATTGAAAAGATTCTGTCAAATACAGCAGATAATTGCTGTCATAGAATAATAGTTGATAAGTAGCAAAATGAAAATATTTTGTCCACTTCTTAGCAGGTTCTTTGGCTTCCGGTCAATTTAGGATGAAAACTGTCTTGGTGAAGTGTGAGTTGTGATTTCATGTAATGTGTACTGGCAGTATATACTGTAATGGAGTTCTTGTTGAATATGTGTCAGCATGTAGGAAAAAGGAGCTTCCTCCAAACACAGCAGCACAACTGAGTTGTCCTTCACCTTCCATTTTATTAAAACATCATACATGTCCCAGTGAATGGCTGGTATGCCAATTCTGCAGATGATATTTTCATCAATTAAGTTTGATTTTTCTTCCTTCTATGTGCTTTGTATCTTTTACATTTTACTCCTGCAGTTATATTTCAGCACGAAAAAGAGTTGTTGACTGAATATTCTTCAATAAAAATAATAATTGTAATACTAAATTATCCTAAAGTCAAGCCACTATAAAGGGAAAAAAAACAACTTTCATCTCAACTAACTAATATCAGAGAAGGGCTATTCACTGGAGCAGAGAAAACGCAATAAGCACTATTGTTTCCATTACAGAAAAAAAAATGAAGATGACTATTTCAATGGAACCATAATTGAAGAGAAATGAGAATACTGTTAGCCATAAAAGTGTCCTATTACTGATGACATTTCAGGCAGGATAGGATGTTTAAAGATGAACTTGCAAAACCACAAGCTTTCTTTTCTAACTACGTCCATTAGCACAACCATATATACACTGAGAGTTTTGAACAAGGAGTTAAAACTAAAATTGTTATGGCACACTGCAGTTAAAAACTATTACAGTTTTTTCATGACTTATACTGAAAATAACATCTCTAAATAAATTAAAGTTTCTACTAATTTTCTGAAAGCTGCATTTGATTGTAGAAGTAAGTTGTTTGTACCAAAATTGAAAGCAAATGTTCAGATAATAAAGTACTTGTTTTAAATGTTTCTGTGGATAATTTAGTGCAAACTTTATAACATCTTTTTTAGTTAACAAATTTATTGTTCTTTTCCACTAGAAATTATGAATCTCTGTGCCTGAACCAGATGACTTGTTCCTGTTACAAGAGTTACTGAGAATGTCTTCATTTATAATTGTAATGCAAAAATTAATATATTAAAAAGGCAAGATAAGCTGCCATCTGGTCCAATCAATAATACATTCTCCCCTTCCATAATATATACTTCAAAAGTAGAAACAAAAGACAACTTGTCTGGATTTGAGCATGCTCAACTTAGCTTTGTATATTGCAAACACAAATTAAAAAAGGCAAGGGAAAAATCTAAACTTTAGAACCCAAATATTTAAAGCTGTTAAAGGAATAGCTCAGGAAGGAAAGAAATATCTCCATGAAGGAAAGAAATCATATGCCGTTTAAAAGGAGAAATATATTTATATTTGGACAGGAAGGGGAAAATCAACATTACAACCCAAACTGCTTTTAAATCTCCTGCTTACACGTGCATATAATAAAATAAACTGCCTAGTTCAACAGTCACAACTTCTCAGGGGCACTGGTGCATTTCTTTATCTGCAAATTTATTGAACTTTCTAATGAGAGGCCAATCTCAAAGGAAAACAAGAAGCATTCAGATTACGAGGCAAATATGCTGAAGATGTTTGGATTTATGGAGTTTCCTTGATTAGACTACATAAGCAGAATGTTAGTTGGTGTTCACTTCCTTTAAAAAAAAAAAAAAAAAATCCATCATAGGAAGCCATTCATTTTCATTCTGCAATTAAATGGCAGCCAAAGAAAATTCCTTATCATGATATGATTGCAAGGGCCTGCAGTGTTGGTCTGCCACAAATAGCAGGTTGCAGCTACTTCATTATGTCCCTGTTCCTACGCTGCACCATCGTTCCAAATTCTATTTGAAGAAGATAATGTGTAATACTGCTTTGCAAAGCTAAAGCACAGAGTTGGCTTGGCATGATGATTTTTTTGTTGCTTAAATATTTTCCCTCTTTAACTGTAAATGCAGTTTTAGAAGAATGTAGATAAACACCCACCTAACATCTGGATTTCTGTCCACAGAGATGGGCAGTGAGGATGGAAAACCTTTGTCCCCAGTAAGGCCTTGCAATAATTGCCATTACTGAAGGATTAACTAGTGACATGACACATTCTTTGTGTTCAACCACTTTTGTTACAGATCTCAAAGAGGTATCGTCCTGTTATTTGAGCAGCCCAGTTCTCACATTAAAACTCTTCACTTTGCAGCATTGAATTAATCTCTTCTGTTTTGGTAAAGGGGAACTATTTCTAAAAGTTAATCACGTCTTCAGGCTTTGAAATTTTATGAACTTTTTCCCCTTGACACTGAAATTTGGCTGGAATATTCATGAGCATTTTCATAATTGCATTTGAGCAGTGCGTTTGGTGGTTTTGCTGTTTGACATTTTTNTTTTTTTTTTTTTTAGTGTGAAGATACAGAAGTCTCCTCCAGTGAAAATGCTGGCATTTACTGAGATGAACTATTTTTTTTAATAGTAGTCTGATTGTTTCTCAAAGCAAAAGAGAAGAGATTGTTGTACTTTAGTGAAGTTGTGAGTGAAAGTAAGCAATATATACTAGATGCCAGATGATAAAAAGTTCGACCTCAGTGAATATTGATATTAGTCTTTTTAAAATATAAGAACAACAGACGGAATGAAACTTGACTGTATATGTGTTGTATATGTAGGCATACCTAGAGTGTTTGAACTGTGTCTACATCATCCTTTTTTCTGGGTTTTTCATTCATTTGGTTTGTCTTGTTTTTTCTGTATGTCTTCAATTACTTTCTGTGAGGAAAATAGCTTACTCGTTACGTCTGTTGGAACTCAACAAGAAGTGCTGCTTGCACAAAGTTGAAGATGCAAATGATGAAGAGCGGTCTTATTCAATGCAGCTTTTGACCTGTAATATTTGGTAATATTTGGTTGATAGGAGGGGTACTCTAGAACCAAAACCTGACTTTTCTGAAGGTTGCCCGACCCTTAGGAAAGGCAGCTTCTCCAGCTGACCACAGCTTTTACTCAAGAGTGTCCCAGTCACCTCTCTGAGAATTTCTTCCTTCTGTCAGTCATCAGTTCTTGGCTGCACGTGTCCTGATGATTTCTGAATTCAACAGTGTTTGGGTGCCCCTACCCATTTTTCAAGCTTTTGCCATTCATCTTATTTGCATTATTCTTCCTCTGTGTAGGTCAAGAGTTCCTGCCAGTTTTGAAACCAAATCCTGTTTTTTTCCTACCTCCCAGTATAAGCACATATTTAGTTCCCTAAGCAGTTGGAGCAGCTTTGGAACAAATATGTCAGAGTGACTGTACGGTAAGATAGTTAGTAATGAATCAACATTTTAGAAGTATTTAAATTAATTTGCTTATTTCAAGCTATCACAAATCAAATATGTCCTTAGCTTATCAGAAGGAAAGGGTCTTCATTAGAACAGCATTGATACAGGAAAGCAACATAAGAGAAAAGGAGAATTTATCAGATATAGATAAAGTATTTCAGTATTGTAATGTTATTACTTAGTTTAATTATTTTTTTTTTTTATCTCTGAAAGAAGACAGTGGAGTGGGAAGTGAAAATGATAAGTATAAAATTGTTACCAATTTGTTGCATTCAAGTTTCAGATTAGCTTGCTTGAATTCCCATCAATTTGAGAGACAATCTCATCGAGTGCTATAGTCTAATTTTTAGTCTAACAAGCAGATTATTATTAATCCAGTTACAATAATGCTAGAACTTGTAGTTCAGTTCAGTATAGTCAGTTAAAATGAGATAAATACAAAATTTCCAAGGATCTACCCCTTTTTCTGATGTTCTCCTCACTCTTCCCCTGCCCTTTGGGCTGCCAAGGCTCAGTTTGGAGGGCTGAAGAAGGACTGCAGACCGAGAACACTTGCTTTATGATTTTTCCCAGGGACGAAATTGAGGTTCACCAGCCTGTAGACGTCACGGATCTTTTGGCCGTTTTTGAAGACAGTTGCAACATGTGACTTTCCCTCATCCTTTCTGTGGATCTGTATCCCTGGCTATTGTGGCCAGGCCCAGGAATGGCTCCCTTGCTTTCAAGCACACTGGGCAGCTTCCAGCGCCCGCAGTTACCCCAGCGCACTTCATGCACTGCAGGGCAGGGCAGCAGTTCAGTGCAGAGTGGCAGGCAGGGTGCAGCAAAGCCTGCCTACCAAAGGCAGAGGCAAGAGAGGGAAGAGATGCTGAGGAAAAGAGTGCTTCATTGTTGTACTGACAAGGGCAAGTAGCTAGGCAATGGGTAGGCGAAATGGTCAGTTAAACATTTGGCCAAAACTGGGTGAAGTCACTGTTCAAGTCTGAGTTCAACGTGGCTTTGGGTAGGCATAGGAACATCTCAATTTAATCAAGAACACTAAGAAGTTGCTTGTAGGTATTCAGGTGGTTTCTCTAGCCGGTGAATTACTTGAATTGTACTGTTGTGGTGGGGTGCCTGACATTGTTTAAGAATGCAGCTTCTGGCCAGAAACTGTGGAACTCTCAGGGATTCTGCTTGTGAGATATTCAGAGGTTTTTAACCTATTTTTAAAGCTACCTTTAGCTATCGTTATTGTCTTTTACTTAAAATAATTCTGTCCCAAATCTGTAGTGCTTCATGGGTTTCTAGAGAGAAGGAATTTTCCTATTGGCCTTGATTTTGTTAAGCTTCTTTATGTTTTTTGGTTTTGTTTTTCCCATGAAAACTCTCTGCGATTCCATTTGTATATTACTGGCTTTTCTGGGCTCTTATTTGAGTTCAAATGCATTGGACAGATTGACCAACACTGTACAGAGTATTCTAGTCAAAGCACGGTGAAAGATCGCCTGTGTTTTGCGTAAAGACATTTATTCTTTTTTCTCTTTTCTTTCTTTGCTGGGATGCTCCGTTCTTTCTTTAAGGTAAAGTCTCTAATAAAAACTTCAGATAAGATGAAAATTGATAGTACAGTAGAAGGAAATTGCAAATGGATGATGATTTAGAGTAATGTGAGGATACATCCAAGTAGAATAATCTGTTATTCCTTTGTACACAGAGCAAATTACACATATACATTTCTGTTACAAACCATTACTAAAGTGTGGCTTAACACACTTAGAGATGTTCACTACGTTTTTGGGCAGTTCACATCAGAAGAAGAAAGCAAAGAATAATCTTTATTGGAATAGCTGGTTTCTGCTTAATGGTCTGAGTTTGTATTTCTGCTTTTGTGTACCCATCTCATTTCTGCAGATTTTCTGATTATGTATCAAAACAAGTCATGTGATTATTGAATTAACTATCTGCTGGTATATAGTGGTGTGATGCCAAATCAACAGCTTTGCAAAAGTGGATCTCAACAGATTGTACATCTCACAAGACAGTTTGTAGTGTATCAAAATAATATATATCAGCTTGGGATAAGTTTAATCATTTCAGCAAAATGTTGAACATATTCTTTACTTTCCACAGACTACACTACTTTATACACACACTTAAATATTCAGTAGTGTCTGAATAATTACATCTTAAACTCCTGTTGGCTGAGTATAGAGGGAAGTGGAAAGGTTTAAATTCTGTTTTCTTTAGTCTTGCTCTTTTCTCAGGAATGCCCAGACTACCTGAGCTGACTGTATGAGGACTGTAAGAAGGCTATATTTCATTAAGGAGAGTCATGCAATACAATAAGGGTTTTTTTACATGACTGAACAATAAACTTATTCAAGTCTTGGTCCTGTCTCTATTAGGTGTTTTTGTTTCAATTTGGTGGTTTTGGGATTCTTTCAATAAAATATGGACATTTCCTTCTCTGTAAGCAGTGTCACTTCCTTTGCAAAAAGAAATCAGGAGCTTTTGCAATCCATGTCAATCTGTTCTGTGAACATGACTTATAGTTAAAGGTGCTTATAGTTTCTTTGAAGTTGTCCTAGTTTCTGTGAGAATGCTGTATGAGCTTTCAGCTTGCTGGATGGGGGTTTGGATGTTTGTTAAAATAGCTGTTGGTATCAGTGATGAACAGGTAAAAATATACTGGTCTTTATGTTACCCTATTTTGCATATGTAAGTTCCTTGTATCTTTGAATATATGTAAGAAATTGTGATATGCAAAAAGGCTGCATATGAATGCAGTGCTTCTTAAAATATTAAATTTTCACAACAAGAGTAAAATTAATGATGTTAAAGACACAAATTGGGGCCAAGTAACAGTGCCAAGCACATGTTATTTCTCCTAACCTGGAGATTTTGTCTGGAAGGGTAAGAATCCTCTTAAGTAAGTGGAGGACACACTAAGCAGCCTCAAATAGAAAATTGCAATAGCTATTAAAAAATTGATGTAATAGTTAAAAAAAGCAGGTTGGAGGTTATATTGAAAAAAAAAAATTTTAGTTGTTAACACTTTCAGTAAGGTGTGTGGTTTTTGTTTTGGTTTGTTTCTGTTTTTTTCTAAAAGTGTAAATAAATTAGTCAAAGCTAAAAATAGCAAATAACTTAATTGTTCAATAGCCAGTATTTGTAACACAAAACTTTATGAAAAATTTTTACACAGCTGAATCTTGTGTCTAAGGGGCTTTAACATAATGATACTCAGCTGTCTTTAGAAACTAATTTTGTTGCTATTAAGCACCTGAAGAGCTAAGAAATGCCAATGAAACCTGTTAATTGGAAATTAAGAATAAGCTTACTTATCAAAACTCAGATTTATTTTTTTCGCTTTTCCTCAAAAATGGGAATAGAGTGTTAAAAGAAATGTTAATTACTGATTTTCAACAAATGTCCTTCAGTGATAGGTCACAAAATTTAGAAGTGATCAGAACTATGCAAAGCAGCAGCAATAAATGCAATGGCAGATTTGCTGTTATTTGAATAATATTCCAGGTTAGCACTGTTGGGGATAAAGGGGGAGTTTGCTGCTAACCACAAAAAGTAATGGCATTCTGTTATTTATTTTTTTTTTTTCCACAAGTTCTTGGTCGTTTATTTGTTTTGGGTTTTTTTTAAGTGGTGTTTTCTGGTGAAGAATATTTCTAAAAAAAAACGCGTTGCCCAGCAGATACTTTTCTACTAAGTAGTGATCCAGGGAAAGTAATCCATCAGTTCTGCACTGACTCAGCATTACACATAATCACATGGATTGTAGGTATTGATGAGAATGTCTTGCATATCTTTTTCAAAGGCCATGATGTTACTTGAGTTGCAGTCCTTTGTGAATTGCAATCATTAATGTTTCTTTCATGACACTTCAGAACATAGAACACAAGCAATTTGGGTTAATGCTGTAGCTCCATTCACTTAGTTAATTATTATTTGTAATTCACCCTCATAAATGTCAGCCAAGCATACAGGAACACACACTCTTTCCTGTAAACTTTAGAAACTCAGATTTAAGTCGTGTGCAGTACAAAATAAAGAATATAACTGTCGCAGCTGTTTAGACTGTAAACATGATTCATCTGGAATATAAAGTAAAATCATATTCTGTACCAGTTTAGTTGCAGCTGTTGCTAATTCTTTTGCCAGCTGTGTATCATTTGCAGCATAATTGAGGGTATGCTTTCCACACTCTGTATGCTGTTACTTACCTGAGCCACAGATTTGAAGTTCAGACTACCTTTGAATATGCACAACTGTGTATCATATCTTAGAAAATGGAGTATAAGGGGGGATAATAAGATGGTTTAATTGCATTCATTATCCTTATCATAGTTTGTCTCTGAGGAAAAAGCTACTCTAAATTTTCTGGATTGGTTTCAAGATACAAATGTAGGTGGGTTTTTTTGGGTTTGTGTTTAGTAGTATAATACTTACACTTACCAAGTAGATATTGGTGTGTTTGGAACTAGAAAAGAAAAACTGCTTAACTGATGAAGTAAAGCAAATCAAGAATTCCAGCCACTCCATCCCTAAGTCACTTCATCAGGGGCCCAACTTAAATACCTCTATACAAATGCACCTAGCAGGGGGAATAAACAATAGTTAGAGATGTGTGCATACCTGCAGAGCTATATGATCTTATTGGCATCACAGGGATGTTGTGGTATGGCTCCTATGACTGGAATGATGGAATGGAAGGATTACAGGCTCTTGAGGAAGGACAGGCAGGGAAGATGAAGAGGGAGTGTTGCCTTCTATGCCAATGACCAGCTGGAGTGCGTGGAGCTTTGCCTGGGGATGGATGAGGAGCTGACGAAGAGTTTATGGGTCAGGAATAAAGGGAGGTCAGGGAAAGGTGACATTACAGTGGGGATCTGCTACAGGCAGCCCAACCAGGAAGACTGAGCAGATGAGCCCTCTATAGGCAGGTAGGAGCAGCCTCATGTTCACAGACCCTGGTCCTCGTGGGGGACTTCAATCACCCTGATATCTGTTGAAAGGACAACGCAGCAGGACATATGCAATCCAGGAGGTTCCTGGAATGCATCAATGATAAAATCCTTCTCCAAGTGATAAAAGAGCCAATGAGGAAAGGTGCCATTGTGGATCTTGTTCTTGCCAACAAGGAGGGGCTGCTGGGGAATATGAATATCAAGAGTAGCCTTGGCTTCAGTGACCATGAGATGGTGGAGTTAAAGATCCCTAGGGCAACAAGAAAGGTGCACACTGAATTCACTACTCTGGACTTCAGGAGAGAAGACTTTGGCCTCTTTAGGGATTTGCTTGGTAGAGTAATATGGGATAAAGCCCTGGAGGGAAGAGGGACCCAAGAAAGCTGTCTAATATTCCAGGATCACCTCTCCAAGGTCAGGAGCAATGTGTCCAAAGACAAAGTCAGGAAGTCAGGCAAACACACTAGGAGGCCTGCATGGATGAATAAGGAGTTCCTGGAGAAGCAAAAAGGAAGTCTACAGAAGATGGAAGCAAGGATGGGTAGCCTGGGAGGAATACAGAGAAATTATCTGAGCAGCCAGGGATCAGGTTAAAAAAGCTAAAGCCCTGATAGAATTAAATCTAAATCTGGCCAGGGACATCAGAGGCAACAAGAAAAGCTTCTATACGTACATCAGTGATAAAAGGAAGGCTATGAAAAATGTGGGCCCTCTCCAGAAGATATGGGAGACCTGGTCACCCAGGATACGGCTCGATGTCCAAGTGGCAAGCAGTGACAAGTCGTGTTCCTCAGGAGTTGGTACTAGGACTGGTACTATTTAACATCTATGTTGGTGACATGGGCAGTGGCATTAAATGCAGCCTCAGCAAGTTTGCCAATGACACCAAGCTGTGTGGAGTGGTTGACGTGCTGGAGGGAAGGGATGCCATCCAGAGGGACCTGGACAGGCTTGAGAGATGGGCCTGTGCAAATCTCATGAAGTTCAGCAAGGTCAAGTGCAAGGTCCTGCACCTGGGTCGGAGCAATCCCATGCACAAATACAGGCTGGGCGGAGAATGGATGGAGAGCAGCCCTGCTGAGAAGGACTTGAGGAGTCTGCATCAAAAGAAGGGTGGCCAGCAGGTCGAGGGAGGTGATTCTGCCCCTCTATTCCACTCTTGTCACACCCTACCTGGTGTATTGCATCCAGGTCTGGAGCCCTCAGCACAGGAAAGACATGGACCTGTTGGAGCGGGTCCAAAGGAGGGCCATGAAGATGGTCAGAGGCCTGGAGCACCTATGCTATGAGGACAGGCTGAGAGAGTTGGGAGTGTTCAGCCTGGGGAAGAGAAGCCTCGATGTAACTAGACAATCTTTAAGGTCCCGTTAAACCCAAACTGTTCTATGATTCTAAGATTTTTTGGCAAGTTGTATTTATTTATGATAGCAACAGAATGCTACCTAGGATGTTTTGGAAGAGCTGTGAACTGGAAGGAGAAGAAAATAAAACAGTCTTTCACCTTTGATCTAATGACCAGAAGTTGGAAAGGGTTTAGAGAGCAGATTTCCTTTTACAAGAAGAGAACAGGAAGAAGAAAATGCAGAGCTCTCTTATTTTTTCAGAGTACCACAGCTGTTATCAGATAGAAATGACATCTAGTAGATCTTGCCAGTTTTTGAAACAAGCTGGTTATTCAGTGGTTGTGAAGAGTAATTATCATTATTTGTTATTAATAAGATAAACTCGTTAAGGAAATAGACCTGATAACTGTGTGCAACTTTTTAAACAATTGACTGGGATGTTCTTTGTGCACACTCTACAAATAAAGTTGATAATTAAGTACCATTTATTTCACTACTGTAAACTAAAGTATTTTTATTGATCTCAAAAGTAGTATTTTTTATTAAAAAAGAGAGGAAAAGTTGTTTTTTTTTTTTTTAAACATGTGTTGAAAGTTTATTTTTGCATTTCTACATCTTCTATTCCAATGTGCTTTTTATTAATCAGGATTTCTCCTGCTAGATTTCTGTTTTAATTCAGTTAGATATTCAGCTCAGTCAACTCTTTAGTTTCACTTTTGTTGTTCTAAGTGAGGTTGTGATGATAACGATGTTTCTCCACATAAATTACCATACTATTGCATAGTATTAACATACTTTTGTTCTTTTATAATTTTAATGAAAAACTTAACTTTCCAACTTCATTTTTATGTTTGGTCCATCTTTCTCCACACTGCTAGAGAAAAAAAATCAGTTAAAAAGTGATATGTTTATTCTGGAAGAATACAGACCAGGTAAATGTATAGTCTCTTAAGACTCTGCACTTGATACTGGCTGAAAGACAATCATGTGGAAAAAAATTAAAATGAAAGGACCATTCTATGTTTTCAGTTTCTAATGTATATATCTTTCTTACCTTGTATGTTGATGCATAAAATGAGAATGCTGTTTCACAACATTCGTCTTCCATTGTTTGAAATAACTCATTTTTCTGAAAATGTTTGTGAAAATGTGTTTGTTTGAATGACCTGAAAAATAACAGGAATAGCTGTGATGAGTTCCAAATTGGAAAACGAGATTTTTAATTTTATTTTTTTTAAAGCTTTGCAGTTTATTACATTTTCTTTGAGAGACACTTAGATTTGTACTTTTTCTTTGTAGGTTTCTTAGTTACTTAGTAGTTACTTCGGATGTTGTATTGATTTATTTTTCTTTTGCTATTTCATAAAAATAATACCGACTGATTAAAATTCAAGTCATGGATTATTATTTTCCAATCTAATGCTGGAGTTATGGAAAAATTTTGGACCACCTATTACATTTACTCCCTATATATTCTGCAATTATGACCATATGGTCATACAGATGCAATCATAGGCTTTGAATTTGCATTCTGTTTTTGAGTGTGCTAAAATTGTATTGACACTTCATATAGCTTATTTAAGCAAAAGGCCTACACATATGGCAAGCATAGTGTGAAGAACAATTTTGTAGCTAGTTCTCATGCGTGGTGCTGTACTGAGCCCAGTCTATCAGCACTGTCTTGGCAGAGCAGCAGAACAGAATCTGCAGAGCTATTATAGTCCATCAGCGCATATTGTCCTGCAATTTAATTTATGATGACTTTTTTACTACTTCTACATAAAATGAGTTCTTCATCTGTATTTTCATTACATGCTTAAGTTGTTCTTGGCCTGGTTTACTGTTTAAATGTGGTTTAATGAGGCTGCCTGCTTTTATCTGCCAATCTCTCCTTCTGAATTGGTTTGCCAGTTCCTATGGAAGGTGAAAGTAAAGAAGAAGTCTCAAAGGTCATTATGTTTGTACGTTATTTCTGTGAAAACTGGTTAACGATTTGAATGGGAGAACAGCATTAGTGTTTCCTTGAGGGGAGGACAGACAGGACAGGACTTGAGCATCACACATGCTGTTTGTGGCTAATCAGCCAGTCATCACATTTGTCTTAACTATGCTTTCAGTGTGCAAATAGCTGCAGGCACAGCATGTGCAATCTTTTGTTTAGTAGAGGTGTGATAGGGCTGCCAGGGAGCTGATGTCATTGTCACAAAAATGGGAACAAACACAAATCTGTAGGAAGAATAGTTCGGCTATTTTTCTGTTTGTGGAACAACTTGCTCATACAGTGTTTTTAGTGATAACTGGTAATATACAGGTATCAAAAAGCCTACTGTGCTTTCATTGGACACACCAAGTAATTTTTGAAGAAAACAGCCCTGTAGAATTGGTTTGCCTTTGCAGATTTGTATGGCCATCTAAAAATAACAGAATGATGAGTTACTTTTTCTTCTGAAAGACTTTCCAAGTATGCATGCAAGATTTTTAGAATGAGGTATATTTTCATTGTCTTGATTATACTTTGAGTATCATAAAAAAAGTAGGTAATAGAACATAATGCTCCAGAGAGACAAATTGGAGGTGGGGATCAGGACTCATGAAAACCTCTAGGCATTTGTGTCATTTAGAGGCAGGGCAAGGTACGTGATACTGGTGGAGTAATTTGTCTGTGACTGGTTTGCCTTCCAAGACTGACTTTAGCTGCAATAAAGCATGTGTGAGAGAATGTGTCTTGGGTATTCAGTTATGGAAACTTTTAATCTGTTGTGAGGCAATGCAGAATACCAACACTCTAGGCATAACCTTGTTCTGAAGTTCCCTGGAGGCAGACCTAGAACTTAAACTTCACATGTTAAAAAGGTCTCCAGAGTTGAGCATGAGGACCAGAATATTTACCTAAACATCTTTTTTGGTGGTGAAGCTGGTCATAGCTTTGTAATCCATGGAAAGAAGTAAGCAACTTGTCTGCCCTGTTACAAGTGTCTAGATCAGGATCAGCTGCACAGACTTCTGTTTCCCTCCACTACCCTAAAGAGAGTCTAAATGACTAGCTGATTAAGATATTTTAAAGGTTTAAATTTTGGCAGATTAATCCTCACGCAATTGTTAAGCTACTTCATGGAGACTGTAAGTGTGTGTTTAAATGTAACCCTCATCAGGTTCTATTTTCAAAACCCTTTGAATGAGCTAATACTAATGATGTTATGAGCAAATTCAAATACTTAATGTGATTATATTAAAAAACTGCCTTACTAAGATAAGCACACTACAAAATGTAGGAACTGCAATGACAAGGAAAGGTATTATTAGAAGAACTTGGTAAATTCACTTTAATTTTTTTTGGTTAAGATTTGTGTAGAACTTCTCTATTGTTTCAATACCAATTAGAACCTTTGAGATAACTCGGCTGCCATTGACTGTAACAAGTCTTTATGGTTCTGAGTATGTGAAGGGCAGAGTTAACCCACAAATGGAGGTACTGTAATGTAGCCTGGGAGATCTACATCCTTAGTAAATCCAGAATTAATCTGGAGTTTCATTTTACCTAACCTAATTTCTGTTCCTGTCAGTTGGTGATATTCCAGGAGCACAGGAAGAGAAAGACAGGAGCTATTCTAAGCAGCAGTCTCTTATGAAAACTCAGGCTAATTGAAAAGGAAAACCAGATACGTTATTTCTCTACAGTCATGATCCCTGCAGAATTCTTTGGAACTACTGTGAGTGGAAGTTGTGTGCTCTTATTTCAGAGAAGAGAGGACCAATTTCCAGGGTGCACAAAGATTTTAGGGAGAATATTCAAAAGTGTAATTTTGGATGTCAGTAATGGCAGATATATTTGTAACTAGTAAAAGAATATGCAAGTTACTTAACTAACTGAAATATTAATTAAAATACCTGTTTCAAGCCATTACTTTTTAAAATGGGGGAGAGAATCTGTCCAGTACAGCAGGTGGTGGTGATGGTGATATTTTTCTCATGCTTTTTCCCAAGTTTTTGTACGTTTCATTTTAGATTAGATTTTTAGTAAAATTGGCCGCTAAACCCGTGTTACCTACCTAAATGAATAAATTAATTTTTCTTCTTACACTAAGATCTCAACAGTTTCATGCAACATTATCAAGATGCTGTCAATGTAAGTGTGGGAGTACACAGATAATACTTTGTTTGACTTAGTTACATTTGTTGTGTGATTTCACATGGGCAGCAAGAAAGGAAATCTTAAACTGAAAAACAAATGCTCTCTGCTAGGGCACAGTTACTGGCTGTATTCTGTGCTCCTCTTGTATGTGTATTTTGCCCTTCACAAAATGGATTTAGTAGTCTGGATGAGTTGCTAATTCCTTACTTTACTGTAATATTGCGTATCCCTCAGGAGTGCTCACATGATTTTCTCACAACAGCACAATCCAGGCAACTTCAATTGTTGCCATTACAGTACTTAATGATTACTGAAGGCTTGATTTTTATTTTTTTTTTTCTCCCTCACATTGTGCAGTTCTTGCACTCCCGCAAAATGTGTGTAAAACGTGACAGTAATTGAAAAGTGTCAGTAACTGTCTGGGTACAGAACAAGTTCTTTATGTTTTGAAGTTACCTGAGTGCTGGTGCAGCACTTTGAAAAATTCCTTAACGACTAAGTAGCAGTTCTTAAACTAGTGATTTGGGAGTCCCCTGCTAGCACGCTAATGATCCAGACAGCAGCATTAAATCAGTTACTTTAGTTTAAGTACTTCTGGAACATACATAAAGCCTTACTTTATTGGGAATTGAACTAACTACCTGCAGTCTGAAAAGCAATAAGTTGGGTACTTAAGCAAAGGTGAATTACTAATAAAGAGCAAAAGTTTTCCTCTATATGTGCTCTCTGAAAGCTCTTAGCTGTTTGGGTAGAAGGGTGGTGCAGCAGTTGTTGAAGTTTAACATGCTGAAGCTTACCTGTCCTCAGAGAGGTCTTTATTAACACTCTTCAGAAATAAGTGACTCGGAGAAATACCATAGTATAGGCTTTTGGAAGATGTAAGAGGCCACACTCCAATGCCATTTCAGAGATTCATCATATTGCCCTGATCTCTTTAGGTGCTACACTGTGTTTTTGACGACAGTAACTTCAGAAAAAACCAAGAACAGTACTATCAGTGTAGAGCCTACCTCCTGCCTATATTGATTTCCTACAACTTTTACTTAAATATTATTAAATGCACTCTTTGCCTGCATGGATTGGTGAATTAGTTTCCCGTGGGTTACAGTGCTGAGAAAACCATTTGATAAATACTTTAGCAGTGTTATATTTGGTTGCTGTTGGTCCATCCCTACAAGCATAAGGTCAGGCAGAAATACCAGAAGCACTCCATGGATGAACAAGGAGGTCCTTGGCAAACTCAAAAACATAAAGGAAGCATAAAGAAGGTGGAAGCAGGGACAGGTGATCTGGAAGGAATATAGAGGCAGTGTTTGAGCCTGCAGAGATGCTGTTAGAAGGGACAAACCCAAATGGAATTGAATCTGGCCAGGAAATAATGGAGTGTTTCTCCAAAAGTAAAACCAAAACTACCTTGAATTTAAAGATGAATAAGATTTTCTCTCTCTCAAAAAAAAAAAAAAAATAATAAAAAAAAAAATTTAGAGTTGGCTGGGTTGTTTTTCTTTTTTTTTTATTTATGATGATATAAATAACTTTGGTTTAATGTTTTAAGTATATGGGGACATTTTTTTCTTTTGGTATAAATCTAGTAGCCTCATAAAATTTAAATATTGCTTCTCACCTTCCCTAGTCTGTTCTAAAATGTCCATAGTGATACTGAGAGTGTTTCCTTGACAATTACTCTGAATTTCTTGAAAAGCAAGTCAGAATAAAGACCGACTTTGTGTCTACAGACTCTAATGTATACTTAATATATGTCAATATACTGTATATCTCAAACTGAAAAGAGAAAAGGTAGGCTAGAAGAGGAAGAGTTTCAGTTTCTTTTCCTTGGTCAGATGGAGAAAAAACAGTGTGTACGTCTCCCCTATAATATCGGGGGAAATGGAGAAAACTTTCTTCCCATCAGTCTTTTTTTTCTTTAGTAAGTGCTGTGTTCCAGGTTTATTGAAGGAGACATTTGTAAACTTCAGAAATCCAAACCCAGCTAGTTTAGATCTTCTAAATAGCATGCAACTTCTTTGCTATAAAGAGACAGAAGATACCAAATAAAACGGGTGAAACAAGTAAATTTGTGCTTTCTTAGAGGATTTTTGTCTGTCTTTTACCTTAATTTCTTCCACATAAGATAAGAGCACTTCCCATAGGCGGGATGGCATGTTAACTTTATAATACAAAAATGTCACTCATTCAGAATCACTTTCTCCCTTTTTTAGGCATTATGTGATGTCCCTAATGGAACACTGTAGCACTTCAGGCTTGTAGTTTCTCAAACGGGAAGCCATTGACAGCCATACTGTGTTCTTTCCTAGTTGCAAATTTTTCTGTGTTNACACCAAAAACAACAACAAAAAAACGTGTTTGAACACAGCAGATAGGAGAATATTATTTTTAATCAGTTTTATTAAACATTCAGATTTGACTTAATAAACATTTGAGCCTTGAATACAGTCCTTTAAATCTGTCACAAGAGATAGTCATCCTTCATTAGTAATATATTTCTGATTGTGGTATGCTGAAACTCCAAGAGTAATTCTTTACTTTCACCCTATGCAGGCCCTGGCAATTGTATGACCCAGTAATGAGCCAAAGAAAGGGAATAAAAGGCAAAGAAAAAAATGCTGTTATTCACATTTGATAGGTTAGAAAACTGAAGCAAAGTCTGCCTAAACTGCTCATGATTGTACAGCAGTAAGTGATTTATCAGACTGTTAATCTGTGAGTTCTCTTGCCTCCAAATTGTGTTCCAGTTGACAGAGAAGTCTTTTCATTTCTTCTTTATATTTATACTATCTATATTTCTGGAATTTAAAGAACATCGTAGTCGCAGCTAAAACTCAGCTAAGGAAAACAAAGCATTTCTCTGATGTTCTCCTACTCCAAGCACCGTTGTATCCCCATCTCTTCCTTTTTGCTCCTAAGGCAGAGTAGGCTGCTCTGCTGTCCTGATACAGACAACTGCAGGCAGCACTGTGCACTCAATAAAGCCTTCAGTCGTTTCAAGTCCTTTCCTCTCTCTCAAGTCACAGATTGTTTTCAACATAGAGTCAATTTGTGGTTAAATAGAAAATTGTTTTTTAACCTCACTGAACAGGCTGAGACCCGATTATACTTTTATGAAGAAAAGATTGTATGCCAGTGTGCAATTTAGAATATGCTGTGGGACGTTCTGTGAGCTCAGAAATGATCTTCTAAGTGGTGGCTTTAAAATATTGTTTGCTTCCTTTATCTTGGGATGTCTCTCTTTATCTGAAGAACACGGCCAGACTTCAAGCAGTCTGAAGGAAAGCCTTTACTTCTATATATCTAAGGGGAGCTATCTGCTATCACTCTTGATTGTCTGACAGGAAAATAAGCTCATACCAGTTTTTGCTTTCACTATCATTCTCTGAAGAAAATTTATCATGCCTCTATGGCGAATCTAAAGCTGTTCCTCTGCTTTCTGTTTTCTCCCGTTTCTGCTTAATACAACTGTATTCCTCTTTCTTGCATATTTGCTTTTTAGTAAGTCTGGTTTTCTCTTGGTGCTAGACATTTAGATTTGTCCTTTTGGTAATACAAATTAAAATGTCACCACAGCCAGAAGTCTGAGACCGTTGTCTGAATTGAGAATAAGTCATGTTGAGACTCATGTGGAATTTTAACAACAGAGTATATTTGTGTCAGAAAACACAACTTTGCAAAAGCAAGTTACACTGAATTTGATCAAATTTTGTTTTGTGAAGATGCACAACATTCTGATAATAGCAGTATTGAATGTTCTTACTTTTTTCTGACTTTGTTATTAAACACATAAGGTATGTAAAAAATATATAGTAGTTATCTGTACATGTGTGTGCTTGTATCTATAATGTACACAAAGTGTAAATTGAAAATAATATTCCAATAAACTTTCCTTTCATTCAGATGATTGTATTGCTAATAGTTTGATTATCCCTTCCCACTGATGGTATTTTTTACTGGGAACTCCTATGTTAGTTAATTAGATTATTAGTTGGTAAATTATTTTAGTTAGTTTATTTACTAACTAGAAACTAGTTAGTAAATAATAGAAAATAAATGATATTTAAAATTTTAAAATATATTTTCATTTTTCTCTTTTCCATCTCTTTTTAGGAAGAAGTTTTATTTAACGAAATGAGATCAGTGAACGAGTTGTACTACATGAATGAAAACACTTTCCATTTACAATGAGTTGAAAGCAAAATTACTAGAAACCGTTTGGGGTTTTTGTGCTTTGAAAGGTTAATTGGTAAGACACAGCTGTGATCTATTTCAGCCACAGATTTAGCAAACTAATTTATTAAGGCTTCCTCATAAATTAGATGTAATGCTTTAGTAAGTGAAGGGTCATTTTTTCTAATGGAATTCTGATGTGATCTCTAAATGCTGTTTGCTAATGTATACACATGAGTAAGTACTAGTGCAAGGGACTTTAGGACTGTTCAAGTAAATTGTGGTGTTACAGATACCCAACCACTGTTGTCTATGCCCACATTATTCTTCCAGTTCTTCACTCCCAAGGGATGCTTGGATAGACCGTTAGGAATTGCTTTGATAGTACAGACTAAAGGTGGATGTGGGATTTCTTTTAAGTAAAGTATTGAAGTGAGAACGGGATTTAGCATTCTTTGTTCTGGTCTTGAAATCAAAGAACAATTTAAATGATGAATAAAGTAAAACACGCATCTCTGTAAAATTAGGAAGAGGGTTTAATTCACTGTTTACAATTCATCTATAAACAGTAAAATGCTAGTAAGCACTTAAAAGTGTAAGTTTCTGTCTTCTGTCAAGTTTTGCCTGCTTTTGTTGAGGAGAGAAAAAACCAGTATAACAATCATATTTAACCGCTGTTTTATTAAAAAGTTATTTGCATTTCCTTCCTTCACCGTCCAATTCCTTTCTCCTTTCCATACCACCGAATATAGATTTGAGCCTGTGTATGGGAACAAAACGGACAAATCAACCCAGCTTCCCTCTCCACAAACAGGAGAGGTAGCAGAGACGGATTTGTGACCCAAACTCGAGGGAGAATTCTGGCTGGGGTTTGTTCTTCTATCAGTGAATAATTACGTTGCTCTTTACCCTGGTTTGGGGTGGAGCAGAGCCAACCTGCCGTTCAGCGAGAGAGGCTCTTGCCCACGCTTGTTGCCGTGGCAGCCAGGGCCGGCTGACTGGGGTGTTTACCCTGTGGGAGGGTTACACCTGTGGACAGGTCAGGTGACCCAGACGGGCCAATAGGGCGTTCCATCCCCATCCGCCATGTGCCGTACAAAAGCTGAGGGACGGAAGGCCTTGGGTTGGCTCCTCTCTGAGGGTTAGCTGAGGGTGCTTGGTAAGTGCATTGCCGGTTGGTTAACTTGCGGGCCTCTTCCTTAGGAAAGATAGGTATCAAGTAAGACTGTGTTTTATAGTTATGCTCTGTGGAAGCAGACCTGTAAGAAAAAACTAGGTCCTAGGTTTAACTATGCTTATTAGTTTTGTTATTGTTGAGTAAATTAGTGAAGTAAAGTCTAACTTTAAATCTGGCAGTCCTACCCTAGAAATGTTTTAATTTTTCTCTTAGAATCACAACCTCATACAGGCGTCTAATTGAAAGTGACAGCTGAAAAGTGGCAAGCAAAGTTAAGTCCTGAAGGCATTGCTGTTTGTGGTCTCAGGTGCCCAGTGCTTCACTATGCATTTGGGTGTAAGACGGTATTCATTAGGCTTGCTGAAAATAAATTTTTAGAGTGCAAACTGAAATATTTATTTTTTTCTAAAAAACTCCAAATTGTTGTATGAATTATATCAAGATACTCTCTAAGTAGAAACAGAAAAGGAAAAAATCAATTTCAGCATCCCTGAACTTTAGAAGGTGAAGGATTTTAACTGGCATCATACTCCTTTGTGTCTGGTTCAGCTCTGCATTTAACAAAAAGAAACTTCTAATGGAAAATAAGATTAAGAAAAATGATCACAGAAAAAAATATGGATAGGAGGCACCTTGAACCTTGTTTTCAGGTGGAACGCTTTCATATTAACTTTGTGCTCTCTGGCATTCATAAAAACAAGCAATTCAAGTAGAAGTCTGTTTAAGAAATGTAAAGGAAAAATAATGGTGGAAAAAGTAGGCAACTAAGAAAAACAGTGTATATAGTCAATCAGTGTTTTCTTTGCACCACTTCAGCTTAAAATCCTCCACAAATCTGCGAGGACGGTATTTTGAACATAGAGTACAGTTCAGGAGATCATCCTGTAAATTCATTTAGGCTGAGTAAGTGTGCCCAGTAACTCTACCTGTCCTTGGCTGGGTTAGCACATGGCTTTGATCAACAGGTGTTTGAGGGGATTTTTATTCCCTTTTATTATTTTGTCTTCTCTTTAATGATACCAGACACTTTTGGTTTTAAGATGCATCTTTTTTTTTTTTTTTATTATACAGATGATAAAGTGATGCTGATACCACCTATACAAACACAGTTCCCCTGTGTTGGTGCTTAAGCTCTTTTTCTCTTTACTTTGTCAGGTGATTGCAAACCAAGTATTTAGGAGCAAAATTATTTAGTTCCTTGTCTCCAGAAAGTGAATTATTTCTAATTGTATCTTGAATTGTTTGAGACCAAGTAATTGATTTTAGTTTATAGGTAAACCATAGCTGAAGGCTTCATCTGTAAGCTGAAGACTTGAGTCATTGTCACTGTTGTCTGCAAGTTTATTTTTTCTGTAGGTAAAGATAAGCCAAGGTGTTTATGAGGTAAAAAGTGAGTATAGATCTCTGGGAAAATCAAGAGAAAATCCAGGTTTTGAAGCTGTCTTCTCTTTTCTAGCTGTTGTTATCTTGGAGAACACCTTTTCACCTGGGTATTATGACAAAAAAAACAGATAGTAGCTAATAGTCCATGTTCCCCTTTACAACTTTAATGAAAAAGCGAATGATACTAGTAACTAGTGATATTAATAAGTCATTAATTGCTATCAGAAAGAGCAATATGAAAAATAGTATGAGACTTCATTATATTACCATATGAAAAAGTAATACAAAACCTTCAAGTCAAGGACACATTGATTTATAAATGTTTATAAATCAAGATTTGGTCTTAATGGTAGCAGTGTGATTATCTTAATTTTGTTAACCTGAAACACACAGTCTCATAGCTTTTAAAGAATCTTATGTGATAATATAATATATACCACTTCTAGCATCTTATAGTGAGTGCCAGATGCCTTGTTTGAGTCTCTGTAGCATGCATTGGCTTTCATGTGTTTAAATTCATGTGTGTATGATTATATACTTTTTTTTTTTTGAGAAATACTGAAGTAAAGTACTTAGAACCAGCTATTGTCAGAAATTAGTTTCCTGACTTCTTTCCAACTTGCTCCATTGCTGGCTTGTTGATATGAACGATACTCCAAAGAACCCTTTTTAGTTGTTTTTCATTTCTGTTTTGGCTTTGTTTGTCTTTTATTATTTTCATTTGAATACCATCTTCATTATTTTCTTCCACATTGTATTAAGGTTTCATATGACACTATAATCTACCGGAGCTGGGTTCACTTAATTTTGTTATCCTTGCGTACTCTTCAAGCAAGCTGTGTTCTGTGTTGTTTTCTTTTAAAATTATTTGCGTTGGTACAAATATACAAAGTAATTTGAAGTAAGGAATATCAGGTTGATTAAGACAAGAAGAATATTTTAAAGTGAAGCTGAGAAGTTCAATACTAGTGAAGATAAAAATGCAAAGGGCAATCTGTTTCTACAGATATCTCTTATTTTCTGTTAAGTTAACAATAAAGCTGTCACTTCTTAATAAAGAAAAAACTGTTGTAGTAGTTTTGATTTTTTTTTTACAAGGATCTGATAAACCATATTCTCTAACTATGACATCAAAAATGCTTACAACTGCTAAACATTTTTCTGAGAACTTATAACATTCTAATAGTGATAGTGGCTGCAGTAGTTTGATTTCCCTTTATAGCATGCACTACTTCACTGCTTATACACTCCATGTGCACTTCTAAAAACGTGTTAAAATGAGTGTTAAGATGTCTGGGGCTATGCCTCCTGAATTTTACATGGTTATAGAAATAAAATTAAAATATAGTTAATCTTAATTTTTTTTTTCAAGTTCTCCTTGGTAAATCAAACATTATGATGACGTGCAAGAATGGCAAATATGAGAATTCGATAGCCACTCGTGTTACATTTTACATATCTTTATAATGTTCTTTCTGTAGAATCTAAATGAGTACATTTTTTTTAGGCTCAAGTTTGTGGTAAAGGATGTCGACACATTTTATTTTAGGAATTTGTGAAATCATAGTTACATGCACATCTGTTGAAAATCTGCTAAGGATTGCCTGATAGGAACTTTTTTTATATAGTGCCCTATTTATGAGCTTCCTTGCTGATTGCATTTTAAGAGAATGTCTCCTTGCACAGATGACATTCAGTTTTCTAATTTGCTTTTAATAAGGCAATCCTTTTCAGGGATTTATTTGCTTAAGATAATGAGGTAGGATTACAGCAGAATTAACTGCAATGCTATTAAGCTTTTTTTCCTTGGGTCTAGCCTTATACTTTCAGTTTGGAAGTAAGCTGAGATTTATTTTTCCTAGGCTACACAACAAATTCAAGACCAGAAGACAAAAAGGCAGCTGAGGTAGTAATTCTTCAGAAGAATTGAGTCACTGATGTCTTTGAGGTATGTTTGTTTTGGAAATGCTGTTAATTATTTATTAATCTTGCTGCTATGTGTAAGAGTTGTGGTGAGTGTTTTTGAACATTAGTGACTTTTTCACATCTTCAGATGTAACTTGATTTGAAAGGAAACTCCAAAATATACTTTTTTTTTCTCTCTTTTTTGATAAACATGGGGAATTAGTTATAAATCTGCTTCTCTTTTATCTGGCACCGTCTTTCTGTCTAGAAAATTAGATTAGCCAGATGCGAAGCTAAAATCCTAGAGGTTCTATTTTCTTTCTGACTTCACAGTTACAGCTTTCTTCATGTGCCGTAGTTACTTTGAAAAATTTCCAAATAAGTATGTTCTGTAAAAAGTTGGAAACACTTTCCATTCTGTATGCAATATAGATTGCTATGTTTTAAATAGGTACAAGGTACATTTCTATCAGCTAGATGTAAAAAAAAGTGTGATACAGAAATAAATTACAAATAGCTCAAATAGGGGAGACAATAGAAAGTCATCAGTAGGTGAACTGGGTGATGGAGGATACACTAAGGAAATCTATCACTGCCTTTCCACAGGTTTCAAAATAGACTATATAACACTGTTTCTGTTAGAAAAATTGTTTGAACCCAGTAAGTAGGATTCCACTTCTGTAAATGTACCAGCAAAGTTTGTTGGGTACTAAGTAAATGGAGTTGATGCTAATTTCATTTTTGGGTCTAGTTATCACTTGGTGTGTTCATCAGTTTTAACAGAGGAAATTATGGTCTTCATATGGTCAAAAATGCTGGGGCCCAGAAAACACTATTTCTATTACACTTGGGAAATATTTGTGTTTAGGTTAACTTTGGAACTCCTTGCAACCCTATTTTTCTCTTTCCTTCTATATATTGAGTTTCAAAGAACAAGGATTTTTTTTCTCTTAAAGGATTAATTTTCTCACAATAGTAATACTCAAAATCAGCAGTTTTTGATTACTTGAATCCTCACCTGCAGCTCCCTTCTTTTTGCAGGAAGTGTATCTCACCAGTATAGAAAACTGTCTTGTCTATGTTCCTGTCAGATCTGTGCAATTTTGTTCATGTTTGACTTGATAAAAAGAACATGTAGAAGTTTTGGCTAGTGACACAGCCATCTCGTGGCTTGTTAAATAATGCAAGCCTATAGTGTGATACATATATTTTGTCTAAAAATATATTTTCCACTTTAAAAAAAAAAAAAAAACCAAAACAAACAAAAAAACCCCAACCAAACAAAAAACCACACCACCAATTGTTAGTTTCCTTCTCCCTGAAAGGCTATATTTATTTCAGCTTTCTTTAAAAACTATCTACATGCCCAAGACCCTTGACCTCTATAATTCTTCCCTTCTCCTTTGCTTTAGATGTTTAATAACAGGTTTGCAGCCTTTGGGGTTGAGAAATTGAGCTTTGTAAACTGCCTTTCTATAATATTATTCACAATGCATACATTTAGTGCACCTTTTTTGCCTCTTAGCATTTGTAACAAGTACCTCTCTTTTAAAGTCAATCTTGTTTCCTTGAAGTAATAGCGTTGGAAGTTCTGTAATAAATGACAAGAGAGAAATCAACAAATATATTTTAACCTGTTTTAACAGGTTATTATTCTCTTACCTGACAGCATACCTAAATTTTATATTGGAAAAAAAGAATTTAAAACTGTTTAACTTTTGGTGAGGGTCTACATATCTGCCAATGACATCTGAAAACAATGCTTTTTGATAAATGAAAAATCTCCATTGCCTTTTTCATGACTCCCATTCAGGTACATCCCTGTTCCTCATGGCACAATTTGTCTCGCAGATTGCATTTGATTTGTAGTTTAAGCTCATAGTGTCAGTGTTAAATACATGTAGCTTTCAGAAGCGTGGTAGGCAATATTTTTATATTCAGACATTAGAAAAAATGTTTAAAGAAAAAAGGATCTCATTTTACTGGGTCTGCTGAAGCACACACCAAGTAAAATACTTAATAATATTTAATCAGTATGCTTTAACTTTATATGTCTTTTTGAAGTTTATATACTTCTGTCTAGCCTGATTCCTCAACGTTCCCATGCAGCTTTTGTTATTATGTAATTTTTTTAAGCCTTTATAAAATTTTTACAACACTCAGTCATGGAGACATAATTGTAAAACACCAGGCAAAATTGAATGTAATATGAGGAAAAATTAAAGCAGCAAATGCGTTTGCTCTTTCTCATTCAATCTGCCAGATTATTTAATCTTGTTCAATTTAGTATTTCTATCATTTCACAGAGTTATTTATTCGATGACCAGGTTATCATGTGTTTTCAAATGGACTTTGAGCGGATCATTTAATCTACAGTTCAACATTTCTGATGTTTTACAGAATGGTGTTATGGTCAGGTTCCCAAGAGACTTCAGATTACTCTGTAATGGTAGTTTTCATGGTAAACATAATCCTTGGTGGCAGAGAGGACTCTGACTTTCCCATGTAAGAGCCTTTATGTATATAATAACCAAAGTAAGGGAGAGTTAAGAATTGTTCTTCCTATATATATTTCCTTCCTCAGAGTCTTCACATTAGACTGTAAAAATGATTTCATGGTTATCTGAAGTTGTACTTTAATATCTTCTCCTGGTGATATAGTCCGCCTTTAGCAAACAGTGTAAGGAACTACTAAAAAAGTTCATGCTGATGCTTTTGGAATAGTCTGTCTTATTGATTTAACAAACCTCAGTAAAATAAAGAAGAGGAAACTTGCAAATGCATTTAAGCCATTCTTGTTCCTAATTAACCTGAAGTATATGATACTGTTGGCTTACAGAGGCTTTGTACCAGGTGCTGAGTGAAACTTTCTTATGTATCTATGTTAGTTTACTCCATGTGTAATACTTATATTTTTCTGTTCAGGCGCTCAGAGAACATAACATGTTCTCTGAAATGTAGAGCTCAGAGACTCTCTGGACCTTTAGACTCCTCTTTGTGTGATGATTTTTGATATCCTGACAACTGTTAGAGCAGAACTTGTGAAGAATGGAAAAAAACTGCAAACACAGTGATTTAATTTTTCTTTTCTGATTTAGAATGAAGCTAACTGATCTTTACAGTGGTCCTGTGCATATGTTGTATTTATATATGGTTATATACACATAAAGCATGGGTACAGTTTTAATATAGTACCAAGTGCATAGTGTATTCTTTTGATGCATCTACCTTATAAAAATTAATACATGAAAGTAGTGCATACATGGAGCACCCTAAATTTTGATAACCTGTATGACTCTGTGAAAACCTGACTTGATAAATGCAAATGGAATTTTCAGAGCTACCTTATCACAGATATATATTTATGATATGGCTGAAAAAGCTCTCACCCTTCTTTCAAGGCTGAAAGGCAGAACTGACACTTAGTGTTGCTGGATGCTGGCCTCACTTTTAAAGATATAAACTGAGAAATGAATTGTCCAAAGAAATGGAATCTTAGTCAACGTTGGATTTTAGCCTCCCTTAGTACTGTGAGAATAATTGGTATTTTACTTCCCTGAAAATTGAGAAACATTGCAGAAAGTATTGAGTGATTTTTCAAATTAAGACGAAAAGCATTTTAAAGCAGGAAGTTGATTAAAGCTTACAAAAAAGCAACTTAAATTTTGAATATATGAAAATCAAAAGAAAAATAAAAAAAAAATTGGGACCATTTCAGATTGTTTATATGGATCAGAAATTTTAATTAGTTTGATTGCATAACAAACACAGCACACAACTGTTCTTGAAAGTCATGAAAATAGTAGATATTCAACCATCTAACCCAAATATGTTAGGAGGATTTCAAGGTAAATTTCTAAACACAAGACCAAAACTTGAGAGTAAGAAGTCAGTCATAATTGTAAGCAGTCTGGACTAGAGGCTGGTTTAGTTGAAACCTGCCTGTAGCTTTCTTTGGTGCAACAATTCTTATTTAAAAGTACAAACCTTAGGTATTTTGTATGTCTTTTACTAAATTAATCTCAGCTCCTTGTAGCCTGTGTGCCTGGTCATAAAGAAAATCATTGGATATTCATCAGATAGCTTTCCTACGTGATTTCAGTGGCATGTACTTTCTACTCTAGGACTAAAGCAGTAGAACTACAGCTGAGGATTGCATGTGAAATGTACCAACATGATGAATCAGGAAGAAGGTGAAGAATTAATTGTATTTATCACTTTATTTGAAGGGAGTGACTTAAGATTCCTAATCAAAATGGCCAAGCTGTCAACCTACCTGTACAGGGAAGGCGTATCTGCGTGCCAGGAAGCGGGGGCACTGGGTGACCACAGGCCGGTGAGGCCATGTCCTCCCCTTCCTGCAGGCACAGTCCCAGCACACCAGGGCTGAGGCAGGTCCTGAGGGCAGGGGGAGGTGAACTAGAGCCCTGGCCCTTGGTGATGTTGCATGCCTGCAATGTGGACTCTGCTGCAGAAGCCATCCCCTTTGAAGCAGCTTCAGAGTGAAAGATAGGTTTGTTTCTTGCATGCAAAACGTGCATTAGGTGTGATCTAATCAGCAGGGGTCAGTCATTTCATATACAGGAGCTTGATTACAATTGGCTAATTCCAGCACCTGCTAATCTGCTGTTTGTATTTGCACAGTGTTTAATTTTTTTAATACGAATGTATTTAAAATCTAACAGATGCAAAAAGGCACTGAAATTCAGACTTCTATTGCAGGTTTTCTCTGGAAAAATGGTTATTGTTTTTACCATCTCCAGTGAAATTCAAGAAAGTGAACAAAAATACTTATACTTTTTTCTTTCAGAACACACGGGAACACAGCTTAATGTGTTCCACTAGCAGCACTTGAAAACTAGGATTTACAAATGCACATCTGTCAGTTTTTACCCAAAATTGTACTATATCTGTGTTCTACTAATTCTGTGGGTTTTCTAGCAATATGAATTCTCTTTCCCAACAAATATTTGATTATCCTTCTGATTTTTGATTCCTGCTTCTTCCAGTTACGTTTTTGGGTAGTTTTTTTTTTTTACACAGAATCTTTATGAAAACACTAAATAGTGCAGTATAACTCTTTCAAAATATAGATTAAGAAAGAACATCTCTTCAGCAGGAAAGTAATTGGTACTTCTGTTTCTTACAGAGAAATGAGTTTATTTTTAAAAAAAGACATTCAAGTTCAAAATAGTGCTTAAATTAAGCTGTAGGTTTGCCTGAACAATCAAATCTGTGTCCAGATCTGTCCCACACTCAGTGGAATTTTTTCTGCTTATTTTTAATGGATCAATTTTCTAATACTGAAGCTGATCAGTACCTGCTCTTGAGATAACATTCCAGCCATCTATAGATAGCACACAATTAACTGGAGGAGAAAAGGGGAAAACCAGGAAGGAAATATGTGCAATACACAGAGCATCTCTCACTGTTCTGTATTCTGTGTCAATTTTAATGGGTCTGTAATTAGGTCACAGGACTGATTGATATCAGCACTTAGTTTCCTGAGTGACATCACCCTCTCCTTCATTCCCTAATAGGGATTAAGATGTTGACACATAGAAAACTCTACTTCCTGGACAGAGAAAAATAACTAATTAAACCAGTCGTAGAGGTGACACTGGTTGAATTATTTACCAATATAGCAATGAAATGGGGACTAACAGGAAGGAAGAGCACAGGGAGCATGTGGAAAGGGCACAGATATGCTCATAACCTGTGTGTGTGAAGGAGTTTGATTTAAACAATGACAGGACTAGGCTGGGACAGGAACAATCATGAGTAAAATGACAGTGCATTTTGAATCCTTAGGCAGAAAAAGTAAGGCAAAATACTGGCAAAAAGCTTTGAGATGAAGCAAGAAGGTGACTATTGTAATGCATGGCCAAATGCAGAGATCTTGGCATGAGAGGAGAGCAGTGAGTGCCCAAAGAGCATGCTATTCAAAGAGAGATTATCAGATGGAAAGAAAAAATGAGAAGGGTGCCTTATATATATTTCTATACACAGAAAGCTCATAAATGCAGCAAAGGACACAGCTTAGAATGGTGCTTCTTTATTTAAAAATAGCTGCCACACTTCAGACTGAACATACAAGGTTTTTCTTTCAACCCAGCAGTAACCTTTAACTCATCTTTATAAAATATATTACAATTGAATCACTGTATGGTGCAGCTGAGTTTGATGCCATCATTATTACCTTTTACTGTTTTGTTTTTGGGGAGCCTGTCCCTTTTTTCAGACTTTCTTTTACTTTTTGGAAATACTATTCACCCAGCACTGATTTTAATTTATAAGATGGAATACTTGAAAACATTACTTTTGAGGTCTTGGTGTTTTTTTGTTTTTGTGGTGGATTTTTTTTTTGTTAAAGGAATAAAAAATTGAGGAAGTATATTTTTCTGATCTTGCATGTTAAGATATATTTGTGCTTGAGAGACACTGCTGGATAGTATAAGATGACCTTTACTTAAGAGAAGACTATAAAGAACGAGGACAGACATGGTCTTAAAAATTCACACTTGATGTAGGAACAGGCTGCAGCTCAACCACAATAAATGCCTGGTTATGAGAACAGAAGAAAAGAATTTTTTTTTAAGTTTTGTGGTGGATGATACTGGTTCTAGAGTTGAGCCTCAGAGATTTCTGTTACAGTTGTGAGTTGGAACTTAGTTCATGTGTGCTACACGCAAAAGGTTTGCTGTGTCTTTGATGTTTTTTACTGCAGTTGGAGAGAATCCTCATTCATGGGTATGCAGTAAGTAATAGTTGACTACTGCATATATGTTTTCAAATAAACTGGGGAAGGTGGTGGAAATAACACTTTGATGCTTTTCATGCAGGCTTTCATCTCATGTATTTATTTGCCATTTGTAATTTCTGAGCTTTGTGAAATGCACTGACATTTTGTTTTAACAGCTGTGTTAGTTTTCAAATTTTTTCTGTTGAAAGGTCTTAGTGTCAAGTTTGCTGTAGGAAATAGTAAGGGTGTCCTATGAAAGCCTGTTACAGTACTGCTCCTGACAAAATGAAAATCAAATACACAGGTTTGATTTAGAAGCACTAAGAATAGACTTAATCCACGTCCGCAAGCTCTAATCCAAAGTGATACAGAAGCTGTAATGAACAAATTGAATGGCTTACTGGCACCTGATCTGACAGGGGAAGAAGCAGAAATTAGATACAAAGCATACCGCAGAGATTTAAAACAAGTGGCTTCATCCATGTGATTGTTAAGGCTGGAGTCATCAGAATGTGTTTTTCCCCAGGTCTTTCCTTTCATGCTCATGTTTAAAATAAGGCTGAATTCTGTGTTAGCCAGTGCTCAATAACAGATGTGAATGTATCAAACCTCATGACTTGATTTTCCGCAAATAGAAGCAGAGAAAGCAGAAATGAATTTAAGTAAAACACCCATACTTCACAAAATACTTTCTTCTAAACTTGCATGTGTTTCTGAGCAATATGTTTGTCTAGAAATCATTGGTGTTATTGGAAAAAAAAAAAGTAGTGGATACTAACAACCCTTGAGAAATCATCTGGTCATTAGCCAGAGGTTTTATTTTACTTGCTTCCAGAGCAGAAATTGAATTGTGAGTGAGAAGGCAGCTGCTTCCCAGAATTGCCAGCCATACAGTAGTTTGAATGGATAAAACAGGGATAAGCTTCAAACTTCATGAGATGAATATAAATATTATAAATATTTGGACATTTCTATTTTATGCTGTCTGTGAAGAGTTTGACTAATATGTGATCTTCATGAGAGGAGCTAGATAGGTGTCACCATTAATTCAATTACTGTGGATTTCAGGGGTATACAGGGTCACTTTACAAAAAAAAAAAAAAAAAAAAAAAAAAAAAAAAA